>OX401412.1:8190643-8558143 GCA_947846245.1 Cerastoderma edule | reverse complement strand
GGTTAGAATTTAGAATGACCACGTTTTCAACGATATTTTACGTATATCGTGGATATAGGTGTGCATGGTTCAATGTACATGTCGATGTTCCTGATGTTTCCGGGACAATGTCGTCTTCAACACCAGAAGTCCACAAGCCAATTCTAGAAGTATATACAAGCAGCGAGTACATGGTCGTTCACGTTTCTGTGCGTCATAGGATTATTTTTTAACTTTCGAAAATAAAGGAATATAGATTAATTTAACATTTCAGCAAAGAAACCAATAGCATATAAGATCAATTTTCACATTTTTTGTTTTATCAAAATCCGAGGGAAATCCGACATAATCTAAATATAGCGTTAAGCGATGAACATCCGGTCACGTGACACTCACGTGATACAAAGACTACACACTGAAAACAAAATTGACGCTGACGCTAGTATCTTCTAAGTTAGGTGTACATTTTCACGTGACAGGAACTTGACAACCCACGTGACGTAACTAATTACCATATAGCTGTAGTAACATACAAAAGACGAGGCCGTGGGGGTTTTCCGTCAATATCTTCATTTATACCGCGATTTCGGCGATTTTTTTTAATGAATATTTGTTAGAAGCATAGCTGAATACCATACGCAAATTCTACTTTTTACCTATATAAATTTAGTGTACGTTGTCCAGGATCTTTAAATTTATAGTGAAAGTGATCCTTCGTGTTTATAGATAAAATAACGTTTGTAACATCATGACTTAAACAGTATTTAAAAGAGTGGCGACAGGAGAATGAATTATGTCGCATTGGCCTCATCACTGACCGAAGGATATTGGCCGAAACCGGGCTTCGAACTTAGTGCCCTTGTAAGAGCAAGTCGGGCGCATTAGCGACAAAGCTAATGGAGTGATATATCAATCCGTTTGTGCCCATAGCCATTAGTTAAAGTACAGAGATAACACTGGCCTTAATGACGTGCACTTTTGTCCTTTCTTTCTCATTTTAGATACTGAAGGGCATTTTTTGTTTTTATAATCTTTTCCGGTGAAATGAACCATTTTGGTTTCGGGGAATGGATGATTTAAACATAACATAAGACAGTCGTGTAAATAATTTTAAGAATATCTGACGTCAAAGATAACCTTAAACAAAGAAAGTGTGAACCTAGTTATCCTACACGTAATGTAAAATAAATGAGATTGGTGACGACATAGGGAAATAAACAATAAACTCTCTCACGTAAATTCAGCAACTTCATTACGCTTCTATAAACGAAAAGAGAAATGAAAAAAGAACGAAACGCACCGGAAATAAAACAATCAGCATGAGATCAAGAATCCATGCAGCCTTTAAGACGGAATCTGAGTTTCGTGTCTCAATCATGGATTTGAAGAGAGAGAAAACAGGCGTAGTCGGCTAGAGGCAGAATGTCTTTGAACACGATACTTCACAATGATACGCACACTGAATGTTTCCATTCATAACCGTCTATCAAAAAAATGCCACATGTTCTAAGCCGTGTTTAATGATGTTACTATTAATGCCTTTATCCTGTTAATGACCGAGAGCTCCCCCAATGCATAGAAAGAGATAATCTTTTTTAAAGTCGCTTTTACACTTAATCATTTGCGAATACATTATGAGAAAAAGAAATTCTATATGATGAGCAATTTGAAAATGAAATACCACTACTGACCATAATGTCATAACTTCATGATGTAATCACAGAATTTTTCAATTTTAGTCATTTCATATAATTTTGGTGGATCTGGTCTAAGATTCAGACAAAACAAAAACACACATAACAGTGGCTGTGTCAATAAAAGCTTGTTGATGATCAAAGCGTCTTGCAGATAGGAATTTCATTTTGAAAAAAGAATCTGATACACGTCATACATTAACCCTTTCCCAAACAACAAATATTCGACTGTCCCAAATTGAAAGAGTTTGGAGAAAACATTTCAAAATGTGATGAAATTGGACAATAATCCTCTGATAAGGCAGAAAACATTATAGGAAAAGGTAAACTTGCTCGTTACGAACAATTTCTCATATTCCCACAATGTTTTCTATAGTCGTCTGCAACGAAGTGGTCAAATGTTATTGTTTGGGAAAGGGTTAAGTGTTGTGCGTGTGCAAACTTCCATAAACTTTCATCAACAGTTTGCTACACAAACAAAAGTACAGATAAACGACACCTTTGACCGGGCAGCGAACTATTTTTGAAGGTGTATTAGTAGTTTCAATTAGTAGTTTTTCCTGTTTAATCCCAAAGTTCAACATTGCTTTCGTCATATTGCACCAATCCTTATTTCCTCTACCTCATTTTAACTTGAACTTACCTTTAATTCGACCCATTTAACCTTTTCACTAAGCTAGAATTGACTGGGATCTGGGTAGCGTTTACCAAACACCTTGTGCAAATAATTTGCATTAATTCCAAATGTCACTTCCTCTTATTGCAATAAAGAGAACCAAAATTTGTCGTTTGTTTCGTCTTTATTTGGAAACGTTCATTTTAGCCAATCATTTCGTCACATATTTTAAGGCAGCTGTGAACACCTTAATCATTTAGTAAAACTATACTTACCATGAAGATATGTTACCGAGTTCACATGTAAGATTGGTGGAGGAATGTTGCCTAAATTATATCTAAGAATTATGAATTGGCATTCTTTTCTGAAAGCAAAGGCATTTTTTTAAACAATACCCTAATTAGAATTGGTCAGTGGTCCAAAATCAAAGTAACAACATATTACAAGAAACGTTGGATGGAGATGGTTGTGACTAAAGGACAATTTGCATATCTGTTTGTCATAGTGGTTAAATGCAGCAGAAGCGACAAAATAGGGTATCGTTAAGTGAATCTGTACGATCTTTGCGGCCATCAATCTTTTGATTCAGAAACAAAAACCATTTTCGAAGAGGTTTTCAATTTTCATTCATTAACTGCTACTCATGTACCAAAATGTAACAAATGCATAATTATATTGACATATGAAGTTAGATATCTTAAGACATTCTTTTCTAATAAAGCCAACATATATGCTACAAACTAGAACTTTTACCTAACACGCGCGAGAGACTTCCAAAATGTATATATTGACCACATTTACGTTTTTCACCCAAGTAGTCTTGGAAACTAATTCCCATATGTCGCCTGTTTATTTCTTTTATTGGAATATATGTGTTGCTACTTTCATGCGTTTGGTACAACCCGATTCAAGCTTAATCAAGATTTCGTATTGAATGAAATTGCAACATACACCATTGTAAAAAGTCGCAAATACGGCAATTGATAATCAATACCATTTAAGCGTGGTTATCAAAGAGCTTTATGTTGTTTTTTCTTCGTTCAATATGTCATCATGTATATAACTTACGTATACAGGAAACTGTACGGGCTATTGGTTAGAGTATAGCGTGATTTCAGCATCTTTAGTACAGTTTATGGTAATGAACTTTCAGAACGTTTTACAAATCTACTCAGGAACGGCAGAAATAAGGACCGAACAAGAAATCGCACAGATACGAGATTCGTTTGTCAGGAGCAACGTGCTTCAGGCATCAAGTAAGACATGTCAAGAAGAATGGAAACTATTGATAAAAACCGAGGAGTGCCACATAGCAACAATCTCTTGGTTTCAAGGATGTTCAAAGGACTTCTAAAAGAAAACTTGTTGTAATGTCGAAAGAATTTCTGCTAATTATCAATGTATATTTCACCAGCATATGTATTTTATATATGTACTCATGGTAGCAAGTGCACCTTTGTAATATTTTATTTAACATTTCTGTGCGCTTGTAGTTGCATTTTTGGACCTACCACATTATAGGCAGTTGGATGATACGCAAACAATGTACTTTAGCAGATAGCCAAATGTTTTTGCCTTTTAGTCTCATTTCTGTCTGCTCAATGTTTTCCCATGAAAAGCTGTGAATCGAATAGGAACCTTTTTACAAATATTCATTGAGTCTGAATATTCAATATATTTAGTAAAAATGCTCCAAGTCTTAACACGTTAGTGTAACAAACAATATTGAGGAAGTTAACATGATATACATCCATAAGGAAGGATGTCAAGAATAAGCAAATCAATGACCAAATAAAGCGTACCGAGCCTTACGTTAGTAACTTTAGATATCATACGTTCATTTTCAAATAACTTTTCCTGTATATTTTGAGAATCTTGTCTAGCAGCGAGATTAAGTTGGACTAATTTTCTCCCTGTATTTAGATTCAGAGCCTTAAAACATTTCTTGGTATAAAAAGTCTTTTGGAATATATGTATGACAGTGATGAATGTAATAAAAATAGAGCTTCTCTAATACAACTAATGGATTTGACACCGTTCTGCTCTGAACAGAGACATATTTATTGATATACGAATCGCACCATTTTGATAGCACACACGCTTCTTAATATGACAAGGAAATAGACTCTCCTCCCGAAAATTATGCGGAAATTTCTTGCTAAGCTCAGACTATTTCCCACGTGATCAATTGGAATGACAATCATCTGGGGTGGCCAGATTAAAGGCTCCGTGCGTAATCCCGTCTTGCCCCGGCCTAATTACGATATAAATACGACGGTGCAAGGACGTCCTTTCCTAATGATAAATAGATCTTTTTTCTGTAAATTGTAGTTTTGTTTAAAACTTACTTATTTCACATCAATTGTGAAACTAGTTTTTACAACTTAAATTAATCAATCTCGATTCTGCATTTTGGATACGAAACCAGTACTAGCGCCGAATGTGAATTATTGAAATGTTGCAAGGCCGATCCAGTTACTTACGAGATTCGAACCCATAACCCTCTTGCACCGAAGCCGATGATTTGTTAAACAACTGGAGAATGAAAACTCATAACACAAGTCGTTTCAAATATAGAAATGTTTCACTTACTTAAAGGAGGAATTGCTATAAAAGAGTCTGTCATAACTAATTACACTTTAACCCGTTCACAAACAAAACATTTTGGACTGTCCCAAATTGAAAGAGTTTGCAGACGACATTTCAAAATGTGACGAATTTGGCAAATTATTTTCTGATAGGGCATAAGACATTGTGGGAAAAGGAAAAATTGCTCGTCACGAGCAATTTCTCCTTTTCCCACAATGTTTTCGAAAGTCGTCTGCAACAAAGTAGTCAAATGTCGTTATTGTTTGGGAAAGGATTAATGCTATACTTGTTCTTATGGGAATGTCGTCAGCTACTTCGGCTGATTTATAGGGATTCGTCATTACGGAAATGCCTTCATCATTGATAGATGACGTATTTATCAACTAAACAAAAGTCTATATGCTGCAACAATCCTAATACAATTAGTGAATGTTTTACAAATAAAACATCACATCACAAGAAAACGTTCACTACTTTAGAATATAAATCAAACTACTACTACTTCATTCCAATCTTGATTATTCAAATCAAGAAGTTTGCTAGGGATGGGTTTTTCTGGAAGGCGTCATGCTTTCTTAAGTGTACTGAATTAATGGCATCCTAGTTGGCTACGTCTTTGTCCTGTGTAAATGATATGGAAAGCGATACACCCATAGAGAATATGGGACCGTGCAGTCTATAGGGGTTATTTGGAGACGGAAGCCATAAATGTAAATTTGGAAATTCACACCGAACAGTTCATTCACCGGTCTTGGCTTCTCCTTTCGGTTTATCCTGTATTCGTTGCAATTGCTTTGCTGTACCAACTGTGTTTCTAGAACTTATCAATGCGTCAACTATGTATTGAATGCATACAGTACACATTTTGAAGATAATGCAAATGTAAGCTCTTACTGTAGGCAAATTGAAGTGTTCAACAATTGTTTTGCTGTACCAACTGTGATTCTGGAACTTATCGATGTGTCAACTATGTGCATGTATAATGTGCACATATAAGATGACGTTAATCTAGCGTAAGCCGTTATTGTACGTAACGGTTTTTAAAAACACAACACCCATTACAAATATAATACAAAATTAAATATATCGAGTTTTCCCAGCGTGTATAGGATTTCATAGCATCCTGATGGTTTTATTCAAAATCAAAATACATTCCAGGAATAAATTACTGATGTTTACGAGTCAATTGAAGTATTAACAAACTTACTTGGTGATTGTCTATACTGATTCTATTCGCCCTAAATGTCAGGGAAACAGTGTAAATGTGCCATTTTATCATCTATTTGACAGACAGTTCCTATCACAAACAAACATGGACCGAATTTACAAATCAAATTTAATTTCCATTATCCGCTTTTCTTATACTCATTCCTCCGTCAGATTACGTCGGGCGTTCTCGATATACATCGGTCGGAGCATGCCTAGCGTTCAATAAGGAAAACGTTTGCGAATTGTTTGCGAATTACCGTAAATCCGTAATATTTTACGACATTATCTCCGCGAGCGCTCGCGAATCTCGCAAACGGAATTAGAGCTTGACTCGCGAATAACAAACAGGCGAACAAAAATGGTTGACGTTGGATTCTTTCACTCCTCGTTAAAATGTTTTCAATGATTATGTTATTAATAAAGGTTGGTTCATAATAAAATTGAAATTAACGTTTTACGATGTTTTAATCTTAGTTCAAATCATGAGAAAAATGAGGCATAACTTGCCATCTATCCACAAAAGGAACATTTTGACAATATCCTGACCATATTCCCATTCATACACTTTCGTAACCAATTTCCAACTTTCTCACGGTGATTTCCCATTGTCGGATTTGATTTATCTCCCTTATAACTGAACGTTTGAGAAAAGTTTTGTCCGTTCAAAAGAGATTTCCGTGAGACAAATTGTTCGCCGAAAACGTGTTTCCTTATTGAACGCAGGGTTGATCTATTAAGTTTCAACCGAATAGTTCCGGCTCCGATCGATGTATACCGAAAATGTCCGAAGTACTCCGAAGAAAGAATGAGTTAAAAGATGGCGGGAAATGGTTATTCTACAATAATTGCGTATGTATCTCGTCTGTGATCACGACTCGGCATAGTTATTGCCTAATTTTGTATGTAAAACATGTTTTAAAGTACACGCAACATCCTTTGGATATACGATTATTATCAGCCGCCAATCGCCATTAACATGTCTCACTGTCTTAAATCCAAATAAAATAGACCCCCGTTATAGAGGCAATAAATAATCGGATTTTATATATTGTTCCGAGGGAGAAACGAAGTCTTGAATTGCCAATGATGCATCATACATCTGCATTGCAATAGCATTTTACAACGGCATTGTGTGTTTTCAAAGCTTCACGCTCTAAATGTAAGAATTTGTTAGCTTAGTTGTCGAGCTGTTCCTTCTTGTTGTATAAGTATTGGTGGTCTTTTTTTTCACTTTCAATCAATTTCTCGTAACCAAAGAATAGATAAATTGTGAATATAGGAACAATTACCAAATACGCAATAGTCTGTCAGTAGCAAATATAGAATCGTTGTGGAAATATCACTTTACAATTAATAATTATTAAAATGAAGAAATGCACAATCTTCACGAGTCCACCTAGAAGAAAAGTTCTTGTCACTATAATGAAGCCAGAAGTACCGTTTGGGATCGAACCCGGTACTTCGAGCTCTAAGACCGCTATTCTGATCACTGGGTCACGCAATACCTCATATGGTTATTAATCAGTAATATTTGCTACAAAGTCGAGTTTTCCATAGATAAGCATAGAAGTAAAATTCTGATTTCTAAATCAAGAGAAAAAAAAAGCATATTGTTTGTTTAAACGTTTAATGGTCGAGTTTTGCCAAATTATTTGGAAATGAAGAACAGACCTTCAACGTGCCATTCATTCTCGAATTATTGTTATAAATGTGTCTGTTCCACAAATTGGTTCATCTCGATAACCTATCTCGAAACGAAATGATATACCATACAAAGAAAATGAGAAATATTTTAAATGGTAACATTTATGCAGCTTACATTAAGTCTCTTTATATTCAGAACCAGCCTTTGGATACTTTGCATATCATACTTTAACCCATTACCAAACAATAGCGACATTTACCACTTCATTGAAGACGGCTCTTGAAAACACTATGGGAAAAGGACAACGAGCAATTTCTCCTTTACCCACAATGTCTTTCAGTAGATTACTTTCCAATTTCATAACATTTTGAGTTGTCGTCTGCCAACTCTTTTTCGATATGTGACAGTCGAAAATTTGGCGTTTGGTAAAGGGTTAATTTGTCATCGGTGGACAATAATTTCTATGCCAAGGCATTCAACAGGACCAGAAGCTGGCACAAGCTTTTCGTCCTGCACAGGTCGTGGGAGATATAATACCTAACAATATTCTTATTTTCAAAACCTGTTGATAAATTTCTGTAGGAATGTTAGATTTCATATGAACTTTCCTAAATTTCTCGTGGTCACAAGGAGTAACCAGGCCATGAAGTTACTGGTCCTAAACGCAAAACAGGTGGTTAAGGACCTATGGACTTGAATGAAAATTTAACCCTGGTTGTAAAGACATGACCGAAAATAGTTTTATGGGGTTGAAGTCATTCGGAATATTCTTTGTTTTGTGGGTTCACTCTTTGGTTTTCTTTCTACATGTACAATGTACGAGGTTGTAATGGAAGGTTGTCGCGTGCAAGCATGCTAAATTGGAAGGGCTCAGATGAACAGTTACCTATCAGTGTGCCTCGTCAAAATGGATAACCATTAGCGTCTTTGTCCTATTTCAATGGATGGTTTTCTGTCAATGCTTAGTAGCTATGTCCGTTATTTTTGACACAATGAAACGTCTGAAAAAGTTTCTATATTAGGCAATTTCTTAGAGTACCAACAATTATATTACATATCTTTAAAGGATAATGCCCTTTAATTCATATTTCATCCTCCAATTGTCGTCTGCAATGTCTTCCGTTTAGGGACGAAAATATTCTTTAATAAGTCGTTTAAGAGCTGTTATTGGTCAACCATTCTTTAAGTCCTTTTGATGTAAACCAATCAACGTCTGGAGAATATAATCTATATCTGACGACGTAAATAACACATTGTCGGGCATTCGTCTGAACTGCCAAGCATTATTATCAGAATTGACCAAAATGTCCTTTAAGCAGACGTAACAAATTGTCACGATTGTCTTGTCTAGTGTTAGTTCCTGCATTCCTATATTGTCCTATTAAATGACTACATTGATAAGACTTAAACAGTTATGTTAAGATAAACTTAACTTCGTCCCTGAATGTACCGTACTATTTGTTCATTATTGTTTCCAATTCTACAGGAGAACAGAAAAGGTGTCGTCGGTCAATCTACACGCAAAGCGTTTATCCAATGAAAACAGTTCAGAGATAATTTGGTTGCGACCATATCGTTTCTCGCGAGACTTACGTCAATGTGAAATTAAAAAAAAAAGTAGTTGACTTTGATTAAGGCAACAGTTATATATATCACAACTTATGATTTCACCATTTCGTATAAGTCACTGATTAGGAAAGAAATTTAAAAGGATGTCCAACACTTCGATACACATTGAAATACTTAACGTGGTCGTTTGGAGACAATGTGTCATATGCCGGGGACGATTTACCCAAAATATTGTAACCATACACTTATATCCGAGGTATATTCCTCAGCTCATGGAATTACCCGAGTAGTTCCGATTAACCGTCGATATGTATTTTGAGGCAATAAATATTACCATCTATTTTGCGAAAGAGTGCATAAATTAAAAATTATGTAAAAAGTGGAAATATCCGACGTACACTTCGCCGTGTTAATGTGTACTTTCGTTTTATTTGGATGCATGAATAATTGACCACGTGATTCACTGACATCGGCAAGACACGTGTTCGGTTCAAATCGAAACCTTCGTTATTCTTAAAAAAAACTGGGGCAGTTATTTGAGAAATTTGACATTCTGGAGGGTTTTTATTTTAAACTCGTTGCCGGTAGAGCCTGGAAAAAAGGATTATTAGACATTATTTACCCCAACATTTAGGCCTATATTTCTTAATCTGCTTAATTCTACATAGAAAACGCGCGCACCACCACTCAGAAATGGAGATAAAAGGCATCTTAAACGGAGATGATCTATATTTCTTGAAGGAGATAATCAGTTTCTTAAATTTGAGGTAATTATTATCTCAAATTGGAATCAATTAGTTTCCTGAAATGGGGATAATCAGTACCTTAAAAGGGATAATTATAATCAGTACTGCAAATTGGAAAATCCGTCTTTCTTTGATATATATGTACAATGTTGCATCATGTTACATTTTGAAGAAAGAACATTTTCGATAGCCAAGCACCATACCATAGAAATGAGCTTCTAAATCTGTATCATGATGTTTCTACTCCAATGTGTGCATATGTACTTCTTTGAGCATTACCGGTCTTTTCACAGAGGATATCATCAAATCAAAATTTAGTTATGAAATTTCCATACAAGTACATAACAATACCTTCCAATGCCTTTGGTTTCTATGTTACATGAATCCTATATGAAGTGGGTTTAACATTCCTCTTTTAAATACATTTTAAACCTATTTTCACATTGTTTTCTCTTCTTTCCATTGTGTTACACGCCTGAAGCAACAACGTCGTTGTCATCTACAAAACCAGGGGAAATAATCTAGGCCTTAGTTTTAAAACAACAAATATCAACTCAAATCAATAAAACTGTTTTATGATACGTTATCGGACCCATTCATATGCCATTAGAAGGTATAAATGTGTGATGCTCCTATATTGATTAAGACAAGTGATGGCTAATTTAAAATTCCATTAACCTTCATTAGATGAAATGCTACTTGCTGATATAATCTTTTGGTTTAAGAGCTTCAATTATTGGATCTATTAATAGAACTAATAAAGGTTGATTGCTTTAAACATTTCCCCCATACCAACATTTCTAAAACAAGTGAAAGTGCCAGATAATATAAAGGAACCTTTCTGAACAAACAATTAACTTTTTCTAATACACATTTTAATAAAAAAAAGTCACTAACATCATGTACGTCTTCAGTTGCATATTAGAAAAAAAAAACAGAAAAGAGTCTTGCTTAAGATATTTCTCAAATACTTATATCAGCAAACTGTTTCTATGGTTTGACTGAATAGCAGCAAGTTGTCAAGATAAATTGATTGAATATCAACAGGTTGTCGCAAAAGATTCACTGGAAATCATAGTCAAACGGTAAGTCGTAGGGCCCTGTATGTGAGGTGTAGAACTTGTGAAACTGGACTCCCAGGTTCAATCCCCATCAGGAACACTCCTTTTTTGCAGAACCCTTCCAAGTAGTAACGAAATTGTTCAATGCCGATAAATATCTTCAATATTGTTGACATGGCGTTAAACCCTATGAAAATAAAATAAATGTCATCGCGTTGTAATGAAATCATTGTATTTTTTACTGTTAAATAACCTGTCTGAGAAAATATTTCTATTTGACCTCTAATGTAAACAACAAGGTATGCCGTTAGATCGTCTTTCACCTTTCATTAGAGTTGAAAGTATCCACTTGCTTTGATATACTTCTATAAGATTTCCATGACTAACGTGTGTGTGTTGTCTACAATTAATCCGGAAGATCACAGTGTTGTGTCTTTCCCGAGGTCTGTATGAGCTTCGAGTTGCTTGAGAAGGCGTGTATCTTGTGAGACTAAAGAAACCGGTGAGATGCAATTTTTTTCTCACGTATCTAGAATCAAACACAACTCCTGGAAAATATTATACATTATATTAATCCTTTTCATTATAAACATATACTTTGATAGCAATAAAAACAACATTTTTTAACTACATTTATTGAGGAATACAATTAACATGATTCCTTTTTTAAATGGTAATATTCGTAATAGATCAGGCCCACCCACATCGTGTTTACTTGCATTGTAATACAGACATCTCACCGTATTATGTGAGTTTATCCACCACACGAAACCTAGGTATATGTGTAAGTCAGTGGTAAATGATTTAACATTTAGAACGACTACCATGTGAAATTTGAGCAATAACAATGACAACGCAACTATTATGTAGACCATCTTCATGATAATGACAAACTACAAGATTTTGAAGTCAAACGAAACTGTCTTAGTATCACTGATATACCTGTCCTATCTATACAATAAAAGGACAATCTTTACATTGTGTTTAGGTTATACTTTAAAACAAATACAATGATGTCTCGTTAATCCGAACACGTCCGTTCCCAACAAAATGTCCGGATTACCGAATCATCTGGACTAATGAAACAAGGCCTGGTTTTATAAACAGTAAGACACAAAATAGTCTAAATGCACGTGTATACTTATAACCCTTAAGCAAACGCCAAATTACCGACCGTCCAAAATTGAAAGAGTCTGCAGATGACATTTCAAAACGTGATGAAATTCAAAAAGAATCTTCTGATATGGCAGAAAACATTGTGGGAAAAGGAGAAATTGCTCGTCACGAGCAATTTCTCCTTTACCCACAATGTTTTCAAAAGTCATCTGCAATAAACTGGTCAAATAAGTCCGTTCCCTTACAATTTCGTTCGGATTGCGAGACATCCGGATAATCGGGCTCCGGATAAACGAGGTTTCACTGTATATCGATCTGCACATAGCGAGGCACGATAGCTATGTCTGCTATGGATTTTATATACAACAATATCTATACATCTTTTGGTTCGTTTTGCCTAACAACTGAGTGATTATAAATGCATGTACTATGACTTATACATGTTTACAATATTATATCCACATCATGGAATTAATGCGACGTCCAGCCAAAAAAAGGTTACTCTGACAAAGTGTGCCCCTAAATAGTTTAGCAGCCATCTCAGTGGCATACGAGGGACTTCTTACAATTAATCCATGACATAAAGAAAAAAAGCAAATAAGTAATAAGTACTCGTACTATGGAAGCTTGACTATCCGTCATTGTGTGGCATATATGCTCGCTGGAACTGTCACATATTCCTTACACCAACACACAAGCGATATCGAGCGCTGCTCTGATTGGTCAGTATTTCATAACAACTTGTCATGACGACTTTAAGATCAATCGGAACTACTCGGGTATTTCCGTGATCTGTGAAATACTGCTCGGATATAAGTGTAGGGTTAGAACTTTTCGGGTAAATCGGCATCCGGCAATGAACACATTTTCTAAGCGTGCACGTTAAGTAGTTCAATGTGTATGGAAGTGTTGGACATCCTTTTTAATCATTTTTTTTATCAGTAACTCATACCAAATGAGCAAATTGTTGTTGTGACATGTATAGTTGTTTCCTCAATCAAATGAAACGACTTTTAAGATTTCACATCCATGATCTATTTTTAAAACGAAAGTAAAGTGACGTCATTCTCGCGGGAAACAATATGGCGTCATCCCTATTATTGCAGAGGTGTGTTCATTGGATAAACCCAATGTGTTCAGATTGCTTTAAAATGTGTATCTATGAGACAAGAATTCTCCGCAAAACTACGTAACGCGGAAAAGAACTGTTATAAAGGACAAAACACGTATGTGTCGTACTTTTGTACATTATACAGATTACACATACCTAATTAGAGCACCATGTTTGTAAACACCTTAAAAAAAGAATGGTGCATAGTTATCTTCTGTCTAAACCGAATGAACCGTTTTAAGCATGCTTATCTGCCTATGTTGATCTGGACGTAATCGATCGCATGCAATTAAACCTATTGATCAGAAATGGTTTACAGTGTACTTGGTCGTTATCTTTGGTTTAGCACTGAACAGCAAGTCTTAGAAGTCGAAACTTCAAATAGATGTGCAAACTGATAACACTTCGTTGGTGCTACCACTGTAGTATTTACGTTTAGATCAAGGGCATACTTTAGTCAATTGTAATCAGTTTTGTTCAGAAATAAGCTAGTGGATCCTATTGTGTAGGTATTCACTATGAAGATCTCATCGAGACGATTGAATTAAGTAAGAATACCAAGATGAAAAAAAAGAAATAATTCATAAACTACGCCTCTTGTCCATTCTCTTCCGTTTGCAACGGGGGCTATACTGAACATTTAATTAATACTCTGCATGTCATCATAGGCTTTTTAAATTACGGTCTGTATTGTTGAATGGTCAAACAGTTGAGGATCTGTACTTGTATCTATGGACCATGGTTTCGTGCCCACCGGTATTACTGGTTTCTTGGGAGTGTCCTTTGGCAAGACACATAGAGCTTAAGCCATGAACCGGTGAATCCAGGTAAAGCCGTTATGTGAATGAATTAATATTGATACGACGCTACTCCCAATAAAACGTGTATCCAAGTATGTTGGTTCGTTTGAAACTAGATCCTCGCGCATAACCATGTTTTGTGCAATGCGGAATAGCCCGAAGACCTATCGTCCCTCAGAATCTAGAAACCGTTTGCTTCGATTGTGTGAAATTTCGATTCGGGAAATAATTGTATTCTTGCTAAATTCTATATTTACTATCGACTAAAGAGAGCATTAAAATGTACATCTATTTGTATTTCGACTCATTAGATAGCTTTTAAGAAATATGGTAAACATATACCATATGATTTGCCTCCGATTTTCGAGGTTTCAATAAGAAATATACTTGGCTAATTAAAAATGATCGAAAGCACTGAAGATGATGTCAGTTTCGAGAGCACTTTTCTCACTTATAACGTCTGTTCATTTTCAATAGAATGAACCACCCTTTCAGTGAGAATGGATCCGTTTTTGTATAATACTTGATCTGTTTTGCCGCACCTTCTTGCCAACCTAGTTAACTAGTAATATATGTTGCAATTCAATCCAGCTATAGAGTGCCGAGTCTGTAGAGTTTCCGAACCTTTTAATATTTAATCGATTGAGACAGAAGCTTAGATTCATTCGCTTATGATACCTGCTTCCTATTTTCATGACGAAAAACTCTCACCAATTTGTTGGTCAGTCCCGGCATTTTCATCTTGCCGATGATAGGGGTCGGACTCTGAACCCTAATTACCAACGCCTAATCACTGCAACACTTTCGTCGACCAAAGCGTGTAAATTGTAACGAACCGAGAAAATAGACCTCTAAAGCACGCATTCACATTCGATCTGTGTAAAAACACTGTCGTCCATTAATCAGTTTTGTTGTCTAGTCAGCTTCCCTCATTTGCTCTAAAACAATACATACATACAGTTCACTAATTTACAAAAACGTTCCGAGAACGTTTCGGCATTGTTCCAATTGTCGGTTTCATAACAATATTGGATGCCGCAGGCAAAATTACATTGTACTGATTACGAAGGAAGTTGGGGCGAAGTAAAACGAAACAAGATTAGTTTCCTTTCTGTTTGTTCCTGTTTCGTAATACCAGATGCAAAATTGAGATCAGGGTGTCAGACTCTTTATAGACCAACTGTTGGGCATTCTTCGCCAAATCGAGCGATCGCCTCCATACACGTGTGTTGAAAAACAATAACAAGGAAATATTTACGTGAAAATAATGTAGGCCTTCACTTCGGAACTAGGTTATTAGTCTCTGCCATTTTTCTTATCAGTTTTGGGATATCAAGCCTCGAACGAATCTCTCCGAGTGTCAGAGGTCGTGGCTATGATGATGTAGTTATCAACCCTTTCCCAAACGCAAGAAATTCGACTGTCTCAAATTGAAAGAGTTTGCAGATGACATTTCAAACTTTGATGAAGTTGGAAAGTGATCTTCTGATAGAGTAGAAAACATTGTGGGAAAAGGGGAAATTGCTCATTATGAGCAATTTCTTCTATTCCCGCAGTGTTTTCAAAAGTCGTCTGCAACAAAGTGGTCAAATGTCGTCATTGTTTGGTAATGGGTTAACAACATTAATATTAATACGGCGAACATTGTCTTGTGATTGCTTGTCATGGGGTTGCTTTGGCTACTTGGTAATGGAAGAAATATCCTTTGAGGATAATCTTTCATAAGAAAAAGGAACATCAGAAACTTCACAGCTTCCCATCGTGTAAAGCGTTCTTAGGATTCATCAAAGAACAGTTTGCATTCGTATGCGAAAATAATGTTATCATTTGTCGAAGATATTGAATGGCCAGGTTCCATCGGGTCATGGATAAATCGTTCTACTCCTTTTGGTTGGTGAATAAAAAATGAGTAAATAATTTACCATGTTATATATAGTCAATGGCTAAGTATCCTCAAGCAAACATTTTTTGGACCAGTTTACGGATCATATGTTCGAATGAGGTCGAATTTACAGAACACATTTGTCAATGGCGAGAAAAGAACAGACGAGAAGAAAGTTTATCAGAATCTAGGCATACACGCTCATTCTTCTTAAACATTCGCAGATATCCACTAACATATGTATGCACTGTATAATACATAAGATGGGGGTATGTTCCTCTTCACATAATAATCTTACTGCTAACGTGTTGATATCTTTTTATTGATAAGTGGGAAAGAAAGGCTATAGAACAATGTTTCCAAGCAGCGGCCGTAACTTTAACAGCCAATAAACCACGAAATCAAAATAAACAATGAAGGAATATCCTTGAGTATTTTTTTTAACAAAACTTCGGGTTCGTAAGCTACATTAATCAAAGAAATATATCAAATTTCAAAAGAAATCCTCAAGTTCTCGAGTACATTCGACCTTCAAACGGGAGTACATTCGACCTTCAAACGGAGGTTTCATTTGTATCCAGCAAAATAGAGGATCTAGATGTTGATAGATTGATAACCAGATGTCGCGAACAATGTTTATTGTAAACATATGCGTGTTTGGCATGTTTGTTTGATATTTTATTGTTCTCAATCTGTTTTAGTAACTGTGTATTTCGTTTTCTGTGTATGTTGTAATGTCATCTCAATAAGATGTCGTGGAAGTCACAACAACCTACCACACTTCGATGTTTCCGGGCCGAAAACATCTACGTTTTACTGACCTTCCAATTGAGGGGATAATCCCTTCTTTTTTTTTTTGTAATTCTTTATTATCCCCGTTCATAGGTATGTGAAGGTCATGGCCATCCTTCTCCACACCGTACATAAGATCGCTTAACCACTAGACTACTTAACTTATTAAACTAGAATGGATGAACGTAGTGTTACTCTCCCCCATCTCTGTACTTCACTTTGAATTTTGAAATAAGAGCCGCATTTTTGCTAAGACTTATTTCCAACTTCAAATACATGTATCCTGGTTTTGCCGGTTTAGAATATGCTTAAAGGCTCATTATAACAATGGTTCATCGAGGGAGAGTGAAGAAAAACATACACGAAAGAATTACAAATTGAGATTATATAGAAAGAAAACAAAAAAGAATGGCAGTATAAAGTAGAAAATACAAAAAGGGACATAGGAATCTAGGTTAACTGTGGGCAGTTATGGCTGGCTCTGTATCATATATCTTACAGCTGTCCAGTTTTCATTTTCTGAAAG
The DNA here is from genome assembly GCA_947846245.1 of Cerastoderma edule. Taxonomy (NCBI): domain Eukaryota; kingdom Metazoa; phylum Mollusca; class Bivalvia; order Cardiida; family Cardiidae; genus Cerastoderma; species Cerastoderma edule. Next base: position 8,540,808 of record OX401412.1, on the reverse strand, counting down.
AATTAACCTGGTATCCTTGTAAATATCCCAGGCCAATTGCAGGCTGTGTTTATCCTTTCACATAGAATGTTACGGCCAAGGCAATCATTGAAGTGTTATTCGTCGCTTATTCTTGTTAATTTCTACACGCAATAATAATCTAAAGCCACGTGATCGATGTCCTAAAGACGTCTGTTTATACAAGTCGATCCGTCTTGGCAAAATTAAATGACAAGATATCAATAGTATTCAATTGTCTTTGTCCCATAGAATATGATTAGCATTAGATACAGTAATGCAACTACACCAGTTCGTAATGGAGAAGGAAATAATGCGGCACAGAAGCTTATTGTCGTAAACAGTGTTTTTTTTTATTTGTTTGGATAAGTATAAATCTATACGAGACATACAATTTAAGCTTTGTTTACACACATAAGGTTCGCAATTAAAGGATATTTGTGAAAAATAATAACAGAGCAGTTTCAAAGTATTCTTGATTTAAGGGGACGGATTTCGGTAAATGCTATAATCGCACCTTTTGGGACCTTTGAATTACCGATTAATTGTTTCTAGTAATAGCGTAAGAATACACTAGTACGCAGAACATCGTACAGAGTAAGGATTCATTGAGTCAATAAATGACCTATACCATGTTATGTTCAGGACGTTCAGATTCTGGAACGGATCCGGGACATTTCACCGAAGATTTGCTACGGTTCTACAGTTCTATAATAGTTAGGTCATGGATTATATTGTTTGTTATTGGGGGTGTATCATAGCAATATCGTGCAATACTCTGGTATGTGATTTACGTTTGGGAAGGACTCATTGTAGTCTTGCATAGAACCCTCAGTTTATATTAAATCCTCTTTTACACTTTGTCTTATTTTTGCGCTAAGAAGTTGCATTGATGGTCGTTAAGCTTACGCCCAATACACGCGTAAAGGTATTGGTACAACAAAATCATTTTAAAACTGACACATTTAATTGGCGTGGCAATAGTCAATGGTATATATACACGCGATAGTTAGGAACAACTCGTGCAGCTTTGAATATCTGCTCCACCAAGGCACTGCGTTATATTACTGTGTGGTTTGTTTAGCTGTTGAAATAACTGTACGAATCAATTAAATTGAAAAACAAGATAACAAATAACTACCTTCGAAAACCTGTTTGCAACGTCCGAACGGTTTTGGGCGAAATCTGACCCTAATATCTTGTCTGGAAATGCCATTTTTCATCTGCAGTTGTCTGTAATATGGTAACATAGTGTATCTAAGTATAAAATCACCTATCCGTTAAGGCTCGTAGACAAGCTGGGTATTATGGACAATTGAGATGACCTCCTCGCATACTGAATTGAAATTTTGTATGGAATTACTCAATTGATTTCTAGGTACCGTTTTACAATAAACATTTTAAGCTAATATAACGATTAGCGCAAGTTCAAAACTAAATTTTTTCTTTTATTATATTACCGGGTGGTGCAATATTGAATAGTAGCACGCCATAAAATACTCTCCAATAACTTGTTGCATGACATTGTTTTGTTTCATATAAGATACTTTCCATGTTTATTATGATCGATTCACTCTCCATTTCTGCCTTGATGGCCTGGCTGACTGCCTCGATAAGTTGAAAGATGTCTGACAATCGAACCAACAGATTCAAATAAGCGATTATGTAAAGACAACGGAAAACATCTAATATAGAAGGTTGAATAGTCAGAAGGTTAATTCGAAAAGTTTCATTTCACAAAAGATTATATATTCCGCATTTATGGCACTTTAATACAAGTGTATTGAACTCTATGCTGATTAAATTCCGAACAATGACCGTTCGGGTAAAACTGATTGTCGTAAACCATAAGGTCTTACTCTCGTAAAATAAAGATAAAACGGTTTTCTATTAAAGGCTCTTGTTCACAGATGTGAGGAAATTGGGAAGTAAATATTGTTTTTTTCAAATCTGAACAACAGCTGTACGGTTATTGGATATGGGACAGTATATGATCGGTTTTAAGTTCTTTAGAGTGGATACAGTGAATTTACATGTTTTTGAACACAATAGTGTGATACCGCTTTTGAGATCTACAGCATATATACGGTATACGTAATTCTGCTTAAAGTAGATACATTTTTGTATGCCAAACATCAATACACAACAGTTGTGTTTCTCCGACCGTTTACTTTAAATATCAATCTTCCATGAAGAGACACCTTTAACGAATGGTCGTTAAAGCTTCGAAAAATAGTCTCTCGTTATTACAATAAGGGCAAATGGCCCTTAGGAATAGATAAAATATATAAATTATCTGACGATTTCGAAGGAAGAGATGTCGTTTCAGATAGTTATATGTTTGAGAGTTTTACGATTTTGAAGTCCCATTAACTTAAATTTCGAATGGAAAATCAAGTTAGTTTTCCCCTATGCTCTATCCAAAACCATTATTTTTGCCCATAAATTTCTCGATTTTCGTAAATACTGAAAACAATGGACGCATCAATCGTCTCATTTCTTTTCAACGGATCAATGCATACTTGTACCGTCCGACCCTAAAATAATTACATATACTGTCAAATCTGGCAGTGACACCATTATTTGTGCGTATACAACCCAAAATAAAGATAACAAGATAAAAAGTCTGCAACAGGCAATTAAAAGAAACTTTTGAGAGCGCTGCGTGACTTTCACCATTACAGAAGACACATACGTGTTTACCACGTCATTTCTTACAGAACAACTTAACATCAAAAGTTGAACGTCAAAATTTCTAGAAAGGATTTGTTTGTAAACAACCGGAAGTACTTCCGGATGCAAGACTAGATGGTGTTTTGTGTTGGGGATGTACCAGAGCTATGTTTCGGTGCTTTTTAATATCACAGGACTGAACACTTCGTCAAATGAACTTCTTGTGCGACAACAGGAAGCGCTAACAGAAACGATTCAGTGTTGTTTGTTATGTTCGAGATGAACCAGAACTATGTTAACGTGTCTTTACATATCGGAGAACTGAAGAAGTCATAATACCGACATGGTTATTTGACCCAAAACAGGGACAATTTACTCTATGTTTGTTTGAGTAGATTGGCTGCACAGCAGTGGGAAACAACATAATAATTCATTTTAGATGGAAAAATAAACTTATTTCCTGCTTGTTGCTATCGACCCAATGGTCAATGTAATTTGAAAGAAAAAGCAAACGTTTTGTGAAGGCATGCTTCCAACTGTTCACCTATATTTTGTTTTAAATTGAACTATTGTTCAGTTTAGTTAAAATTCAGTTATTTTACATCAGTTGTGAAACAAGTTCTTACAACATAGACGACTCACTCTCGATTCTGATCCCTGTATATATAGGCAGTGCTCACGCTGAACCTGTTATTATCTTATGTGTGCTAATAGAAACTTAGACACCCCAATATTTATAAAGGAATTGTGATAGTTCAGAGCTACAACGTACCCTCTGACATTTTCAACACCGACATCACTGATTGCTGCCTATGTGAAAAACAACATAATACGTTATGTCACATGAACATTTGCATTTATTGTTTATTGCTTTTTTTATTGTTTTTCCTATTGTTTTTCTACAAACAGGTGCTTCTTTGACTAGAAAATGTTAAGTGAAAGTCAATAAAACGTTCTTGAACTATATCCATGTCTTACGGACATTCTCGGTAGTTTTATCTGCGCACTTCATCTGCAAGGGAGATAATATACTGGTACCGAGGAGATACTTGCATAGTGGGCGGATAAACGTTATTATTCGAATAAAAGTTCCTATATGCAATTTTATCAAAGAATGATCATATTATCTATAAAAATGTAAAAAGTTATTAACATTATACTAAATTTCTCATGCATATAAAGCCCCAAGCTTCTATTTTTTTCTATTTTAAAGTTATTTTAACTGTTTTTAAAAATGTTTTTCAAATACGTATTCATATACATTTTTTGTATTTTGTATTTCAAGAATTAATTTTTCTTCACATACTGAAAATGAAGAAAATTCTATGAAAATAATTTTTTAATATCTTCATTTATTTGTAATATACGTATCAATTTTCATTGTTTCTTGTCGAATACAAAAAATCAAAAATCTGATTTGGATTACAAAAAATGTTCAGATTGTAAATAGTTGAAATAACATTGAATTATAAATTATTGACTGAATGAATTCATGTCTTTTGTGTTGATTAACCTTCCAGAAATTATTCGATTACCTTTGAAGATGGTATGGTCATTTTGACAATTTTGCCCCAAACGGTTACCATGGAAACTGTCATTTTACGAAAAAAATTAACTCTTCAACCTTCATTTTTCTTTTCATATTTGAATTCACAACAAATTTTTAAATAATATATCAACAATTCAGAAAATTATATGGAAGGATTATTTTTTTAATAAAACTGTAGAATATGTCCTTAAAAGGTTCTGAAACTTTACAGACTCGGCACTATATAGCTGGATTGAATTGCATTTTACGAAAAAACTAACACTTCGACCTGCATTTTTTTTAAACAAATATCTGTTTCTTAGTTCAATGCTCTCATGTCTACAAATGTTGAAGCTTTGTAAGTTAATTTAGTGAAATACATAAAACCAGTATTGGAGCCTCGTCAAATATTCTAAAGTGTTCGTAATCATTTACTAGTACAACAATCTTTATTTTATTTTTGAATATTTTTTTCAATCTTTGATAACACATATTGATTCTCGTATTAAAGTAATACTTGCGCTCATATTCGCTTTAATTGTGAAAGTTCTAGAATAATTGAAAATTATCTTAAGAATACTTCAAATTCCCTTTTACAGACAAATTGAGACGGTAATACGTTCAAATAATGCTTTTAAAAGAGTTAATTCGATAAGGTTTGTTTACAATAAAAGGTAAAACATGGTCATACGAGAAACGCCAGGAACCAATTAAACCTGAGGAATTCTCCATTTTGAAAGTTCACGTTGTTAACATTGAATAACTGACAGCATTTTTATGTATTTCGCATGAATTGTTCTTACCAGGTGATTACCACACGTTTTTCCTAGCGCTCTTTGCTGTTTTAGATGTAACTGGAATGTAAACAATGAAGTTAAATTGGTGGGCACCAAATTTGTAAAAATAGAAAATAAATAATGCAAGCTTTATATTGTCATAAACCTGTGTTTTTTTCGCTATGATTCAACATATTCTAGCATAATGTATATCTTATTTTACCCAGTTTTGCAGTTTTCCTGAGCGCTTGTATGCTTTTAAGTATAATCTTCCTTAAAAACCGCATGATATAACACTTTGTAAAAACTATATACAATATGAAATTGTTCGTTATGAGCAAGTTCTCCTTTTCCCACAATGTTTTCTGGAGTCGTCTGCAACGAACTGGTCAAATATCTTTATTGTTTGGTAATGGGTTATGGGTACACCAGGCTATCGTTATCTTTATTTCTTGTTTAGCTTTTATATATCAAAATGCTTCACATCATTTAAGCGCATCAGTCTTTTATGCCGCAGACGTACTTTAACAACGCCGCCAGGCACATATGTGATTGGCCTCTAAAGGATGAATAAATAGAGATTACTGTCAAATTAGTGCGCACTTTTGGGGCGAAAGCTTTTCATGCGGATAACTCGGGCATCTCTCACAAATGGATAATTCCCTTGGAAGCGTATCATCTTTACGGTTTACCAAGAGGTCATTTACCTTTCTGATGATGGAAACACGTATGGTACATTTAAGAGGAGATCTTCCCAATCAGTCAACTGAACTCGGCGAGTAATATGGTTGACATTAATTAGTATTCTGTGGTTTATGCTTAATTGGACCCTGCTAAATCTTCCTTAACCCTTTACCAAATTAATTATCGACTGTGACAAACTGAAAGACTTTGCAGACGACATTTCAAAATGTGATAAAACTGTAAAGTAACCTCCTGAAAGAGTAGAAAACATTGCGGTAAAAGGATAAATTGCTCGTCACGAGCAATTTCTCCTTCAAACACAATGTTTTCAAGAGTCGTCTGCAACAACGTGGTTAAATGTCGTTATTATTTGGTAATGGGGTAATCATCGTTGGTTTTACATATCATCGTAACAGATATATATTAATGACTGTTGGTGATTCACCTGAAATGTCTTTGCGCCGAATTCTCAATCAGACCTCAGAAAATATGATAAGGTTTAGCACCATTTTAGGCCCATTTTCACCTTACACGAACTCATACTTCACACTTACTTTCTTGAATCCCCTCTCATGAATAGGGAAGAGTACAGCCATTAGCTGGTAGCCTTTTTCTGGACAGTCTGTCAGTTTTGAAAAGGCTTCAGTGCATTTGTCTTTACAATGTATTTCTGATATATTGTCACCAGTACAGATTTGAATATATTACCAAAAGGTCATGTAGATTTGAAGTCATAGGTTTGCCATATTTTAGCCATTTGGCCTAACACTTTGCGGCTCAATTTGAAAAGCGACCTATAAACAAAATAGTTACAACAAATTTATCATTGTATCATAGTTTATTCTAAAATGCTTTTAACTGACTTTGTATTTTGTAGAAATATGAAGTAAATTGATAGGTTAGAGCGAAAGGGTAAAGGGACATTTGCCCGCCCTATACCAAAAAGGGGGCAAATGTCAGGGGGGCAAATGTCCGGGATTCGAACGAAAGACACCCTTTGTTCCGTTTGGTTAAGCGCTGACAGTAAGCATATCCCATTCCTGGAATAATCTTGCAATGTGTAAGAGATATATGCATAATGTTTCTACTTGCTAATTATGTTATGAACCATATAGACAAGACATCGTCGACATGTGTGCACTGGCATGGTTGTGACCTCCCTTCTTGAACAATGTATACCACATTTTATCGTATATTACTTGACATATTGTAAAGCCGTGTGGCTTAATCCTTTACCAATTGCTAACTAAAGACTGACCTAAATGAGTAGATTTTGCAGACTACATTTTTAATTTAAGGAATTTGAAAAATTATCTTTTGTTAAGTAAGAAAACATTGTTGGAATGGGATAGATTTTTTTCAGAGCAATTCTCCTTTTACAACAATGTTTTCCAGAGTCGTCTGCAACAAACTGGTCAACCGACCCAATACAAAATTCAAATATAAATAGATCACCCTGTAAAACAAGCAAAATAAACTTGTATCATATGAAATGCTTTTGTAACATTCAATGTGTTACAAAAAAAAATAGTTTTTTTTATGGAAAGTCGACACTGTTAGTTACTTGCATTCTTGTTACTTCTATTTGTTTTTATGTATCTATTGATGTTGCGTACATAGGTTCTGTACATGTTTTAGAAATATTAAGGATGGGTAAATTCTTCGGTGGCTGATGATGACAGAGACAGACCACCATTTGTTCTTTACATGTAGTATGGCATGATATATGCACTAATTGTTAATTCTATTCGAAAAAGCAATACAATACTGCAATGTAACACGTCATTTGACGTGATTTGGAGAGACGAATCCAATGATGAGCTTCTTTGCAATATTTCAAAACATAATATTGAAATAAGAGGGAATGTTGTTTTGACATTGCACAAGTTCTAAGCATAAACAGATTAGTAAAACGGTATCCTCGTATTCCTCGAGTTTATCTTTAATTAGAGACGTTTTGATGATAACGGATTATCATTATACTCGAAAAAGGTCGTGTTGTTAAATATAAATGTTCATTATTTTCTATTTTGACAAGGCTTTGACAGAAACATTCTAATTACCCGATATTAGTTCTGGAAAAAGCTTTTGTTTAAAACGTATTTAATCGCAAAGAACTCAGCTGGTATTTGACGGTTATGCCAATGACTTAAACTGTTCAGAAAGTTTATTTGCCTAGTGTAATTGTTTGAAAGTGAGATCTTTTAAAACAGCCGTGAAAGGGAATAATCTTAACCCTTAAAGGGCTGGAGCCGACTTCATGCTTATGCAAACAGGTTGGACCCTAGCCAGCCGCTTAATACATTGTTGTCTGGTCTGTGATTGAACCTGTTTGCTACAATCTCTCATCATCAAATCTAAGCAGATATTCAAGGTTTTGGAGGGCAGACGACAAGAAAATTACCCAGCATTCTAAGGGCTAGATATATCAAAACCAAATGCATGCACCGTTACGTAAAATGGTCTCGTAAATACTTCCGATATGATCTCCGAGAGACTTTTAACCCTTTCCTAAACATCAAATTTTTGAGTGTCCCAAATTGATAGAGTCTTCGGACGAAAATTAAAAATAATCTTCTGATAGGGCATAAACATTGTGGGATAAGGAAAAATTGCTCGTTACGAGTAATTTCTCCTTTTCCCACAATGATTTCTTTAGACATCTGCAACAAAATCGTCGAATGTCGTTGTTGTTTGGGAAAGGGTTAATGCACTCATATATTTCAATTACGGCCATTGTTCTGTGTTCAATAGATAGAAAAAGGTTTCAGGCAAAGTTGGTTCATTACTTAACTTCCTTCAAAACGATGCTTTAGTTAGAAAGTTAGAAAGTAGTTTTCTTATGCGTTGTTATACGCAGCTATCACACGCAATGATTTCAAGGATTATTCTATAAGAACGGTCTATTCTCTTCTTTTTGTTTGTATCCTTTCTAAGCGTATTTCTGACTAGTCATCATTCAAAAACAACATGTGTTGAATAGGCTAGGGAAATGTGGCTTGCCAAGAAACTCTTTACGGTGTCATTTTATTCCATTTTCAAAAGTCATTATACATTCACCCTTTCCCAAACGCCGAATTTTAGAGTCTCCCAAATTGAAAGAGTTGCAGATGATATTTCGAAATGTAATCAAATTGAAAAACAAACTTCTGATAGGGCAGAAAACATTGTGGGAAAAGGGGAAATTGCTCTTCACGAGCAATTTCTCCTTTTCCCAAAATGTTTACCAGAGTCGTCTGCAACAAACTGGTCAACTGTCGTCATTGTTTGGTAAAGTGTTAAATACATTTAATCTATTGTTAGTGCTGTCAGCCTGTATGCATGTCTAACAACGTGACTTACTGATTTCATAACGGGACTCGTTTGTACATACTCTGAATTAACAAAACAATAATGATTCCATAGAATCGTATAGAATTACTTTTTCGTTAATGCCAAACTAATTACTCTTAACAATGAATAAGTTCAATTTGACATACGAGAATGGACTACGTTTTTGCGATGTAAATTAGACAGAGGGTATTGTCCTTCATTGGGAAACGAATACGGACAATTCCCTCTCCGGACAGTTTCCCCTAAGGACAATAACCTCTGGGACAGTTACCCCTAGTACAATACATCCTCCACCTTTTGGTAACGGCGCACAATTCCCTCCTTCATGACTAAAATAATTTACTATCACTACACCCAGGCAATAATAAAGTAAAGAATTAGGGTTAATGTATCTTGTACTATTGAAGGGGTTCTTTCCGGAAGGGAAATTGTCCTAGGGGGAATTGTCCTATGGGAAATTGTCCTAGGGGGAATTGTCCTATGGGGAATTGTCCTAGGGGAATTGTCACAGGGGAATTGTCCTAGGGGAAATTGTCCTAGGGGAATTGTCACAGGGGAATTGTCCGAGGGGAAATTGTCCTAGGGGAATTGTCGTAGGAGGTTTGTCCTAGGAGGTTTGTCCGGAAGGAGAACTTTCCAAAGCGATATTGTCCACGGGGAAATTGTCCGACATCCATTGATACAGAAAACAAGATACACGTATCTTCTTATACTGGACCATCTTGGATATTTACTGGTTAACTTTTACACAAAATACATAAGCTGAAATGAAGAAGAAAAACGTTGTTATATATTTGATTGTGCATTGTTTTAATACTCTTGTAGATAGATTTAAGTTGTATAGTTGTATCGCATGATAATCGTAATAGTTATGTAATATGGTCAAATTGAACACGTGGATAAACTTGGAACTAAAAAGAACTTTGATTGGAGGTATACTTTGTTTTTTCAACTGAACTGATAGTTCAGATACGGGGGAAATAAATTTATCGTTGTAAGATTTGAAAAAAATTGCATGTTTGGCGACATTTATGTTATTGGACTTTCCTAATCGATGGCATTTCAACTGTAATATATAGACCAAGTTTTCGCCTTGTTACAGACTAAGTTGACGTTAAATATTTCCCAGGAGTCACTCCTAATTATGTTTTAACGACATGTTTGAGATGAACTGTGATAATTGAGCGAATGTTTCTTAAAATAGCTTTAATAGTCTGTCCTACCTTGATGCCTTCTGAAATATGTCCGCTGCTAATGGTAACAAATTATCTATTTCCTATAATTGCATTTTGTAGCGAAATGAAAGGAAGTGGGTGGTGATCATTTCCATGTAGTACAAACAGGGCCTTGTATAGAATAAATAATGATGGTATAATGTATCTATCAAGCAGGGCTCTGTATCGAAAGAATAATGACAGTACAAATCATTTTGGTTTATAATCGTCTCAAGTTTAAAGTAGAATAAATTAGCTTATCCCCTGATCAAACGAGTAACTAAATATCTCTACAAGTCAGACTTCACGAAGCTCAGTATTTGCATATATAGATCAAAACAATTTATAACACAAGACATAGATAAGGTGAGGTCTGGCCGTTACTTATTTCAAGTAAATAACGATACACAATCTAATTAAAACAAAAACTATTATATGAAGCAAACTGGGATCAAATGCCAACGATCGAAATGGCTTTGTCAGTATTAAAATGATTTGACAATAAAGAGCTACCGTTTCTTTGATGCAATTGATTCTGCAATTTTATGTGAGTTAGCTGCATTGTCTTCTTGACATGGAATCGTGACAAAACCCAGTTCTGTGTCGTGTATATCGACATATTTCAATTACCACTATCTGTTTATTTTAATAGTGGTCAAGAACAATGTAACGTGGGAACTCGACGTCGCAAAATATAAATGGAGCAAATTGGGAGCCAATTTGCACAATTTACCAAATAATACAGAGGGTGTGTTCAGACATGAGTGCATCAATGACTGTCGAAATTAGTTTTACTGATGTAATTAGCGGAACCCATTTTTTAGGTATATCCTTACTTCTGCGTGTAAGTTTTAGTTAGTTTTGTCCTCTATGGTAAGGACATGAAAGTCTGACCATAATGCTTTCGATTGATAGTGTTTAATTAATTACTCATAACTAACGATTGCTCTTTATTCATCAATAACTCACACCTGGGCTGTTAATCTTAGGATTTCTGACGACTTGCTAGTTTTACGTCATATCCCATTGGTTTATTTAAAACAACATTTCATTTTTCAAGAAACCATAGTAAGAAAAGATTTGTAGTAGATCTGATATGAAATTAACAGATAAGATAAACATGGTGTCTGCCTAAATGCTCTAATTCTAAAAAATAAACTTACATTAAAACACATGGCGGATTTTCGGCAAGGGGAGGGGGATTTAGGGCAAAATATAGTGTTATTATGGTAAGAAGATTCAATATGTCAAAGATACAAAAAAGCAGATATGGCCTGTTTCATTTTATCAACGTTATCGAATTAAATATGGGTGCAGCAAAAAAGCTACCATGTGTGTTGGGTTCTTGCAACGCAAGGATAAAACGTAAGCTTGCGTATCACTTTACCCGTAAAGACATGATTTACGCCAACCCGAGGATAAATGCGATGTTTCATGTTCTTTATAACAGCTATGAGCATGGCTTAGACAGCATCGGATGATAATTCTGTCTTCAAAATATTGGTAGATGAACGTTTGAGTAAAAGTTGTCATGAAGCTGTTCTTAGGATGGAATCAAACGTAATTAACTAGCCTTTTCTCTCTATTAGGTCTTTGCTGACACTCACATATTTCTGTAAAAAAACATGTTAGACAACACACTTTCATACAAAAGCACTTCATACAGAACATAAGCGTTGAATTACAAACATGAAAAAAGGATTGGGCCAAACTTTTTAAAGACATTAGGATTGGCCAATTCAAAGCATGTACACGTATGAAAATACTCTTACAATGGGTAAGAATGATCGCATCGAGTATTTCTCCTTGTTTCAAAAACCATTTTAACCCAAACAACACAAACAATGTTTGTCTTCGATGTACATTGGTTGTCTTTTCTCGCTATAAGTTACGGATTATTACGGATTGAAGTACGTGGAAATGGGTTAAGAACGTAAAAGACAGATATATCTAAACAGACTTGACAGGCTTACACTTTCACCATAATTATTTACCACGTGGTTAGGCGAAAAAAGATAAGAGCTTGTTACTCTAACTACTTGAAATAGGCTCCCTAGAGAAAAAGACCGTTAATCCTTTCCCAAACAATAACGACATTTGACGAGTTTGTTGCAGATGACTTAACAATACATTGTCGGAAAAGGAGAAATTGCTTGCAACGAGCAATTTTTCCTTTTCCCACAAGGTTTTTTGCTCTTTCTGAAGAATAATGTTCAAGTTCATCACATTTTTAAATGTCGTCTGTGAACTCTTCCAATTTGGGATAGTCGAAATGTTTTTGACGTTCAATGCTCTACAGAGTAGACTGTATAAGAAACAAACAACAAAACGACAAATCCCCGTTCCTTTTTTTCTTGGGGGGGGGGGGGTTTCAACATAATTGCTTTTAAAGGAGGAAACCCCCAGGGGGATTTGAAAGCTGAACGTTTCTTTAAGTGTTTATTCGTAATAATAACATGCTAAATCGTTTTTTGTCTTCAAAACGTTCACTGGCCAATTGTAGTACATTAAAATGTTTTATACATTTTTTTTTCTTTTTTGTAAAAACTGATTTAATTCCTTTTACATGAACCACACATTACTTTGCATGCTCTGCTGTTCTGCGCAGACACCATATTTTCGTTGCTCGAAATAGGATAACGTGTGACAATGTTATTTAATTTATGCATTCGGATTGAAAAGGTGTTAACAGTTTTGGAATTATTGGTCGAATTCTTGGCAAGACACGCGATGACTGCATAAAAAAACTCATTTGTGATCCTATATAAAATTGACGACGTAGCGTTATCAATCGAAACAAGGTATGGATAACGAACCCGTCATACGTCCTTACTTACATTGAAGAATCCATGGTAGAGGATTTTTAAAACTTCTTTTATTCAACCCTTTACCAAACGCCAAATTTTCGACTGTCCCAAAAGTGAAAGAGTTTGCAGACGAAATTTAAAAATGTTATGAAATTAAAAAACGATCTTCTGATAGGACAGAAAACATTGTTGAAAAAGGAGAAATTGCTCGTTAAGAGCAATTTCTCTTTTTCCCATAATGTTCTCAAGAGTCTTCTGCAACAGACTAGTCAAAATTCGTTATTGTTTAAAATTTCGTTCTTGCATGGAAATGGGTTAAAGTAAACCTTTCTAGTAACAGTTCCATTTCCGTATCGAAGAAAACCCTTTATATTTTTTACATCATAGTATGTCTACAATGAGCTTCAGTTCGGGTCAGTTCATAAGTTGCTTTTTTGCATGTGATTAACAACATTTAATTATCATTTCAATTATGCGTCAATGCCTGGTTCATGGTGATGGGGGAAGACACCAAACTTGAGTATCTATAGGGGTTAATCAGGAATGGTAGAGCCATCAGCATATAATAACATTACCGGGAAAATACCAATGCTCTACAAAGTAAACCGTATAGGACTGTATCGAAACATACCGCATGACAATTGGGAACTTATCACAACTTTAGCATAAGGATATTGTTAAGCCATGTTGGACATTGGTCATCACAATCCTTCGTTTATCTATATTCGCCAATATCTACTTGACGCGAATTACTAGAATTGGTATTATTCAATGAAAGATATGTGATCTAAAGATGGCTCTTTTTAAGCAAGCTTTTTTTCTTCAAAATGGGACCAGGCCTTTTGATTTTTGGAAAACTTTATCGATGAAATTTCTAAACCAAAAAGCTGATGCGACTTGGAATTTTGGGGAAAACTGAATGATTTTAAAGAAATTTCCAATTGGGAAGATTCCTTATTTTATCCCAATGGTCTCTTAAGGTTTTTAAAGTATTTTCCTCCCGAATGTGATGAAAGGTATAGGCTATTAAAGGTCCATAGCAATCGATGCATAATTAGATATATAGCCCTCTCTTATCAAGCTAAAATCGAAAAATTGTCTGCAATTTTACGTCAAAGTTTGATACAGTGGGCATTTTATATGAGTTACGTCTGTACAACAGAGACTGATTTGTAATTTCAAAGTTTCCTCACATTTGTGAACAGGCATCTCTCAAACGCAATTTGTTTCAAATCGATCATCTACCATGAGAAGTGAATAAGTGTGTTTAATGTGTCTGGGAACATCCGTTAGAAATGAGTGCAAAATTATTCCCTAAAATGAGATTTGATAGTTTGGGGAACGACCCCCTTGGTAACACTATCCTATTTCTATTTAGATAATACACTACCTCGCAATCTATAGACAACTGTGTCCTTTGCAGAAACACTTAATACGGCTGCGTGTATGTATATCAACCGCCGTAATAAATTAACTTTAATATTGCTGAATAACAAAGACATTTATGGTTTTTTTATTGCATCTTTCTGTGACAGTAGTTCTTATCACATGTTATTATTTTTCCCCAATATTTCCGATTCGCAAGGGAAAAAAACTTGTATTCTTCTCTTTAATCTCTCAGTTGTCTTTTTCGTTCATTTTTATGACTGATAAACAGCGAAATGTACAAAACCGCATAGCTTGATAAAGAAAACAATGATGGTTTGACATTTAATACTGCAATAAAAATACATTTGTTCGAACTACTCAAGGTCCATGTCGACACAGATATATGTCTCTGCACAGTTAACTTAGGAAATGTACTCAGTCATTTTTAGTCAGCTGCATGAACTGAGTATTACAACCGCATAGTGTATGGTGCTAACTATTCGACGAAATAAAGAACAATTCTATTTCATTGTAAACCATTGAAATGCAAGACTCTACCGGGTTTGTAATTTAGGCATGGTTGAAAATAAAGTCCCCATTTTGCTGTGCTGTGATAAATATCAGGAACTATGTAATATAATGATACAAAATGCACAAATATCCATTGGTTTATTTAATCAATGTCTACAGCGAATATCATTGCACTGTAAAATATTTGTAGATTTATTACAAAATGCAACATTGTTCGTGAAGAATTGAAGTAATTATAGGTTTCGATTTGAAATATTTATTTGATATACAAATTAACTGACATTTGCTGCACTAGTTTTAGTTCGATTTTATTGTGTTACGGTTGCTCATACTGGTCAAACTGTTAATTTAACACGTATACATAGTTTTTTCTCATTCATATTTCGGCTTCCTATTATGTTAATGGTCAAATAAATCATCGAATACGCCATTAGATAAAGAAACATTAAATAAGAACCGGATCCATTGTAGGCTATGATTGAACGAATGTCACCTATGAAGCAGGGTGTGCTGTGATGAATGAAAGAATAAATCCTCTGGAGACGTCTTGGATCGTAGTTAGCACGTAGCGAGGTCGAGGAAAATAGTGTCCCATTAATTTTGTTCTTGCTTTTTTCCTATTTTGAAAATAGTTTCTCTGTGCAACTTTGGTTCTGTATGACAAGGTGTACGTTTTATCAAATGTCTTAAGTGCACTTAGCTAAGGGTGATCCAAATCGCGCCAACGATGGTTAATGAAACGGGCCCCTGGGGCATTCATGTTTATCTCGATGGTCCAAACGATGGATTTCTTCGTAAATGTAGATATAAAGAGGACAAAGGTACCTAAGAAAAGCGAAAACTTAGATAGAAAAGAACCGACGCCATACCTTTAGAATCTTATCGTATTTTTATGATATATTATGTATGTTAGTGTTTAATTTTTTTCACAAAGATTTAAGATTCAATGGCAATGGCAATCTTGTCAAAGTAGACGCAAAGTTCCGAATATTTGTTAGACAGACTCCTTGCGTTTTTTTGTACTACTTTTGCAAATGCAAATGTTCATGTTTGCCTGTATTCATAGTCTCCAAGCTCTAAACAAGGGAGATTATTTGTATACAGTTGATCTTGTTTAGCCCACAAACAAATATTAACGCCATTTGACCAGTTTGTTGCAGATGTCTCTGGAAAACATTATAATGCAAGCAATTTCTCTTTTCCCACATTTTTTCCTATCATATAAGATTATATTTTGATTCCATAACATTTTGAATTGTTTTCTGCGAACTCTTTTAGTTTGGGACAGTCAAACATGTTGCGTTAGGTAAAGGATTACGCGACCGTTCAGGTAAGAGAAACTGTCGTGGTGTAGATGACAACCAGTGGCTTGCTATAGACGGCAGTCATTGAGATAGCTCAAATAAAAGCTTTCTGAGTGACTGCCGTCCTGAATAAAGACCTTCCTAGACTCATAGCTTATCAATGATCACGCACTTTTTAAGAATGACCGTTCAAAATTGTTAACATTATGGATGTTTACGCATTAAGCCTCAAACAAGCATGAATAAAATATTAATGATTTTGAAAACCGTGACAGTTTTCAGCTTGATAAAGAGTGCGCTGTAACTGACTTCTTTAGCATGTCAATAACTTTAAGGCTAATACTGTAACCTGCTTCTTACTTTGACGTTTTTATATCCCTTACTCCTGAACAAACCGCGTTACCGCTAGACTTAAGAATTAGATCATGGTACACAATCATGTCCCATACATATAGTATCTTGGTGTAAGGCCGCAATCGCTTTTTTACCTCTTTTACCACCTTCCCTATGATATCTCAGTCTCTCTCCTCTCTTTTACACAAAATCTCACACACAATTCTCACTCACAGACACACATATAAATAAATATCAGATTTGTATCTTTATATTTCTAATGAGGTTGATACACATTTATATCAATTCGCATGAAAACATTGTCTAGAATAACACCCAAAATAAGCTTAATAAGTTAATTATGATAGCAAAACGAACAGATAATGCTGATTAATATAGATAAATTTGTTTTCCTTCATCACAGTTTCTTAATCTATACAAAAAGGAAAATAATTTGTAAAACACATGCATATCTTTATGTCTTCGGCTGTTTTCATTCTAAGATCTACCACATAAAAAAAGGTTATATAAAGGAACCAAAAAAACTAAACAATAGTTTCTGTTGTAGTAACAAACACAACATGGACCACGTGTTTATTGGTTCGTTATTGCCAAGGCGAAAATAAAACTGCATACGAGACTCCTAAACGAATCGTTCCAAATTAACAAGTAAATAATCTATTCATCTTTGCAGTCTTTTACACAAACGAAATTCCCCCAAAGAGCAACATTAATTATTCTATTGCACACTAGCTAGTCATTTGATTGCTTTTTATGCCTAAAGCGTACTATAAATTTTAAAGCAATCTAACGTTGTTGTATTCAGTTACAGGTCGATTAAGACATTGACATATGCAACAATGTTCTATTCAAGGTTTTGTGTTAATACGGCTGTTATTGTCCCAGAAGAAGAAGTCTAGATAGATAAAACGGTAAAATATGATTTGATCTCACAAGAGATCTCTTGCAAGTTCGTAAACACAGGTTATTTATGCCAAACCCAGTGGAGTATAAAACATGATGACATGCTGTCATGTCAAGATACAAGATAGGAGGCTCTACGGATGTAAAAGTGTCCTTTGACAATATACGCGGTTTGCAACAATACTGCGTCCTGGGATTGCAGTTTGTGTATATTTCCAAGTAGAGATACCACACGTCAAATAGTTTAAATGTCATAAGTTTAACTTATTACCACCTAACGCCACACTTTTTTTTACATTTACCCCAGACAACTTTCAAAAAGCATTGTGGCAAAATGGGAAATTGCTGGTCACGAGCAATTTCTACTTTTGACACAGTGCTTATTCAATATATTGACTTATCACAACAGCAGAACTGAAAGGGTTTTTTTTCACAATTTTATTGATCTTTTCTCAAATTGTTTGCTCCAAAAGGTGTTGTCTGCAGGTGGTTAAGAGTTAAATGTGATGAGATAAACGATGGATAAATGCATAGCTTCGTGTAATTTTGAGATTTTTCCAAAAAGCAAATGTAATATGTTATTTTGTTCGAATATGAACAAATATTTTTTCATCACATTCCCAAAACTTCATTGAAACCAAATATCAGATAAAGCTGTATTTTAACTATATCTCACTCGTGTCGTGCTTCACAAATACTTAGAAATGAAACATGGGTGACCAAATCATCACCCCTTGAGTTTCCAAACTTCTTTAAGTAAGTGCGATACGTGTTGACAGACAAAGTATGTGCAATTGTTTATTAGGTAAATGAGCCCATGTTATACAACAATGATATCTGAATGCAGCTGTTGACTGGTACCCAAACAATAAATGCATCTTGGTTAATTTGGCTAGGGCCTAATTTGCTAGCAGTTCGACACATGCTTTCATTTATCCACTCAAAATTCTTGACAGCGTGACCCTTGCTGCGTTAAAATAACCATTGGCGTTTATGTAAATTGTTAGACTAACTTTCAGGCCATTTGCGAACGTGACCTTCGAGTTTTACGCAACGTTATTTGTTTTGAAGGATTTTAATGTTGGTATTCTGAATCTATCAGCATCGTAAGACATATCGGCTAGAAATAAGACACATGGATATAGGTGATTATATTTGATTTGATTCTAGCAAAAGAAAATGAACCGACAGCAGTTTTTATGTCGGCGTTATTTTTTTTTTCGGCTTATTGTTTTTCCACTTCATTTGTCAATTCGCATAATATTCTAAACATGGTGCTGACGACGAAATCGGTTGCGCAACTTCCGGTTTACTGTTTAAAGGGAAGATTTTTGCTATTCCTCTGCACTTTTAGACAAGTAATCAAAAACCAAATAACATTATTGAATCCAACCGCCTTGAGGTAAAGATTTTACCACTCGGTAGTTTTGAGTTTCAAAATTTCCAGAACATCTATTTATTTTGACATTAAATGGCAAATTCCACGATATTTTACTGGTTTTGGGAACGGAGTATCGGGAGAATGTATTTCAGAGCTCCTATTGCAACGAATGATAGGAAAAACAAAACCTACCCCGAAACGCTGAACCGGAAGTTGCACAACCGTTCTCGTCTTCAGCAACATAATGTTGCGGTAGAGCTATTTCCAGCCGTTTTAAAGCGTCACGTGACGTATATGATGACAGTATTATTTTATTGGAATGTGATATTGACCAGTGGGTAGGGTTTAGATTTTCCCTGAGACGTTGTGAAGGACCCATAAAAGTCGTATCCGGTGAACTTTTATTACATTTCCGTGGACATTTCTTAATTAGATCCTGGTGAGCTAGCCAAATGGCCGTCAAGATGTGGAAGAACTCATAATAAAAGACAAACAGACTCAAATATCACTGCATTCGGATTTGGATTTGTTCAGTCTCTTACTATATTGAATTGAATTAGTATTTGTCTCTCTGCCTGGGAAAAATCAATTCGGAAAGGCAACCAGGTGCAGACCGAATCTAAGTTGGTAGAACGTGTCGCCTTATTTTTTGCATCTACCTTATTGCATGAACATGTCGCTATTGTAAAGTGTTATGGCAATGCCTTATGTTCAAACTTCAAAGTAAACCTTACACATCTAACGTTGAACATAAAATATAACAAGGCGTTTGATTAACCCTTTACCAAACGCCAAATTTTCGCCTGACCCAACATGAAAGAGTTTGCAGACGACATTTCAAAATGTTATGAAGTTGAAAAATAACCTTCCTTTAGGGCAGAAAACATAGTGGGAAAGGGAAAATCTCTCGTCAAGAGCATTTATTCCTTTTCCTACAATGCTTTCCAGAGTCGTCTTAAACAAACGTATCAAATCTTGTGGTTAGGTTATCTACATTTATCTGTACCTTGCAAATCTTTTCAAAGGTATCAAAGTGAAGACTGAAACAATTGAACTTGTAGGACTTCTATGGTTTATATCACTGAAATAATTGGTTTGTGGTGGCTACCACAAGCTTAAGGCGTACACCACTTAATTAAATTGGCGTCTTTATTTAAATTGATTTCTTACACTAAAGCTATAAAACAAATATGGTTACAGTGTATAAGGAAATAGTGCTTGAAGCAATTTAACGCTTGGAAGGCAAAAATACCGTTACTTCTTCGTATCGAATGACATTGCTTAACCCTTAGAGTGCTGGGTAATGTCCTTTAAATGGATTGTTATGTCATTTGCTTTCCAATACTTTAAATATCTGCTAAATTTTGACGAGGAAAGATATAAATGCATCGCATGTCCTTGACTTTGTAATATTTCGATACTGATGTTGCCATGCGGATGGAATAGGATTTGACAAAGATTTTATATTCTTCATGTATGAATTGTTTACCACACATCTTTTTTTCTTTGGTATATTTAAGCGAATTTACCTTTCCTAGCAATCAGTATGATGCCCTCTACATACCGTCTCCATGTATTCTTTTGTATGCCTCTTTTCGTTTTCAATCTGGTGTCCAGTGAAGAGTTATTTATGTGATCCAAACAACCAAAGCAGTTTTAACTGATTTATTTCGTGTACTTTCAGAGTGTGATATTCCACGTGGAGCGACATCCTAAGTACCACGAGTTCGAACAATGCGTGACCTTCAACTTCTTTCCCACTCCAGAACATGAGTTAGCCTACAACCTGTTCAACATGGTGGCGGTCTATCTACTTCCGCTGGTCGTCATAGCAACCTCCTACTTCTGTATACTCTGGACGATCTCAAAGAACGCACAACGTCGATCAGGTATGCGTTCCTTTAGTTTTTGTTAAACCTATTGTATTGTATTTTCTTTAAATTGCAGGAACGTAGCTATCTGTACGCAAGAGACGCAATTGCTTACACACTGTCAAGGAATATGAGACAAATAAAAAGTAAAACAATCCAATCAAAGCCATCAATCGCCAGTCAAGGAACATGTGTGAGGATTAAAATAATATCTTTACACCGCAAGTCCGGTCAACGAAACCCAGATGCCACAGTTTTGTCTCTGAATTTTCAAATTCTTCTCGCTCGAGAGCAAGCCTCACCTCCCTTCTTATCGAAAGATAACTTTTCAATTTCACCACATTTTGAAACATGTTTAAATGAGTAAACCATAGTAAACCATGGTAAATCTTAGCTTAGAAATGGAGTAGAGGACGTTTGTATATTTGTAAACCAGAAAAAAAACGTAGTTTTTGATTGAACTAAAGAACGTGTCTGAAATGGTTTACAAGATCAAACAGTAGTTTAAATCGAAAAACATGGGGTAAAATAAACCTTAGTTTAGAATAGCCTAGCTGACTAGATGCTCGAAAAGCCAATAAGCTTGTCTGAATCTGGGGTAATTATCAGCAAGGTCATCTCGAATTCATGATCGTGAATTGCATTAAGATGCACCGAGAAATAATCTTCATCGCAGTTACAGACTATTGAATCATACAGCTGGATTCAAGGGCAAATTTGTTTCTTCAGTAATGACTAGGGGAAATTGGAGACCGGTGTTGTCTGCGTCGGGATTAATGCGTTTATAGTAACTTAGCTTCAATAAACAATCCAATCCGGAAACTTGAACCTACGCAAGTCTATTAAACTTGTTTATTATAATTAAGAAATTGTCCCCTGCATTCACAGGCAGAGATCGTTTTCATTGTGAACGGTCGAAAGAGATACAGTAGTGGAGCGGAGGCCATTGATACAAAGGGTCCCGGATTCGAACCCGGTTAGCGCCGAGATGAAAATACCGAGGCTAGCCCATAAATAGACGCGAGTACTGGTCATGTATCAAGGGAGCAGTTGTCCAATATGAGTTTGATAAGTTTAAAATGTTTTAAGTTTAAAACTTCCCTCATCATAGACGTGAATTTGATAGATGAAAGGGTTAATCATTGACCTACAAATTAGTTATATAGACGGCATATGTCATGCAGCACAACAGAAGTTTGATGAAGCTAATGCTGGTATGGTCTCGTGACCACACAACATGCCTTTGAATATTGGAAACACCAGTGGATGCTGCAAAACCAATCATGTTGGAGGACAATCACGTTGAAACCAATGTTGGAAAAATACGCGTAATTCACAACTAACAGACATTGAAATTTTCCAAAATGGAGGTATGATATTGCATTGAAACACATCAATGGAAGCGTCTCGTAGAGACCATTCGAATGGTGTGTTACTTTGCAACTTTGCAATATTGCCTAGTTAAATGGTGAAATAAGAAGGAATGTTGTTTTGAACTTACGCAAAGTTCAGGCATGACATGTTTATTAAAACAGTACCCAGTTGAGCAAGCTGAAAACTTATGAATGACACGCAGTAGTTTATGAATACGTGACGTAAAAGTACTTTTATAAAGGCACCATAAGTGTATTTCTCGATAAAAACTCGAATTATTCATAACCATCAAGGTGAACGAGGAAAAAAAATGTGACAACCAATTTACGTCACAGAATGTTTAACCAAATAAACGGACTGTCGAACGTCTTTAGGTTTTTTTCACCCTAATATGCAAATGGCTCCCAAACAATTTCAAGGCAAATTGAGCGTTACCAGCAAGAGGAAGAAAAAATACCAATGTGATAACCCAATTGCGTCACAGAATGAAGAAAAAAAACGGATTAGCCGTAAATGCAACATGCATATGGCTTGATTTAATACGGTATTCCTGGCAATTTATTGACTTAATCTAAAGGTCTGCTCAGCAAACCAGTATTTTCGAACGCTATTGAAGTTAGTATAATACATGAACTATGTTTTTGCATATGTCTTTGTTGTCTGTTATATTAAAATGTTAAACTATTCAGTTAGTATCTAGATTGGCACTCAAATCGATATAAAGAACTAGACAGCTAGCAAGCCAATGAATAGGAATAGCCATTATAGCAAAAGATGATGAATTCAGATCTTTAATGTACTCATAATGCATTATTGAACTATTCAATGAAAATTCCCGTCGGCATATGTTATATCATATCCGTGCTGAGAGGATGATATATTGGCTCTATTTGGCTAAACCAATTATGATGTAACATGTCATTTATTTTGAAATATGTATCGACATGTACTGTTTTCAGTCAAAACAATATTACCAATGACTAAACCAGCCCTGCATAACTGGCCTCGAATGTTTATTCATTTTCAAAACGAAACATTCTTGATAAGTACCACTCTTATTAATTACCAGTCTCAATAAGCGCTATTCTCAATAAGTAACGTTTTGAATAAGTACAAGTCTTGCTAAGTATCAATAAGTTCAATTCTCAATAAGTACAAGTTTAAATTAGTTCAATTCTAAATACGCACCATTCTCAAGAATTGCTATTCTCACGAAGTGCCATTTTCAATAAGAACTATTCTCAATAAACATATCTAGCCAAAATATTGGACTACACCAATCCAGTACCGGTTTAACCAGATCGCGTGTCCAGACCGTTTTACCAGACATTATCGGTTGCTAGACGAAGCGCATTTCAATGGCTGCTTCTTGCGGCTTAGTGATCAATGCCTAGACAAATTAGAACCATAAATCTGCGACAACACCATAACATGGACACAAGTCGGCGTCACCTGGGATTCCATCTAAGCCGTGATTTATACCCCGCTTCCATCAGCTGCAACTCGTTAATTGTTGTCCTAGAATCCTCTCCGTGAAACCCGGAATATTCTCAACCCTTATAATGCTGGGTAATTTTCTAGAAATAGACTTTTGTGTCGTCTGGGTGCTTTCCAAAAACTTATATATCTGCTCAAATTAGATGAAGAAAAGATACTCAGAGTAGCAAACAGTTTAGATCATAGACCAGCCGCCAATTTACTTGGCAGCTGGTCTGGATCCAACCCTTTTGCGTAAGCATTGGGTCGGTTCCAGCACTATAAGGAGTAAGGACATTTTCCTTCAGAAATCTGGTCATTCAGTGCGCATGTCATCGCAAGTGCATATTCAAAATAGACAAATAGCTTAAAGATTGATTTGGTCTGTCATGTCAATTATTGGGATATGCGATATTTGTTATGTTTGCTTCTCTCTAGAGTTTCCCAAAATGTGTATCCATTCATAATCCTAACATACGAAATCAAGATATTATCGAACAAACATCTTTGCATATTTGATGATAACTTTTACAATGGCTGTAAAAAATGTTCATGTTATATTGATAAAAAGAAAATTATGCTATGATGTATTTGGGAACAAACTTCTCCGTTAAACTACTGAGACAATTCAACGCGTCAAGCTCTCTCTGTTTCCAATTAAATTCTCGCATGAAACTATGAAAGTGATCTTAATTCCGCATTTAATTTCATAAAATCAAGTGACATCGATTTACGCTGACCGAAACAATATTTAAGGATAACAATTCTGCCCACCTGAAAGGTATAGTTCATGGAAGATAAATTAATTATTTTTTATGTAAATAGAAGATTTGTCTGTTAAGGTCTGAATTACTTTACCAATCGAGAGGCTCTGTTCATATAAGACGCTTGAAAAAATCCAACCCTATCGAAATAAAAAGATGTGTTAAGAAATAAAACAAAACCACCACAAGTAACCGAAATTAGTTAGAACGGAGGAAAGTAGACTTACATCATTATCTCAACTTTTCTATTTGACATCGATTGTGAAACGATTTCTTAAAAGTGAGATTTATCACTATCAATTCTGCTTTCCAAACGGGGCCGATACCTGACCAGTACTCGCGCCGATCGTGAATTAGTGAAAGGCCGGAAAGTAGATCCCGCTATATATGGAATAAAATCCATTACCCTCAATTCCCGAGGCCGTCGCTTTATCCCCTTGGAATCGTTTTACTAAACATGTTATGCTTAAACTTTGCGAGATTTCAAACAACAGCCCCTCTTATTTCGGAATTTGGCGAAGCAATATTGCGAAGTAACACATCATTAGAATCGTCTCTCCGAGACGCTTCCGATGATGTGCCACATTGCAATAGTGTACTTTAATTTAAGATACTATCCAATATTATCAGTTGTGACTAACGTCAATATTTTCTTTAAGTCGTTCAGTGAAACGGTACCATGGACCACTGTTCTCCATATCTGTGCGATTTCATCATTTACGCCATAAACTTAGCTTAACTAATGACAAATAGTTCGTGTTTCGATGGATTGACTCGAAAGAAATCGTCTTTGACATGCAAGTGAAATCCCTGTGAGGATATTTTGAGATAAGTGGCATATGTTTTACGTATTTTGGGTCGGTCTATTGAGACGGCCTGTCTCTGACCATCATGAATAATACATGTCAGTCCGCATGGTTTGTTTGAGTTTGTAAAAATGTCCGCGACATCGCAAATTGAAACAATATCCATCATGAAACAGTCAACGATAGTGATATGATACCTGTCTATATGCAAGTAAATTTGTCTCAAGTGCTGGGGTGCCTGTAAATAAATTAATTAGGCATTTTCCAGTAACTAAGGACTTAATATGTGTAAAGAGTACATAGTATTTTAGAAATATAGCCTATCACAAACAATGAATGACTTTTGTAACCATTCATGATCTCAACCTATAACAAAACAATATCATCATTTGACCGGTTTGTTGCAGACGACTCTGGAAAACATTGTGGGAAAAGGAGAAATTGCTCTTAATTACCAGTTTCTACTTTTTCCCAAATGTTTTCTGCCCCATCAGAGGATTTCTTTTCAATTCTATCACCTTTTGAAATATCGTCTGTAAACTCTTTCAATTTGTACAGTCTATTTATGTCTAATTATAGCGAAAGTCGCGGTCATTTTATTGGACCCTTCCGTTTTACCAGAATCATCCGGGCAACTCTCGACTGACCTCGTTTCATTGCTTATTGTAAACAAACCATATCGTCTCTACTTGTCTGAATATGCCATTTGTCTATATTGCCGTTACAGCCAATCTTTTAAAAGAAACTTAAGTAGTTTATGATAATTGTTAATCACATTATAGTCTGCACAATCCTACTGTAAATAATCGCTTTTCTGATTGTTTTTAGTAATGCTGTTCAGTATTCTATGTTTCGCAAATCTATGTCATGCATCGACCATTTGATAACTACTACTATGCGGATGTCGTTTATCTAGGCAATTTATAAAACATAGAGGGAGAGATAGCAATCAGAATTGTGCAATATCGTTGTTTCGATAAATCAACCTTCGGCCTAACGAAATGGGATCTTCACCAAACACCAATCAACCAATGGAGATGAAATTGTCTAAAATCGAAAGAAAAAAGAGAATCGGAGACCAATATTATAACAGTATATGAATTTGATATATCGGTGAGCTGTCATGGGAATTCCTAATATTTATTGGGGACTACCATGTTTTATCCTGTCACTAGTGCCATTTCGGGACAGATAACTAGGTGCCGTATAACATTTGTGATATCCGGCACTAACCATATAATACATGCACGCGACTAATCATGACGTCATAAGAACGATATGACGTCATGTTTACATCATTCTCTACTTATTTTTTCCGTTTTTCTCGTGTTTTATTTACATTTTGTTTGTTTGAAAGAATAGATAAAGGTAACAGGATAAATAGAATAGATGATTGGTGTCTTTGAATAGGAAAAGTTATCGGGCTCGGCATCGGAATATTATCCGTTTCGCCTTCGGCTCACCGGATAATATTCCTACGCCTTGCCCGATAACATTTCCGATTCACGACACCAACCATCTATTCTCTATATATCTATATTAAATCCTGATTAATGTACATATGAAAGAAGCGAGACTGATGCCATGCTTGGTAGACTACTCTTTAATTCAATATGAAACAAAAACATGCCTTAAAAATTATAGTTTGTGTAAAGTGTGTGTGTCTTCGGTATAAGCCTTTGGCACATTGGATGATAGTCCTTCGCCTTGCCCAGTTATACTTCCAATTCAAGTCACCAACCATCAACTCTCTATTTCTTTTCTCGAGTAATTTCCGCTAAAGACAACAAAGTTAGATAAGGTAGATAACTGAATAAAATAGGGTTGTTCAACACAAAAAGCTTCTGTCTTATTTTGAATTCATTAACGTTCGTTTTGAACAAAATCTTTACATCTACCCTATTCTCAATATATGTGTTAAATGTATGTATAAGCCCAAGTGTGTTCATAAGATAAGGCCAATAAACACAGCTATTCATACACGCGAGAATCATGCATTGTATAGTAAGCTAGAGGCGAAATAAAAGGAGATTTGATAGGTGTAAAATGCTTAATATAAAGGAAAAGAAATCGTAATATTCTGAAAACTGCGACGGATTCCACAGACTAAACGGACATGATTCTTTTTCTTTTTTTTTTTAATCTTTTTTTATATGGGTTTTACATCACATCAACATTATTTCAGTTATGTAGCGATGCCCGACTCTTAATGATGGAGGAAGACCCCATACTCAACTGCCCACAAGGGTTGGTCAAGGTTGGTAGAACCATCGGCATTTCGTAAGTCAGTCGGGAGACTGCGGACATGATCTTTCTTAATCAGATACGAGAAAACAAACAGAGATCTATGTCAGCATGTTTTGGAGCCTACATTCTCTAGATCTATCACCAAAACGAAACGAATAGATAAGTATCATGTCTGCAAGTCAGACTTTACAAAGCTCAGTTTTTGCATAAATAGTTACAACAATATGTAACAAAGGACATAGCATTATATTATATCTGGTCCTTTATCATTTCTAAGAAATGCCAATAAACAATCCAACTAAAACAAAGACTGTTTTATAAACCAAATTGGGATCGGATTTGTTCCCGTTAAATCCGTCTTCACTGAGTTAACACGTCTCTGATTTAAAGACTGATTTGTGATTATCGAAAAACTGTCAGATGATATTGTCAAATTAGGATAGACTTGATGAATGAGAAACCCGAACATCCTTAGTCTTTGACTACAACAACGCATAACGCTGTGGAGCATTCTGGACTGAACGACCTCGTAGATTGTACAGATGTGTGCGTGTTTGATAGCAAAGCAAAGATCAAGAGTTCTGCTTTGACTTGAACTACTCAGGTTCTCGTCAAACAAACACCTCTATGTAATATAATAATAAGAAGAAAAAGAATAAACAAATAAAACAATATATGCAAAGGTTTATCTGATGGTTCAGATATCGTATTTCATATCAGTCCCTTAATA
Source organism: Cerastoderma edule (assembly GCA_947846245.1). Classification (NCBI taxonomy): domain Eukaryota; kingdom Metazoa; phylum Mollusca; class Bivalvia; order Cardiida; family Cardiidae; genus Cerastoderma; species Cerastoderma edule. The sequence goes on along the minus strand of OX401412.1, from coordinate 8,512,687 downwards.
GAATAAATTTTTCTAATGTTTTAAGTAATTTTTTTTTTATGAAGATAGCAAAGAGAGCATTGGAACCCAGCACTAAACAGTGCGTCTAAAGATGCACCCACTGCAAAGCAATATGCTATATGCATTTGCTCTAAACTATTGTGTTCTGCCTTGATCATCCTCATCGGTAATTAGATTTTGGTTAGAACAGTGGAACTAATGCCCAAACCAGTCCTTAAAACACTTTCCCAAACAATAACGACATTTGACGATTTTGTTGCAGACGACTTTAGAAAACATTGTCGGAAAAGGAGAAATTGCTCGTGACGAGCAATTTTTCCTTTTCCCACAAGGTTTTCTGCTCTTTCTGAAGAATATTGTTCAATTTCATCACATTTCGAAATGTCGTCTGCAAAGTCTTTCAATTTGGGACAGTCGAAAATTTGTCGTTTGGGAAAGGGTATAAACGCAAGCTCAGCTTCGTAGTGAGTTGACAAATAAATAATGTCTCAGAGCAGTGATTGATTGAGGCAGGTTGCAAGGAATCACTTTTTTTGTTTGTAACTGAAGATGTCGACTTTGTTTAAAATGACGGGAATAAATTTTGGAATAACTTCATTATACGTGTCTGTTGGGAAATTATTAGTTTAATCCTTGTGTTTGCCTTCAACAACATTACTCTCTATAATGGCATTACTGTGATTTTAACATGCACCATTTTGTTAATTGACCTGTTTATGATTTAACTCTTTACCACTTGTAGACGACATTTTTTTTTACTTCAATCCGACGACTTTAGAAAAGCTTAATAAACATGTGAAAAACATTTCAGCTCTGTCGTTGCAAGTTGTAAATAGATTGAAAAAGCATTGTGGCAAAACAAGAAATTGCTTGTGACGAGCAAATTCTTCTTTTGCTACAATACTTTCGTTAAGCCGTCCACTGTAAAACGCGAAAATATGGCAATAGGTGGTAATGGGTGACTCCCTCAAAGCAGGGCCCAGTTGTTTAAATGAAGGTCGTGTGAATATCGGATAAAATTGGATATCCCACATTCAAACGTCACCACTGATATCTTTCGTCGGAGTGTCCTTGGGCAAGGCACTACAGAGCTCTGCCTAATACTAGTGTTATCCAGAAAAAAAACTTTGAACAAAATGAAATACGGTTGACATTGCGTTAACAGATAAAATCCACAGACAATTGTATACAACATGGATAACAGTAAGGTCTAAGACATGATAAGTCCAATCAGATAACGGGAGAGTCTTCTTAACATACTTATATCATGGCTGTCATTCATCATGTGGGATTGTCTGGACCAAAACGCTTTATGAGGGTGTTTTATTTCACAAGTGAAGGGAAAGGGAGAATAGTCTGTGTCTAACACTACTGACCCATCCCTTATTGCTCGTAAACAGTTCGGACAAACGGAGTAAAGGCTCGTAATGGAAAGAAAATTTGTCTAATCCATTTCCAAGATTGTCTGCTTAGGACCAGAAGACATATCTTACGAGAATGTTATATATTTCCTTTTATGATACGGGCTATAAACCATTTTATCGAAATGATAGAAAATGCAAAATGAGCAATCAATCAGTTTTTTCAAAATGATCGTTATATTGTTTCTGTTGCTGTTAAGGCATCTAAATATACCATATTAGAATATATGACTAAGTGTCTGTATTACTATTTCTTTCTAGTTTGTTTTTGTTTGTTTTGTTTTTTTTTTGTCAAAATGATCTGATCGTTTGTCTTTATCTGTATCTACTAAAGCACAGTGATGTTTAAGATAAGAAACGGTTGATACAATATCAAGACATAGGCCTCAGAATCTATCTTACTTGATATGTATTAGAATGTCCCATCCCATGTTAACGTAGCTTGTTTCCTTACTCGTTTATATTTACTTATGCCACGTAAAGTCATTCCCTGGACGACACAGCCAGGACAATATAATAGATGGTAAAGGAAATGGAGTATAGTATGTGTATCTTCCGTGTATCACGCGATATGTAATGAGTTTGTTGGACTCGTGTCCATGGCTTCCCGCAATGACGTACATTTTACATGGCAGGTACCTTATATAGAGGATAGTAAACTCTATTCAATTAATATTGAAAATATGTCGCGACAATGGGTTATTATCAGGTAGAAAAAACGAATTCGCAGAATTATCATGAAACAATCATCAATTAGAGAGTCGATATATTATATATTTCACGAAGAGAAAATATTTAAGGAAGTATATCTTTAAAATTTAGGCAACAATAATGTCAAAGAATGTGTACAGTTGTCAGGTTATCATCCAAACGCTCTTGCAAACTATTTTGGTGAATGATCGTCCAAAACATACATGTTAGGACGACCAACATTAGTTTTACAGAGAGGATTCCTATACAAGGATAGTTTTTTTAGAGAGCGTCTGCCCTGTAGGAAGATCGTATATTTACCGATTATCGACGCTAACTCATCAACCGGACTCTAAACGCCAATTACCATATTGGCATCCTGTCAGATTAGACCCGTACAAAGTCTGTCTGTAATCAGGTTTTAACCCTAATAGTGCTGGAACCGAACTTATGCTTATGCAAACATGTAAGATCCAGGCCAGTCGCAAAGTAAATTGGCGACTAACCTGTGATCTAACCTGTTTGCTACTCTGAGTATCTTTCCGCATCAAGATTAAGCAGATATTTAAGGTTTGGGAAATCAGATGAAACAAAAATATATGTTTAGAAAATTACCCAGCATTCTAAGGGTTAACCAGGGAGACAATTCGGAACTAACCCGAGTGATGGACGAAACGGCGTAACAAATGTGATGCGGCATTCTTTTCTATGACGTTAAGTGGATTTGGTTTGGGGATATTTGTTTCGTATACAATATCTGGTAAAGTGGATTAGGTCGTTTTTTCTAGATACCAATGATCCATTAGACCTAACTAGTCATAATCTAATTTGTTCCTTATCTTGATTTTTAGCTTAAATGACTTTTCCACTACTATGGTCGCCGTTGTTGAGGTTCATGTCCGCAGTCGTTCGAGGGATTCGAAACAATCTTTCAAATCTGAACTGGTCAATAGTAAGAACTCTACAAGCGATCTGGTTACATGACTGACGGGAGTTCATATGTGTCGCAATCGGGCGTATGAATAAAATAAGTAATTGGGTTATGTTGAATATGTCACTGTAATACTTAAATGACGCAAAAGGTTGTGTTGAAAATGCCGTTAAAAATTGCATATATATCTTCAAGCAAAATGGTATTTTAAATAGATGTGACATTATTTCAAATAACATGTCAGCTTGAAAGGTATACGCCGTCAGGGTATTGTTAGAAAAGCGATTTAGATGACAAACCTTACTCTAAGCAATAACACATTTCAAATATATTTGACATTATCAAATGTCAACTAAAAAGGTAGAAATCATACGCAATTCAAAGAGTTAAAGTGCACAGAAAGCTAGTTTGATCTTTACTTTAAATATCAGACACCTTAGAAATACGATCTCCGACACATAGGGGGGATATCTAACACGTCACTAGCAACGCAATTGCGTATTCAAAGTAATTGAGAAGACTGTGTACTCAAGGACTAGAAAAATGCCCGTCTCAAGCAAGCATAACGCGTCAATGAAAGCTATATTGAAGTAACAGTTGTCATTTTTCTTAATTCAGTGACAGGTTGTACATGTTAATCATTTACGATTATGCAATCTCCGTTCGTACAAGATTGGTTGATGTTAGTTATTTCTGAACTAAAGAAAGATGTTTCTAATAAGCACATTCTATGCTGGAATACGATGATCAATATGGCTTTTACCAAACGCAAGGCATCACGTTTAATATTACGTCAATATAACGAGAAGTCTTCGAATTCGAAATACAATGAGTTTTTAAGTAGGTTTTCATCCAGCATGCATGATACCTACTTAAAGGGCGACATATGTACATTGGTACAGTTTGGGCCTCTGGTACCAACGGTAATGGTTTCGATCCTTGTTAGCAGTGAAGTGAAAATACCTTAACTAACATAACTCGGATGATTCTAACTGTAACTATGTGTGTGTGTGTGTGTGTGTGGTAAACTATCGAGGTCTGGGTCATTCAGGCTTGGACTAATCCACTAATTGGTGCTAGTACTATTTATGCATCCTGGAAGCAAAACCGATAATGAGTCATCTAATTGTTAAGCACTGGTTTTACAATCAATGTTAGATACGTCAGATTAAATCTAAACTTACTTTATAGTAAGCGCAAGGAATGTGCTGTCATCAGGATGAATAGATCTATGTGAAATATACTAATTTACAATAGATGTGTTTTTAAGTCAACAACAAATGAATTTCAAATGACATCGAGTGATAATGATCCTCCATATTATGTTAATTTCTGTGCCTACCAAAGTAGGAAAACACATTAGTCGACTTCGAATACTAACTATGTAGGTCTTTCTGCGGTGGCATACACTGTTCTGCTAATCCTTCTATTATTGCTTGAATGCAGATGATATACAAATGACATATCAAATTTGTATCCATAACATCTTATTGCAAAAGGCATGTTCTAAATTTCGGTCATATATTGACAACTACAAATAAAACTGGTATGAGTCATTTCATAATGGCCGTCTTGAACACGTTTAACATCGTAAAAGTTCGACTTCTGATTCGATAAATATGTTATTGTATAGACACCTATGCATTTTGGTAATTTAGAAAAAAAGAATAACGATATTTCGGTGTGCCACTAGGTGTAGCGACAACGTGACCTTATGTAGTAGTACGTTTGAATGTGTCACATTTTTTCCGTCACAAAAACTTCTTTATCAAAATCTAAAACAGCACTTGTATTGAATTACATAATAGTTTTACCGTCTATTGATGTTTGAAAGTGCTGAAAAGATTCCTTGTTTAACGTATAAATAGAAAGTGAATGAAATGATAATTTGTTTTCCCTTCGTCAAGAAATTGATCAAAAGAAAATTGTTCTTCTACCGTTCAATAAAGTAACAGTCGTGTTTCGATGTAAGAAAACATTAACCTTGTCTTTCTATAGAATAAGAAAAGAAAATATACATTCATATTGGGGTTTTAAATAAATGCAATAAATCACCTAGAAAATCATTCTCATTGGGAGATCATAAGCAACGAGAACATTTTGCTTTTTTCCTCATTGTAAAATGATTAACTGACTAAGCTATTCATACTTCTTTAAGAAACTATGTTTTCTCATCGATACATAAAGCTCATTACAGGTATGATCAAAACCATTTGGCGGAAACTAATGTCTTTTATGCGAAGTTTTTTGTTGCTTAGAAGGAATTTCCCGTTGAACGACATTTGCAGGTTTTTAATGGACAATTTAGACTTCAGAGAGAATTAGATTACTCCTTAAGTGTGAAAGACTAGTTCTCACCCTCAGCGTGACTGAATAACATGTGGTTCTTCCGTTTAACTTCTGGTGAAAGCGGCATCCACCCTTTAACCCATTACCAAACAATAACATTTGACCAGCTTGTTTCAGACGACTCTGGAAAACCTTGTGGGAAAAGGAGAAATTGCTCTTATCGAGCAATTTCTCCTTTTCCCACAAGGTTTTCTGCCATATCAGAAGAATAATTTTCAAATTCATAGCATTTTGAAATGTCGTCTGCAAGTTCTTTCATTTTTGGACAGTCGAAAATGTGTTGTTTGGTGTGAAAGACCCTCAATATTCGTCCGCCGTGATCCAAGGACACTTTGTTCTTCCGGTTGACTTCTGGTGAAAGCAGAATGACCCCTTTGGTAAATTAGCAAAAACGTAGTATACAAGATCTAGCTACAATGCAAGAACACGTGTGTATATAAGCCGGTCTGGAAGCAGAACTATACTGAATTCACGCGTAGTTTCACGCCAAAACGTGATTAATGATATAATTGCGTATATATTTTCTTAAGGAAGTGGTACTTTGTCGAAGCAGATGTTTTAATCCTTTACCAAACAATAACGACATCTGACCAGTTTGTTGCAGACGAATCAGGAAAACATTGTTGGTAAAGAAGAAGTGCTCGTATCGAGCAATTTCTCCTTTTCCCACAAAGATTTCTGCCCTTTCAGAAGATTAGTTTTCAATTTGATCGCATTTTGAATTGTCGTCTGCAAACTCTTTCAATATGGGATATTCGAGAATTTGGCGTTTGGTAAAAGGTTAAGCGTGAAAGACTCTTCTCATCCTCAATATACACTCAGCATGACCAAAGGACTTCTTCTGGTGAAAGCGATTTGATACATTAGCCTAAATGTAGTATACAAAAACTCAAGATATTGCTGCATTGCCAAATGACATAGGTATATAAGCTGGGATGAAAGCAGAAATACATCTATCTATAGGTCTGATGCCTAATTGTACGCAAAAACGTGGATAATCATAGAATTGCGTTTATATTTGCTGAAAGAACTGGTACTCTGTCGAAGCAGATTTTGTAACCATGAACCATTACCAATCAATAACGGCGTTTTGAGCAACTTGTTGCAGATTACTCTGGAAAACAATGTGGGAAAAGGAAAAATCGCTCGGTAAGAGTAATATCTCCTTTTCTCACAATGTTTTCTGCCCTATCAAAAGATTATTGTTCAGTTTCATTTCGTTTTGAAATGTCGTCTGCAAACTCTTTCAATTTAGGAAAAGAAGAAATTTCTCGAGACAAGCAATTTTTCTTGTTCCAACAATGTTTTCTGCTCTTTACGAAGATTTTTTCCAGTTTCACCACATTTTGAGATGTCGTCTACAAACTTTCAATTTGGGAAGAAAGAGTAATAATAACACTTAATCATGCATCAACAACTTGTTTTCATTTCGTTAGATACGCAATCTGTCAGCCTTTTGATTTTTTGTCGATAGGAGCAGGAATAACGAGTTTTAATTCTGTAACATTTGACTACAACGCCGTATCGAAATAGACTTGTTAACGCTTAGAATGCTGAGTAATTTTCCGAAAATAGATCATTGTGTCGTCTGCTTTCCCAAACCATAAAATATCTGCTTATTTTTTTATGCGGAAAGATACTCAGAGTAGCAAACAGGTTAGATCACAGGCCAGCCGTCAATTTACTTAGCGGCTGGTCTGGATCTAACTTGTTTGCATAGGGATGAAGTCGGTTCCAGCACTATCAGGGTTAAATGACACGCTTTTATAGCCCAAAATTAAACAAAAAATACTAAGGGCCCATTAAGGAAATTGGATAACGTGTCTCAAGTTGGACAAGATTTAGCCGTGTACGGATGTGGTACATGTGCCATAGTGATAAAAACAGATATTTCTCGACTATACCAATATTTGCTTTTGCCATGATGGCTTTTAAAGCCATATTCTACATTCACAAAATAGAACAAAAACATCCATGGAAATTTATTAACAAACAGACGTCCCTGATATTTTGATACGGAGATTTGAATTTTTACGGTAATTTGTTAATCGTCAATTTGATCTGAAATTTTTTTATATTAATTTGTAAATCGTCATTTTAACCAGAATAATCTACAGAGTGATTTGTTAACCGTCTTATCCGATCCAACCGAACGAAATGGCAAATCGACGTTTTTACATGAATCTGACTGATTTATTCTCAAGGTTGTTTATAGAGCATCAAACTGTTTACGCATGTTATGTCTAATGACGCTCCCTGATGCTAAATTTGATAAACGATCAATCATCCTTAGCTATCTGACATTTCATTGCAAAAGAAATTACGGATCTAATTATGAACCCATTTGATTGGAATGTTTAAGATATGGTATATGTTTAATAGTTTACTGGGAATACTTTACAGATTTATAATAAGTGAAGGTATAATGGTGATTTTCAAAATCATTGCAACATTTGTTCAGTATTCAAGAATTTGCTTAAAATAACTTGCAAATGTCTTTACATCTATAAACCATCAGCTTTGAATTGAATCTCCGTGTAAATTCTAAATCACCTTATCCCGAGTTATAGAATGTTACATGATGTTTGATATTTAGACATTTCAACGACAAAAGCAAATCTTTCAAACTGTACAACAGCTGCGCTGTTGGATAACTTGCACTGGAGAATATCCATCATAGAAAGCAAGCTTAATTTGGATTGATCATTTATATAGTTATTGATATGTATTTTGATACAAAACTGTTGAAATGGAGAATGGTTTTGATAATTACTCCATATAGATATTAAGTACTTATATATTGACGCTTTTTTATTTGATTTTGCTTTCAATAGCATCTTATTTAAATTTCTGAACTTTTGTTTGTGAACAAGCATCTTTAATGACTGAAACGATGGATTATTCACCGATATACTACGAATTCTAGTTACATAAAGAATGCATGTAGACATGTCCTTATACAGAGGAACTTGATTTCTGTGCTACGAATGAATTTCAACCCTTATAGAACTGGAACCGACTTCATGCTAGTGCAAACAGGCCAGATCCAGGCCAGCCGCCATGTAAATTGGCGGCTGGCTTGTCATCTAACCTGTTTGCTACTCTGATTATCTTTCCTCATTAAAATCAAACAGAAGTTTAATGTTTTGGAAAGCAGACGACACAAATATCTTTTTCTAAATATTACTCAGGATTTTAAGGGTTAAGCACCGCTCGTCAAAAGCTTGATATGCTCACAAGGGATCGAATTATTGTAGCCACAATTCGGTTAACCATATATGGACCAACAACAAACATGTCATTTCTTTTATAGCGACAGCCTCTAAAATGACAGCTAAGACAACTCAGATTTACCTCTGGGAAATTATTGCGTGATTATGAAGGTTTGGCGCAACATGGTTTTGTAATTTCCTTAGGATAGGTTCTGATAATTGATGTCTCTCTCAATCAGACCGTTAGATGTCAAATCCCTTCAAGATATCTCGATAATATCTTGCTTTTTATAAACACAAGTCTTCTGCTTTCGACATTAATGGCCCTGTCTAAATCTTTGTTATCAAGGAAGTTTAATTTTGCTTTACTACTTACGCTAGCTTTGACTTTCAATAATAATTTGTTTACAATACAAAAGAGTAATTGCTCGATAGTCTTAGATATAGAATGTACATTTTCTCGGTATTAATTCCTCACCAAGGACGAACATTGTCGTGAGATAAAATAAAATTTTCAAAAGATTTTGATATTGTAAGGTATTGTATTCGTAAGCAAATTACCTGTAAGCTAAAACCAATGTTAATTGCTTAATCTAAAAAAAGAACGTTTATCTGAATAATTTATAACTTGGAAAAGGATTTATACTGTTTTTGTTTAAAAAACAATCTCGTGATTCCAATTGCCCCGCGAATAATGAAATGCCTGGTTCCCTATTTTCCAAAATACGTCTAGTAAAACGGGTCAATGTTTTGTTGAGTTTTAATGAAGCAATTACACAAAAATCGCTGTCACATGATGGTATATTTGACATTTTGATAGTAATAAAGTCTCGATTTTGAAAGTATAGTTGAATGTGTAAGCGAACCGGGGACTTCCGAAAACCGTGCGAATTTTCTCACCTTGGTTAAAAAACGTGTAGTAAATGAGTGTTACATGACATCATATCATGACGTAACGTATGACATCATACTTCATCACATGCATGAGTGCTATTTGACAAGTGCCGGATAACATGTTATACAGCACCTATACTGGTCCAAAAATGGCACTGGTGGCAGTATCATATGTAAAATATAATTAATATACAGTCCAACTTGTGTTAAGCAGCCACCCTTTTAAGCAGCCAACCTGCCTTAAACAGCCAGTACAGAAAGTCCCATTGTTAGATTTATAGTGTAAATCAATTTGTGTTAAGCAGCCAACCTGTCTTAAACAGCCAATTTACTCTGTCCCATAGGCTGGCCTCTTAACACAAGTTTAACTGTAATTGAATCAACAGCTTGTTTTGTTTATGAGAAATATTCTCCTCATAAATATTACCCAGCATTCGAAGGCTTAACGACCAATCACTTGTTGTCATTACAGAGGAATCGTACATCCGAAGTGACGTGAGCTCCTGCAGTTCCGGAACCCGGAAACCCTCCGGAAAAAGGTCCTTATTGCGCTGTTCGACGGCCGGCAGGCTCGGCAAAGCCAAGATTCGAACGCTCAAAATGACTCTCGTTATCGGTGAGATGTTTGTTATTTTATTCAGTCATTTTGATACATCTCTTTACGAGTTTTTTTTATTTTAGTTATGTTGCGATTTCCGACTCTGGAGATATCGTGTATCATTCTATGAACGTTCATGCAAATAAGGAAACCTTGACTTGTGAAACCTTGTGAATTCCATACAGATATATAGAAAAACGGAATCGTTGGCATTGTCATTTCAAGCTCTGCATGCTATCCACACGGCAGGCCATAGAAGTCCAAAATGTTTGTATCTTCCTGTATACAATAAACCGATTAGAAAACTCAATGCAGTTGCAAAAGTAGATTCAAATTTAAACATTTAACACAAAACATCATTGAGCATGATAAACAAATGAGACATACCTTCAGAAAACTCTTGATGACCAGTTAACAAATGCAATATTTAAGAAAATAAATCCTCTTTGTGCGTAATACCTGATGCTTTAAGAGAATGTACTCGTCCATGTGTTTTTTAAATATTTGAACTCTTTAATAACTCTGAATACAAATTGTTGTATCTATATATGTTTGAGAGTTTTAAATCACAGCAGCTCTGTGTTAACCATTTTGATGTATTACTAAAGTGCTGATTGGCACATTGCTACTATGAACTTTTTAAGCTTTTAGAATAGATTCTACAAAGTATCTTGGGATTTTTCGTCCGCGGACTGTTGCATAATCACTACAATTTTGTTTCCAGTGAGCGCCTTCATCATCTGCTGGACACCGTATTTCTGCATGTCCGCGATCTGGTGGTTCGACAAAGTGAGCGCACAGAGGGTGGACTCGAAAATACAGAGAGGACTCTTTATGTTTGCTGTATCAAACTCCTGTATCAACCCCATCTTCTACGGTAAGAATGTTGTTATATGTTTTCTAAAACCGTTTTCACAACACAATGCATTGACCTATATGGTACTTCTTTGGCTGATTTTCATGAGATCATTCCCAGACAACTTAAATACATTTTAATGACATTCGCTCGCACAAAGCGGAAAAGGTGAAACTTCATTGAGTTGTGTCCTGCAAATGGTTCAATGTAAGCCGATATAATGCAAGAACATACTATTCCCTTTCATCGCAAGACTTATCGATGCATGCATTGAATAGTGACCTATGTGAAATCAAAACTGTACCTTTTGTATGGCACAAAACGAATGCTTGACTGACTCGAATTGCCACAAGCATACGATTCAATCAATCACAATTCAAATATAACCTTATTTGACTTGCTGTTTTTATCACAAACCATATCGTAAATTGTCCATTTCTTTGACATTACATTACCTCACAACCACTTTATCTTCGATGTTATAGGCATGTTTACCACTGCGTTTCGACGAGAAGCCAGCCGCTGGAAGGACTGGTTTAAGGTACGGCTCAGTAGTATGGGGATTCTCAATTCCACCCAGAATTCCACAGTGGAACACGAGTACCTCGGATGACTAAACCTGGTTCGGCTGCAGCACATGGCCGTTGAAATGGACAATAACGGTCACATGGTGGTGCGACCGAACGGGTTCCAGCGATACGTGTGACCGGAAGTTTTCAGATAACAGACGCTGATCGGATAAAACCTTACTTCCGGTGTCAGGTGACGCCATTATGCTCAACACACAATCATAATAGTTACTCATTGTATGACGAGACGAGTAAAAGATACAGCTATTTTCTTCAATTCCTTGTACATATAAAACATTGTGCATTGCCTACATGTTGTAATTGAAAGGGTTTGGTTCGCATATTGTGCAACAAACATAGCCACACTAGGAAAATTTACATCTTATGGAGTGGTGTTTAAATACGGCTCATGGAATTTTTATTTTTTTCATGAAATACATAATCTATTATTTATCTTCCATCTCGTTATTGCTGAAACATAATTTGCTGAACAACTCTTATATCTTATCATTTCTAAATAAATGGTGCAAAGATCGTCAAAAGCTTTATATTATAGTAGAAATTCATATGAAAATGGGTTTTCACTAGTTATAAATATCTTTATGGATAAAGATAATTCTTTCATAGAGAGTTACTTCTCAACTGATCTAAAAAGTGATATTCTTAACGGATGTAAAGGTTATGTGTAAAACATAATGACAGTATTTAATATTCAACTAGTGAGGAATGTATTTCCTTTGTGAACGATCGAAAGTGATGTTAATGTCCAAAAGTATAACTCGTTGACCAATTACTGAACAGTAACGACATTTGACCAGTCTGTTGCTGACGACTCTGGAAAACATTGTTGGAAAATAGGAAATAGCTTTTAAAGAGCAATTTCCCCTTTTCCCACAATTTGTTCTGTCCTATCAGAAGACTATTTTTTAATTTCATCACATTTTGGAAATGTTGTCTGCAAACTCTTTCAATTTGGGAAAGTCGAACATTTGGAAATGGGTTACTACGAAGAGATATTTTGTTGATATTTTATGTAAATGATCGAAAGTGATGTTAATGTTCATTGATATTATGTGTAAATACGAAGAGAGATTTTGTTATCAATGTGAAAGTTTGTTATTCCGACAATATGGGATATGTTCCTATGTAAATGATCGAAACATTTATCAATGCCCATTTATAGAATGTGTAAATACAAAGAGAACTATACTTATTTATTTTTAAAGTTCTATTTAAAGGCCTATTAAAGGAGATTAATGCTATTTCAAACTATATTATTTGGTAAAGTTTTGGACAGATTCAAATAGTTATCACCAGAAAACACCATCAGCACAACTTAAATGTGAAAGTAAACCAAAAATAACCCAGATTAGCAAGTTTTATAATTCAGATTTCCTGATTTTTCGCCTTTGACCTTGACTGTTAATACACACATTTTTGAACCGACCAATCAGAATTCGTTATTTTGATTATGTAAAGAAACAGGTTGTTGAAAAACATATTTGAATTTGAGACGAATGTATTTCAAGCACAAAATAATTTATTTTAAATGAGCCTATTTAATAGGGTCTCAATGCATTCCTAAACTACATGTAGTTCCCATGACTCTTATGAACATAATTAAAGAACTCCATATATTTTTTCAGTAATTTATTTGTACTCCTCTCCTTTGATGTGCCTTTAAAGCCAATGTGCCATGTATGTCATTAAGCTGTACATATTCCTTGCGTATGCTATTTGTCATTATAGTCAAACGTGTTGGCTAACTAACAACGATGTGTTTATTCTATTTCGAGGGTTATAGATAAAAGAGTCGAAATCGATGAGCAAGGAATAGACCATAAATCGGTATTTATCATATCACCATGGCAATTTACAGACTGGTAATAGGATGCCGTAAACAGTTTTGAAATCCGTCATTAGACCATGTGATTTCTGTGAGCACATGTTAGTATTTATTTTCTGTTTTGTTTCACTTGTTTCATGTTTTATTTTCATTTCTTGTTTGTTTAATTGAATCCTTATAGGTAACAGGATGAAAGAAAAAGATAATTGTTTGACATCATTGAATAGGAAAGGTTATCGGGCTCGGCTCGTGATTATTATCCGATTCGCCTTCGGCTCACCTGATAATGTTCATATGCCTCGCCCAATAACATTTCCGATTGACGACACCAAGCATAATGATATATTATCTATATATCAAAATCCGAAAAAGTGCTGACTGTAATATAAAATGGCATGCTATTTTACATGTACATATACATATTTTTATGGGTCAAATGTTTTTTGTCTGTTTATGTGATATATCGTGAAAGACAGACAAACACGCTGGCGTACAGACAGACAGACAGACAGACAAAGACATGTGTGGAAATTTTGCTGCGTATTGAGTATTTTCGGGTCTGGTTTAAACGTACACTTGAAGGTATAAATTGCAACTGCTTGTTTTAACTGACCTAATTAAAAAAGAAATGCGTGTTAAATAAGTAACTATTGTACGGTAAACTGTGATATGCGTCTTGAAAAGTATGAATGAAAATAAATGGTGACATTGTAAATATTCATAACTTTGTTTTTTATTGCTAATACCACCAACTCTGTTTTGATCAAACCAATTGCTGTGTCAATACCGAGTAAGGTCTATATTCACGGAGTTCCTCTTCTCGATTTTTTTCTTTTGCAACGACTCGAGAAGCTTCAACTCGAAACATGTGTCCCGTTATGCAACATTTAAAATAACTCAACATAACTGTCCTTGGTCAAAGAAGAGAGAATGTGTAAGTCAGAATGAACCAATGTAGTTGGAACAATATAATTATTGTATTGTTGATAAATAAACGATTGAAAAGGACCATTGAAAGCATAATCAATGATGATGTCCGTCCGTCGCTAGGCGAAGATGACTGTTGACTGCTATATCGACAAGGTACCACGAATCCAAATGATGTGACTTATCAGGCAGATAAGAGCTAAAATCAATCTGTCGGAGACGGAACACATGTGGGTTAGCTCTAAGGTATGGCAGTTTATATGTGTTGTATTTAAATGGCGATATTGCTCTTTTGGATAAAAAAAAACATGCTATTTCACTGTACACACTTACATGCACTCGATTTGTACTTCTCACCAATGGTGGTACTTCATATATACTGCGATGTCTGAGTCAAACGAGATCGCGGAAAACCATAATTTTCATTAAATTGTGGTAACACGTACAAACGAACCAAAGAAACCGAGAATGTGCTAATATCGCAATTCGAACCAACGCCGAGGATAACACGGCGATTTCAAATTGAAAGTTGAATGCTTATTATCCACCATTCTCAAACTCATTGAATAGTCGGAATACTTCGGTCGTTCTAGGTATACATGTACGTCGGTCGGGCCGGAACCATTCGGTTTAAAGCGAATAGTTCCGATCCCGACCGATTCCTAGAAGAACCGAATAATCAGTTGAAAGACTATTGTAAATACTCGGGTATTTACGTGACCTAAGAAATACACCCCGAACGTAAGTGTAGGGTTACAAATTCTAGGCTAATAGCACTTTTTCTGTGAGTGTCCACGTTGATTCAGTGAATGTAGACATAACTGACATCATTTTAAATCGTTATCTTTGATCGATAACTCATACTTGATAGTGAAATTAATTACTTCCTCATCAAATTAAATGACAATTTAAATACTGTATTTGACAGTTACAATTGAGAATGAAATTACAGCAAAAGTAGTCTTAAAAGAAGCAACATTGTGGCTTCCATATTATGTCTGAGGTATCTTTCATTGAATCAATCCGATGAGTTGAGATTGATGCGAACAGTCCCTACCCTAACCTGCTATAAAAATGCACTTAGGTTTTACAAAGGATTGTAATCGTTTATAACAGGTCTTTTATGCTTTTAGACAAAAAGACGTCAAACAAAAACGTTGTAAGTTAGAGAAAAATGGAGTTTAAGTACAATGAAACAGAGCGACGTTAGGGCCTTCGTAAAGGCAACCCTGTGGAATTTGCAAAAAACCTTAAGTCCAAAACATAGAAAAGAGCAAAGTATTCCACCAGACAATTTATAAACCGTCATATTTTCGATTATCAAAACTAGCCTATTTGAGCCGGCTGACAATTTTAACTTGAATCAAAATTATGATGGTGATGCTGATTTCCCTGAACTATATCGACATATATCTGTCATTAAAATAGGAACACAAATCAATCCATAACTCATAAACAAAGCAATGTCACGTGACTTTATCATTAATGAGTACTTTCTGGCTAGTGCTGATATTTTATCACCGCAAATTACTGGTATTTTAAATGGTGTTCTCGATACAGGATCCCGCTGTGATAATTACTTCACATCGATACCCGGCTAAACATGTACAGTGTATCTGGCGTAAGCACCACATAGGCACGGTTAACCCTTTACCAAACGCCAAATTGTTGACAGTCCCACATTGAAAGAGTTTACAGACTACATTTCAAAATGATGTTGATATTGAAAAACAGTCTTCTGATAGTGCAAAAAACATTGTGGGAAAAGGAGAAAAGTTTGATAAGAGAAATTTCTCCTTTTCCCACAATGTTTTCAAGAGTCGTCTGCAACAAACTGGCCAAATGTCGTTATTGTTTGGAAATATGTTAAACACTCTGTTCTCTCAACAATTGTGATGTAGGTTAGATACGCATATTTGCATATTCATGAGAAATATCCAGGTGTTCGTGTTCAGTATCGATATCACAGCTTATAGTGTTGTACAATGGAGTCAGTCTGATGTTGTTGGAGTTTTATTGTTGTTGTTGTTTTTTGTGGTTTTCTTTTTGATGCTCAACATGCGTGTCATTTTTTTGTGCTATATAGAGAATGAAATAAGGAGACAACGAGATATAATTATTAGGTTCTTCATTATGTATTTTACCCAGCTTAAGTGAGACAGCGTTCCAGAAATATATGTAAGTATAACCAATGTGTCCATTTACGTATAGCCCATGTGATAATGCGTTTCATTTGTACGCACCTCATTAGGCATTACATTAAGGCGATAATGTTGTTTGTGGAGCACAATGGTGACTCAGGGCTTTGTGGAAATTATGCAGAAAAGCAATTGCTATTGAAAACAATGCTGTATAGAAAGCTATTCAAACACAAAAGGACAAATCCGTAGTATGTTCTTGTTCTTGTTCTTCTTCTTCTTCTCCTTCTCCTTCTCCTTCTCCTCCTCCTCCTTCTCCTTTCCTTCTCATCTCCTTCTCCTTCTCCTTCTCCTTCTCCTCTCCTTCTCCTTCTCCTTCTACTTCTCCTTCTCCTCCTCCTCCTCCTCCTCCTCCTCCTCCTCCTTCTTCTTTTTCTTCTTCTTCACCTTCTTCTTCTTCTTCACCTTCTTCTTCTTCTTCTTCTTCTTCTTCTTCTTCTTCTTCTTCTTCTTCTTCTTCTTCTTCTTCTTCTTCTTTTTCTTCTTCTTCTTCCTCTTCCTCTTCCTCCTCCTCCTCCTCCTCCTCATTCCTCCATCTCTTCCTTCTTCTTCTTCTTCTTCTTCTTCTTCTTCTTCTTCTTCTTCTTCTTCTTCTTCTTCTTCTTCTTCTTCTTCTTCTTCTTCTTCTTCTTCTTCTTCTCCTCTCCTCCTCCTTCTCCTCCTCCTCCTCCTTCTTCTTCTTCTTCTTCTTATTGTTCTTCTTCTCCTTCTCCTCCTCCTCCCCCTTCTCCTCCTCCCCCTCCTCCTCTATTATTAATATCATTATTATTATTATCGTTTGTTTTCTTTACTTTTTGCAACAAAGATATCTTTCAATCTCATTCAGAGTTCATTTAGGTGTCTCTAGGGTGGCGGATATTGCGTGGCTGAAGTCCTTTCGCTCCGAAAAAGGGCTGTGTTAAATAATCTCAGTATGACGCCTTTTGAAATGCTTTGAACGTCAAAGGAGTACCCTAGTACAAAGAACTGATGTATATATGTGCAGCCTACTAAAAGAACATCTCTTAATAGAAACGTCTTTACCACCAGCGTTTGCAGTCAAAAACAGGCTTTCCGTCACAACATGCTTTAAGCTGTATCTCTATATGTCAATAAGGAAAGGACTTCACATGACCTCTTGTGAACATGCTGTGATTACAATTATTCTGATATCCTTTTAGTTCACATCCTCGTGTTCTTTAACCCTTTACCAAACGCCCAATTCTCGACTGTCCCAAATTGTAAGAGTTTGTAGACGACAATTTCAAAACGTGATTAAACTGAAAAAAAAAACAAATTTCTAATGGGGCAGAAAACCATGTTGGAAAGGAGAAATTGCTCGTTAAGAGCAATTTCTCCTTTTTCCGCAATGTTTTTCAGAGTTGTCTGTAACTAACTGGTCAAATGTCGTTACTGTTTGGTAATGGGTTAAAGCCGTTGATGGTAAGTAAGCTTTATACGTCCCTCACTGAATAATTGGTATGTGCGTGTATGTTGTGACCCCTTGTAACACCATATAGACCAATCGCTAACCACGCTGTCGGATTCAATTAGGGAGATGTCAATGTACTGACCACGATAATTATAATACGCTGACCCTACAACACTGGCTATAACCGATTCCGTGCTAAGACATATGCTTATCTAGAAATAACATACGTATATCTTGTTTAAACAAAGCGGGAGAGTTGCTTAAACATAACTGGGATGTTGTTTTAATATAACAAACACGTTGTTTAAACATGACGGGTATGTTGTTTAAATATAACAGATATATAATTTAAACATCACAGACATGTTGTTTAAACAAAAATGAAATGTAGCTAAAATAAAAGGGACATTTTTTTAAAACACAAATAACATGTTGTTTAAACATAACGGACATACATATTAAATTTATCGGATACATTGTTCAAACATAATGGCCTTGTAGCTATAAACATAACGGACATGTTCTTTAAACACAACGGACATACAATGTATACTTTAATGTAACGAACGTTCCTTCTCTCACTGTAAACCAAGCATTTGACTTTGCCTAAAAAATTGTCTTTGATAGAACATTTAAGTACTGGTGGACAACCACTTTCTCAGCATCTCCTATTGCATCTCTCCCACCTTTCTTAAGACCTTTATGCCATTTGAATACTAGTGATCTGCTACAATACTTAACCGTGCTGGAGCGTTTAAACAACCTTAACTTCTCAGTTGGTGTCCGATCAAGACCAAAGCAAAATTTAACCACTGACTTTAATTCAGCGTCGCAAGTTGACGTCATGATTTCTTTAGTTTAAATTACGACAGCGTTGATGAGTATCCTTGTAACTAATGAACGCAGACCTGGAATTACATCACATTTCCTGGTTATGACGTCAATAGTAAAGGCTCACAACAGACAACTTCACGGAGATTTGCGGCGGTGTGAACATTTTATATTGAGTAATGAGTCAGAATGAAAAAGTTGGAATAGCATGTAAATTTTGACGTGCTCCGGATGCGTCGACCCACGTTACTATGGAGACTAATACTTCAGCAAATAATTAACAAAACTTATCTTTATTGCCTGCTTTGGATAAACAAAAAGTCATATGGCATTTATTCAATATTTCAATGTTTTATCACAGATAATAAAAATGTTATGAGAACATTCCACGAACATCCCTACCAAACCTCGTAGACACACGTGACATGTTTTAATATAACGGACGTGTTGTTTAAACACAACGGGTATGTATCAAATATAATGAAACATGCTGTTTAAACATAAAGAACATGTTTAAATATAACGGATATTGTGAGTCATTCCTTCGACTGCATATGTAGCATCTTAATCCAGTAATAAATCATTATACAACTATTGTTTGTTGGCTTTCTTATCCCTTATAGTGCTGGAACCGACGTCATGCCTATGCAAACAGGTAAGATCAAGGACGACCACGGCTGACCTGTGATTTAACCTGTTTTCTACTCTTGGGTAAAGCAGAAATTACTCGTGACGAGGAATTTCTTCTTTTCCTACTATGTTTTCTGCCCACTTAGAAGATTATTTTCCAATTTATCATATTTTGACATATCATTTGCCAACTATTTCAGTTTGGGACAGACGAAAAAATGTTTAAACAACTTGTTTAATATCATCCATTCCCAATTGAGATATAAGGGGAATTAACTGTTTTGGGTTCAAACACTTCCAACCTGATTACGCAGGCATTTAGATAATATACAGAGAGTATGCGTTATGTTTTGCAGCGTAGTTTTATGTTATTTTGCGTTTTGTCATGTCATGTTATATCCATCCACCAATGTTTCTATGTTAACTCATCATGGTAACCCGTTTAAATTTTATTGACCGGTCAAAATCTAGGACGCCTGCCATTGAAAATCGTAAATTAGCAGGGAATCACGAAGAATGATTACAGTTTTCACGGAGGACTTAATTATAAAGACAATTTGATTATATGGCCATGACAAGATTTGTTTCCAATCAATCGACATCGCATTACAACTTGGGAGTAGGAGAGCAATAAGTGTGATCCATCATCGTAAAATACTTTCGTAAATATATACCCCGGCGTCCGAGGTCTAGTGGTTAGAGTACATAATTGTAAGTCATTTGTGCAATCCCCCGATGAGTTTAAATACCGGAGGCAGCATTTGGATGTTTCCCGACCAATAAATGGAATGCTGATGATTCTATCCATCATAATCAACCATTATAGGCAGTTGAATGAATTGTGACTCTTCATCATTAACAGTCGGGCTTTGCAACAGGACTGAAAGAATGTTGAAACGATAAAAAACTCATATAATTAAAGTATATTTATATATTTATACTAAGGTTATTGGCTATGTGTGGTATTTCATAGATGGTATGATAGTCTAGATATATCATGTATTGTGATTAACGAAAGAGAAGGAATCGACATTTCATAAACCAAAAATCAGGCAACCAGTTCCAACATGCCCAGTGAGTTAACGAACACGATTTACAAATTCTTTAATTCTCTGGAAAACCCATTACCAACAAAGCCATACAATCTCTTTTCTGTAATATTACAAGTTTTATAAACTTCCATAAAGATTGAGTGTATGGCGGTGCAAGTTAATTAATATGTATCGCAGTCTTTTACTTGAATTATCTAGAATTACCATGGCAAATCCAATCACATTTTGCTCTAAAGGCTATCACATAGCGCATCCGACGAGGTGACAAATTCATTAGCCAATCTATGTTACACACTTCTGTAAAACAATATACTTTTCCAGAAACACTTTTCCAAATCAAACCACTCTCGCCAAATCCATTTTCTCATGTTTTCTCTTCGCTGTGAATGTTTTGTAGAGAATGATATACATACCCTACTCCTTGGTCCATTACACAAAGAATTGTGGCAAAAGGAACATATTGTCCAAAAATATTTGACTATTCCAAATGAAATATCATTTTATATTAATCATTTCATCTAAAACTGAAACTATTATTCGTGACCATTCAATGTTCTTATTATGTGCACTTTAAGAAAAGTTGTTTAAAAGAACAAGAGATGTGCAAATATCAATTATGCATGTGCTGGGACGATAAACAATTTGTTATTTGTAAACTAGAAAAATCGGGAAAAGACTTGTCGTTAGTAGTTAATCCTTGAATAACAGAACCTTGGGAATAAACGTAAACACACGTTTTACAATGCGAAGAGACCTACCAGTAAGTAATATTTGACTGAACCTTACGCAATAAATCAGCCGTCGTAATCTTTCCAGAATAACGGGGAAACAACAGTCGGGTCATACTTGGAATAACCGATAAAACGCCGTTAGGTACATACATAATAGGAAAACGACACAGAGGTGACTCCTTTCAAACCAACAAGGCTGATGATTTGTACAGTTTGACACTATCCAAACTCTGCATAGTCCAACGGATGTAGTGATAAAGTTAGATATTGCACACCTAACCGATTTGATTATAGATATTTGAGTCAAATGTTATATAACTACCATTATTTTGTCACAATGTTTCGACCTAAAGTCAACAAGGAATTTTACGTTAAACGTGTTTCCATATGGATGAAAGAGTAAATATATTTAAACCTATTTTATACATTTAGTTCTAGGCTAACCTGCTTCACAGATGTATTACTAAGATAAAACGTAGTTCATTGCTTCGACGAACAACATCATAACCTAACTTAACCAATACCCGACATTATTGCCTCTTGATTAATAGAATTATTACGAGGAAATGATTCCACTATCAACGCACATAAGCTTAAATCACCAATATGTTTCGCTATTGTTTGACAAGTGCATCCTTTTTCTTTTATAAAGTAGCTTACTGGTGAGGATTTCCAATACATTTTGACAAGAAATTGATCTTATCGTGACCGTAAAAACAAGACAACCTGACAGATTGAGATTAATTTTTTTTTTTGATACACAACCTTCCTTTTAAGGATAAAGAAACAACACCAATTAATGAAGTCTTGTGCAACTAGGCATGCGTCGTTACCTCTATTTTAACAGTTTGGTAAACATAAAAGCTTAGTTGTCTTGCTGAAAAAAACCCAAATCTTTTATATTATTTATTTTCCGTGAAATTATAGCAAAAGGTAAGCGTAAATGGGACCCAGATTAATGACAAAGGTCGACAGCATAGTAACTTTTAGCTAGCAAGGTACGCTAAAGAGCAATCCAACGAAACAGTTTTACAAAGCAGTACGGACATATGCGGATATTCACTTATTTATTGAAGCACACTTTTAAACACTTTTTGCTAGTTTAGTTCCTCACATAACACAGTATTTGAGGTATTCCGATCTAGGTGTGTCTGTGAAGACCATTAATACCGTAGAAAATGGAATGTAATGTGTTTGTTTGTTTTATATAAAATATATATCTGCATAAACGGGCGATGTGGCTTATCTACTTTGGCCTGCTTTGTCATTGATCAATTGAAACGAAATGCAGCCAATCAGACTACAATATAATTTGTTTATAATATGAACAAAAAGTGAAACCATAACTTCAATAGGATTGTTTTAAGAATAGGCTATAGCTGTTATCAAATGTTTCTTGATGAACTTGATCCTTTCGATCGATTTTCGAGTTTAGTGCCACTTTGTTGCGTTGTCGTTGAGAAAATAACTGTGAAACAAAAAAACATGGGATAATTGCATGTGGTTATTTTTGTCGATCCACTTGCATCTAACACAATTACTTGCAACGTGATGAATCATACGAGCAGCTCAATTGGAAACCCTTGGGTAGATGTAGCATCGCAACGGTGTTTATAATAACCGACCAAACGTGATGCCAATAAATTGCCCTTTACTTATATCGAAGGCGACCTTCGTATCCAATAACGTATGTGCTTTAGTTGTCGGATTGGAGTACATTAGCCGGAATTTCTTGTTCTGTCGCGGACGAAATATCTTTCGAGGGTTAAAATTGATATGACACAACCCATTTGTCACTGAATGCCATTGATTAAATGAATAAGCATATATTAGATGTGTAGAACAAAATATTGTGGCGCCTTTGGTGATTTAGAAACCATCCATGGATGTCAATATACCAATCTACGTGTTTTTTATTGTTTATAGTCATTTACATCTGATGTATATATCTAAAGAGTCTTGGGGTTTTTTTTTCGAACTCAGTATCCTGAGTGTCCTAGTGGTTAAAGGTTTGCTCTCGTAAACCGAGGTTCGTCGGCGTGTCTCTTGACAAGGAGCTTTAGATCCCCGGCCTACTATTTCTGAATCGCATGAATGCTGAGATACAACTAAAATAGGTTGACACAGTGCTGAACCCTAGACAATATCGCACGACCAATGCCTATATATGAATTTCCTTTAGCTATAAACCGTTATTTAAGAAACCACAAACCTGTTACAAAATAATGGAGAATCAAATGAATTAAGCCCTTCAAATACAAACTCTTTTCGGGCAGCTTGGTCAGTTAAACTGTAATAAAGCCGAGTAAGATGTTAAAAAGTAATCTTTTTTTCGGCATGCCAAATTCTACTGAACAATGCCATGCTTTTAGCATCCAATTTTAAATGCGGTAAGTTGTATTCAATTCAAAATGTTTGTTACTAAACACCGAACCTGTAACCATTTTGTAAGTGAAAGAAGAAAAGCATGGAGGTTAAGGATTCTGGACTATTACCTTGGTTTTCCGCGATTAAGCCCCAGAAAATCCGCTGACGTCGGGAGAAATTCTTAGGGGAAGGACCTTAGAACCTTATTGTAGTACTGTGGAATCCACGAAATGTCTCGAAAATTCGATAAAACCCGTAAAAGAAAAGAGAAAAAAAGATCAGAAGTAATGTGTACCTGTTTGTAATGTTTCTAAATAAATATTGTATGTATTCAGTTGTAAAAGCATGTTGAGCTGTCTTAGAAGCAGGACATGCTGACTTTGATTTGAACTGGATTTTTCCGGAGGTGTTTATTCCTTTGATGTGAAGTGTATGGTAAACTGCCCTTTTCATTTTATTTCTTTTTAAGGTTTAAACGCATTCTTTTTACACCAATTACGAAACAAGAGCATACAATGTTAACCAATCTCTCTTAATTCTAATTCATCGGAACTTAGTCTCTAATCGCGCAGATTGTGGTGGATAACTTGTCGCGATAAGTTTTTTTATAGACTTACATCTTCCCTAATTATACAGATATGCCTACATTTTTACTGAACAGTATTAGACAACCTAATAATAACATCCTTGATTAAAACAGACATTGATTGCCATCGTTCACATATTTAGCTTGAATGGTAGCATATTTTCCTCTCTTTGTCGGGACAAATACTATTACATGTCCTAAGTTAATCAGTTTAACTTTCCAATAATTCCTATATTCGTTTACAGTCATAACGTAAAATATTGGAATATTAACTGTTTCATTCATCAAGACATATTGTTGTTGGGTGTTTTTTTTCGATTGTTATTGGATTAAACATTGGCAATCAGCAGTCTAGCATTGAAAGTCAGTTGTAGCGGAAATATCCAACCGGAAACGCTCGCGCTAATTATGTCAGGATCAAGAGACTGCCACAATTCGGTTCATTGGTTGACAATTGGAACAGGAAGTGGGGCACTAGCATTTCTCAAACTGTACCCTGAGTCGCAACGAAGGCATCAAATGTATTGTATACGTCTTAGATGGAGAGATAAATGAACTAAGCGAGTAAAGTGGGCTTCAATGTGTGAGATGTAGAACTAGGTCGTTCGATAAGGCAACCTTAGGCGACAGGAAAAAAATATGACCGAATGGTATTTTAGTCATATGCTTATAACGCCATGTTTAAAATTCTCTAGAAACAAAAGTATTCATATGGGCTTATGCATACACATCTTAAAACTTTGTTGCTTACGAGTATTTGCTAGATACCAATTTATCGCTTACATGATTAAATACAGAGGAACTATTTACATATACGAATGACAACTAAAATTATTGTCTGAACGGAATTGATGATATATAATGATTTCCTAAGAAAATGCAGGCCCATTAATATAAGACTTTCTGCAACCTCTAATACAAATAAGTTGCTTTAAATATTGTACCTTTAAAATGATTCAAATCTAGGTTCAACGTGAAAAATTATAAATAATCAAATATAATAAAATCTCAATCATAGTCGAAATCTACGGTAAGGCTACAGTTTTGAAAATGAATATTCACAACCCCTTAACCTTAACGTTTTAGACAATATCCAGCCATCAATGGTTCTATGTTATTTTTTTTATAGTAACCCATCTAAGTGTTATTGACCGTACAAAACATTGGGCGGCTGCTATCGAACATCGTTAATTAGCAGGGAATCACGAAGGATGATTACAGTTTCCTCGGAGGGTTTAATCATGAAGACAATTTGATTATGTGGCCATGACAAGATCTGTGTTCAATCATTCAACATCGCATGACAGCTTGTGAGTCGGACGGGCATGATTCATTATTCTAAACGTGTTATATAAACAGACAACGGGATGTCCATGATCTAGTGGTTAGAGTATAGAACTTAAAGTCACGTGTCCACATTTCCTGTGGGTTTAAATCCCAGAGACAGCATTTACATCTCCAAGAGAGGATGTTTCCTGAGCAATGAGCGGAATGTCGATAGTTCTATTCGTCATGGTCAGCCATTTAAGAAACTTGGGTATTGCATCGTTATCCACCATCAAGAATCGGACATTCCAACGAAACTGAAATAATGTTGAAACGATGTAAAACCCATATAAATGAAGTGGAATTATATGTATTTATACTCAGACTATCGTGTGCGTTGGTCTTTTGTTATATAATGTACAATGGTCTAAATGTATCATTTAAGTGATCGCCATTTCATAAAACTCTAAAAAGGGGAAATCCGTCCTAACTTGGGGAGAAACACGATTGACACATAAAAATCTCAATGATCACCAAGATAACGGGTTAACGGCCCATGGTCTTTCTCTGTTTTTCTTTGGTTAACAAATGGTTTTTGCTTGCTTGTTCATGTAAAACACGTTCCCATCAAATGATTTGTTTTATGTTTAAGGTGAAACACTTCCACCGATTGTGATTGGTAAGGTCCGCAAACCAAGATGCTTCTATTCACTAACTATCGACCAACTTCCCATCTGGAACTACGCCAACAAGAAGGCCTGGATGACAAGCTACCTCATGGAAGACTGGTTGAAATTGGTAAACAGACGTATGCAACAGCAACAGAGATCCATTCTTCTGTTTCTTGATAACGCCCCTTCCCACCAAGATGTCAGGTTGAAGAACATAAAGATTATGTTCCTCCGACCAAACACCACATCCGTTAGCCAGCCCATGGATTAAGGCATCATTCAGACAATGAAGCTCACAGATTCTTAAATACATTACCGTGCTAAAGGCCATCTACTGAGTCAATAAAGCCTGGAGTGAGACAGAACCTGTTACGATTGAGAAGTGTTTTGGGAAAGCCAGCTTTTCACCTGACAGTGCTGTAGTGGATGTTGAGAGTGAGGGTGCCAGCAGTGTGCTTAATGGTTACGATCTGCCCTTGACCCTTCATGAACTTGCCATGCATCTGTTTGACTGTGACTTAACGGATTTCATAGAAACAGATGATGATTTTGACACTTGTGACAAGGACATTAGCAGGTGGGATAGGCCTGCCACAGAACTGATCAAACTAGAAGAAAGTGACAATGAAGATGAGGAACAAATACTTAGAGAAAACTATCACAATGAATGAGGCTGGTGGGTATATCGAACAATTGAAGGAATTTGCTTTACAGAGAGGTAATGACAACTTATGCAGTGCCATTATGCTTTTAGAAGATCAAGTAGCAGAAATAGGATCAAATAGTGAAACATTTAAGCAAAAGACAATTAAGGATTTCTTCTGCTAAACTGTTTACAATAAATCATTAGAAAAGATAGATAGAGCAACTTCCTTCAATGTACATATTAGTTCTTCTGTATAAGTTTCATGTAAATTAAAATTAAAGTATTTCAATTCATGCATTTTTATTTTTTATTTGGTTCTCATATATGTATCATGTTGAAGGTGAATCCCTAGAGTCACCAACATTTAGAAAGGATGATTTGTTTGCGATAAGCAGCCATCTCTGTTAAACAGCCAATTTCATCTTGTCCCTTTGGTTGCTGCTTATCACAAGTTTGACTGTACTTCAATTCTCTGGAAAACCCATTACAGCCAAAGCCATAAAATCCCTGATCAGTTATATTATAAGTTGAATAAACCCCCTAAAGAATGAGTGAATGGTCGTGCAAGTACATTAATATGTATCGCAAAGCATTTACTTGAATTATTAAGACGTAATGTGACAAATCCAATCACAATTTGCCCTAAAAGCTTTCACACAGTGCGTCCAACAAAGTCCCAGATTGATCCATCTATGATACAATTTTTCCGGTAAACAACAGTATATTCCAGACGCGCTTTTCAAAGTCAAACCACTCTCACCAAAACCCCTTCCTCGTGTTTCTTCTCTTGTTCTTGTTGTTATTTTTTGTGCATTGGATGTGAATATGTACGATATATGTATATATTGATTGTCATATCCATTGCATATAATCATGTTGTATAAACTACGAGCGTGTGTGCTTAATGTCTCAATATAGTTATGTTTTGTTATCAATCGCTTGCTCTTGATGGTTTTGGTGACTGTCTGATTGGTATTATCTCTAATTAAGTTGATTTTATTGGTAGTCCACGTCCATCTTAACAAGACAATTGAAATATGATTCGACACTTTTTATATATAACTCATGTCAAAAATGCATGTGCGTAGAGAAGAACAATCTGTTATTTGAAGACTGAGAAAATTAGAAAAAAGACTACGTGTTGATAGCGGTTAATATTAGAAAAACAGAAAACCTAGGAATAAACGTAAACATATTTTTACAAAACGAACAAAACTACCAGGAAGTTTTTTTTATGCGAGCCTTCCGGCATATATCAATATTTGTAATTCATTAAGACTTTACGGGGTATAATCTGGGTCACCCATTGGAGTAACCTGACATAATAAGTAGAGGACGCATAGGTGGCTTCTTTCTAATTACCAAGGTTGATGACTCTAACAGTTGGTTGCCATCGTAACTCTGCGTATTTTAACGAATATAATGGATATAGAAAATATTACATCTGGATTTATTTCATTGTGGTCGATAAAGTCAGTTGTTATATAACTGCCATCGTATGACCAATTATATTAGTTAGTCATTCACTCTACATGTTTTCATATTTGGAAGAATACTCGTTTGAACTTGGACTTGAAAGTTGCATGTAACAATGCAACGTATGTTCATAGTCCCGACATATATTTATAGGTATACTGACTTTCACTACTGATTCCTAACGGTAAGGTTGTTAGACAGCATGGGCGTTGAATGGAGTCAGTAAGCAATCCCACGAAACAGTTCTACATTAAACTACTGATTTTTACAGTCTGATTGCAATTCAAGAGGAAAACCGCGATAATTGTAGCACTAAAGAGGATTTTGCAACAAGTGGCCGAATGGTACGATATCGAATTGCCTTAACGTATATCGAATGAGTCCTCCGTAATCGATAACGTATTTCCTGCCGTTATAAGATTGGAGTACATTGGTCGGAACTTCTCTCTTTGAAACGATTGAAATATGCTTCGAGGGATAAAGATACTATGATACAATCCATGTGTGACAGAATGCCATTGCCATTTAATGAGTAAGGAAATATAAGCTGTGGAGAGCGGAAGAGAACGGTGCCTATGGTGATTTAGAAAATATAATGTGTCCTCTTTTATGTACTGCCGATGTATCAATTTACGTATTTCCGTTTTTCTGGGCATATTTATTGGATGGAGATATATAAGCAGTAATACAAGAGACATTTCGTTCTATTTGTTCCATTTCGTTTCATAAAGCTATAATGTTAACACCCTAGTCATATTTGGCGGTCATTGCACATACCCATGTTCCTAGAGTTTTCTAAACCCAAGATTCGTCGAAGAGTCAAAAGGCAAGGATTACATATAATGTGTATACATTAATTCCATCTTGCTATAAACCGTTAATTTCAAATCATAAAACTGTCTTAAAATAATTGAAAATCTAATTGGGTTAGCCATTCCAATGCACACTTATTACAAAAGGCTTGGTAAATAAAGACGAAAAAGAATTTCCGTGGAAATATTTTCTCGGCATGCAAAATTCTGCTGCAATGTCATGTTAAGCATACAATCTCAAATGCGTTTATTCGTATTCAAGCCAAAAGAGTTGATATTAACACATAACTCGTAAACATGTTGTTACGAAAAGTAGAATTACATAGTGTTTAAGGTTGAGGGATTATTGTCTGGAGTTTTCCGCGCCTAAGCCAAAGCAGAACCGCTGATTTAGAAAGGGATTCTTTTAGAGATTGAAATAAGAACCCTATTCTAGAACTGCGTAATCCTAAGAAGGTTGTTACATATCTGGAATAGTTTTGCCAATCGGTTGAATCCCGTAATTTGAAAGAAAAACTTATAAAGAATATTGTGTTATTTTTTTCATGGAATTCTTCTCAAAATATGATGTATTGACTCTGTAGTTCTAGCTAGTTGACAATTAAGAGATATGATATAACGAGATTTATCTGAAAAGAATCTTCCCGATGGTGTTTATTTCCTCGCAGCGGATTATCAAGTGTCCTTTGCAATTTACGCAATTTAGTTTGAACTCATTTTTTTGTACCAATTTCGAAGCAAGAGCATACAACTTGAATCGAACTCTCCTAGTTCTTATTTATGGGGGCTTGGGACACAGTCGCTACTCGTTCAGATTGGGTTATTAAAAGGTGCCAGATAGACCCGCTATTAAAAAGAAAAATGAACCTACGAGCCCCCGTGTGCCGAGGTCGACACTTAATCCTTGGATCCCTGTTCATTCCACTCGTTGAAAAGAATCGGCAGTCATAAGTCAGTGTGCAAGTGTAGTAATTGAAGATAAATCTCATTAATACAATGTTCTTCCTTTCACAAAATTGCCTTATCGATTTAGAACTTAGGTTAATTGCATCAAAAGCAAATCTAAATACGCGACCACGGGAAGAAAGAGACAGAAGCATAGTGTGTAAAACAACTAATGGCTTGATTTAGGTGCATTCTGAATGAATTGTGTCCTCTATTCATTATTTCATAGCATTCATGTGAATATAGAATGGTAATAACTATGAGCCTATGTGCGTAAGGTTGAAATAAAATCATGTTATGTTATGTCTATTTGGTAAGTCCCAGACTAAATTAACTTTCATGCACAATTTAATCCTAATAGTGTTGAAACCGACTTCATTCTTATTAAAACAGGTTAGATCCAGGTCAATCGCTAAACATATTGACGACTGGCCATTGATCTAAACTGTTTGGTAGTCTGTGTATCTTTTCAAGTTAAATTGAACTAAATATTTAAGGTTCTGGAAAGGAGGACGGCATGAAAAATATATTTCTTTTCAGAAAATTACCCATCATTCTAAGGTTTTAGAGTTGTCGCTTAAAACAATACGTTCTTTTAACTTGACAAGCTTCTAACTAAGCAATGATACTATAATCAGGTCTCTAGACCTATTATACGGTAGGCCCGCAATATTGTAATCAGTGAACGATTACTTTCACATCAATGATTAAATGAGCACTAAATTACACCCAGACCGACATTAAGCGGTCGTTGGCCACTGCAACCCTTTCTCCATGCATGGCAAGACAGGAACAACATTGACCGATGTAGTTCTGTTCATTCCATACACGGATGTAGTTCTATAATCTTTCACAAAAAGCAACGACATTCGACAATATCTCAAGGGTCCCTAGTATGGGTCTAATTAGGAACTACCAGTGTCAAATCCTCAGCATAACCAGTAAACCCATTTTTTAAATTTTATTCCAATTTTAATCATTATAAAGAATGTGACATGATATAAAAAGGTCGTAGATAGAACACTGTTTTTTTGTGTGTGATTTCTTTTTTCTTTTTAAAATGGGAAACTTCTCCCACCGCATTGAGAGTTGAGAGATTGTAATCTGTCACAGTGTTACAAAAGAATAGATATTGTCGAACTCGTTAATCGAGTTTTATGGGATAGGTTGAACTTTATCAGTTATCAGTTGTCACTAATGAGAAAAAAATCGGAATAATGGCTTAGCGACTAAAGTACATATGGTTGGTTGAAAATAGAATCTACATTTCAAATCTTAGTAAGAAATCATGTGTCGTAAAGTAACCAGTTACGCACTTGTTATTTTCGCAATGAATGTGATAACATCTCAGACCATTGTATTGATATACTGACGTCAAAAAGAAACGCCTCACACTAAAATGTAAATAACTTCTTTATTTTTGATAACATACTTTTATAACTCGACCTGTAATGTTAAAATTTTATAATGCAACTGTAAGCGTGAAAAAAGTTCACTGCAAAGTCCCATGCAACTCAGGGTGCGCACCGTCGCACAATATGCATGTGCGCCTAGTACACATTTAACACGTGGTACGTTTACCTTAAACTTACACAGAAGGCATCTATAGTTGATTTACAGATCAAAATTTACAAAATAACGACGGAATAGAAGTCAATAAAAATGCCACGCCTTAATAATGAACAAAGGGCAAGGATCTTGGGAATGCTGGAAAGCAGACTTTCACAAGAAGCTCTTGCACGGCAGTTTAACGTGTCCAGATCCACTATCCAGATATTGGTGAATCGTGTCAACACCACTGGAAGCTTTGAAGACAAACCACGTTCCGGTACACCACGTGTACCGTCCATGCGTCACGACGTTTATATATGTCAACGTCATTTACGTAACCGTTTTCTAACGGCACAATCGACGTCTGTTGTCCTTGGTAATCGCGGACGGGCGAATAGTCGAAATACAGTGCGAAATCGACTGCGAGAGCGCGGGATTTTTAACCGTAGACCACAACGTGGCGTTGTGCTCACAGGACGTCATCAAGGGGAACGGCCTCGCTGGGCACAGAACAAGCTGCAAAGGGATTGCAGGAGGGTAGTGTTCATTAACGAGTCGAGATTTAACATTTAGACAGCTGACAGACAATTACGTGTGTACTGACGGCGTAATGAACGTTACGCTCCTAACTGTATTTTGCAACACAATCTTTTCGGTGGCGGAGGCGCAATGGTATTGGCGGCTATCAACCACACATTCAGGACTGTTTTAGTCGTTATTCGTGGAAACCTTACAGCACAGAGGTACGTGGATGAAGGTCTAAAACCGATCTTCTTGCCTATGTTCAACCGACGCGCAGGACTCACGTTTCAACAAGACAATGCGCGCCCATATGAAGCCCGATTGACACGAAACTTTCTGACAGGCAATACCCGATATTGACGTTTTCCAATGGGTGGGGTGTTCATAACGCAAATGACGTTTTTACGTAACTATCTTTACCAAATATGCTAACAATACACTGGACTTGAGAATCTGAAATAGAATTTTAGTGTTAATGTTTTGATGAAATAAATATAATGGTTTAATACAGGTGATGCGTTTCTTTTTGACGTCAGTATATATTATACCGTATTCTAAATCCTGGGTTACCGATATAAACGTACACGGTCATCCATATTAACATTCATCTGAACTATAAACAAGTTTTGACATTTGACAATGAGTTGCTATTTCGAAACCTCCTGGTTTATCGGTATAACCTTCCACGATCACCCAATTGCTCTTTTCTTAATCCGCATCAAAATGAGTTTTGACGTACTACAATCGGAACTACTCGGGTATTTCCGTGAGCTGTAAAATACACCTCGGATATAAGTGTAGGGTTACAATTTTTCGGGTAAATCGGCATCCGCCATTTAACACATTTTCTAAGCATGCACGTTAAGTAGTTCAATGTGTATGGAAGTGTTGGACATCCTCTTTAATCATTTTTTATCAGTAACTCATACCAAAATGGCAAAATTGTTGTTGTGACATGTATAGTTGTTTCCTCAATCAAATTTAACGATTTTTTCGATTTTTTCGATTTTAAACACGAAAGTGGTGTGACGTCATTCCGCTGGGAACCAATATGGCGTCATCCCTTTAATTTCAGAGGTGTTTTCATTTGATAAACCCGATGTGTTCAGATTGGGCGTACTAATACCTTTGAGAAAATTAGGTCAGAGAAGTCAAAATTTCAGCTGTTTAACTCTCATTTATTACACGTTGTTTGTATAACAACTCGACCTATTGATGTTTTACTTTTGCAGTATCACATCTTATTGTGTAGTACATTAAGGGGTTACTTGATATCAATTTCTCAATTCATACATCTCGTAATCGCTTCCTTACCACTACGCGTTTGACAAAACTGGTGTGAAAAAAGATTGGCGATTTCAATTTCTGACTTGCACCTACTTAAAACACTCTCCATACAGACGCCATGGATAGGAGAGTATCTATAACCGATGACAACGTCATATCCTGTCCTGAACCTGCAACGGGGGACAAGATGCTTAAGGGGATCGTGGACTTTTGTGTGGACGATTATACCATGTCAACCATACCATGGTTTAATCGTTAGAGATAAAGATGAACATGTTCAGATCTCTTCCAAGATGAACACTAACAACCTGTTACTGATAAGTTGATTCCCATGTTCAGATGTACCATCCCATACCGTTGAGAACGAGGTGGTTGAAAGGCATAAAAGTGAGGAATGAAAGCTTGATTCTAATAATGAAGGTTATTCTAATTGTATAAGTTCGATAGATGTTTTGCTCTGTGATGCTTGTATTAAAATCCCATGTTTACCCTTGCAAATATTTTGTGAGCACTGCGAAAGATGTAAGCAATAATTACGTGGACTAAAACTGCTGACATGCTCTATGGCCATGATTCACTGTGTAAAACAACTTACATCTTTAGTTCTTGTGAGGCTGATACTTTCCACAATGATAACCCTTGTGATTTTGCTTTGACATTTATACCTGACGGTACAGAGCATAATATAATCAATACCAATACACATATCAAAATTGGAACCCTAAATGTTTGTGGTTTGAAAGGAAGATTGAATTTATTGTGTTACTGAGACAGAACATGACCCTACAGATATAGTTCAAATTCAAAACTACTCTTTTTGCTCTAAAACTAGATCCGAAAAATGCAAAATGAGGTCAGGAAGTACTGGCTTGTTCGTACATGATTCGCTAATCAACTGTATTCAAGTGCTTGAGTCAAATATATATAATAATTACATTTTTGGTTTAAACTATTAGACAAATAACAGTATATTGATATAAATATAGGTGACATGCACGTGCCCCCAAAACAATTCGTTTCTATAACGATAACGAGTATTTTCAAATAAAGAAACCGATACGGTATGGATCTACCAGGCAGAAAACTGGCTGGTAACGGAAGTAATCAAATCAGTATACTGTCCTTAGAAAGACCGTTTGATGATTCAAACGATCGGTTTCATTCACGGAAATATTTTGAATTTTGACAAACATTAGATGCAAATCAGAAGATGATTTAAGGCTAATAAAGGGCTGTCTGCTTTGAAAATCACAAAGCCATGACTCAGGGGAAACAGCCGTGTATTTCTTTTTGATGTCGTGTTTTGGAACGTTGCATTCTGGGCAATCAAACCGCTCATAATTTGTAGACTGCCCGTTGTCTATTTTGTGGAACATAGTGGAGCTTGTAGGCAGCGGGAAGGGGGAGCAATGTAAGCTACACTGTGGTATAAATCATTTAAGATTGGTATAAGGTGCTTAACATCCTTAAAGAAATTTCAAAGTTACTGTGGACTCCGTCAGGGTGAAGATCTCTCCCCTTTTCTCTTCTCCATCCAGCTGCATGACTTGAATGACTTTTTGGCTTCAGAAAATGCCGGTATAGAAATAGGGACTCACACATATTCATACCTGATCATTTTACTTCTCTTATATGCTGATGACAATAAAAACCAATTCTAAGGTAGCTTAAATAATTTCAATATAAATCGTCAAAAATGGAAGCTAATATCAATTACACCAGAATGAAAGTCTTAATTTTGGGCACAAATAAACCCCCGGAGCAAACATTTCATCTTGGATGAACTGTTATTGAAACAGTTTCTGATTATAAATATCTTGGGGTTTATTTCTCTGCAACATCTCACCAATTACTTGTGGAAATAAACATATTCATCTCCCTTAAGCATTCAGATTAAATTATTTGACATTGCAATTTTACACATACTGACAAAAATATCTGGTTTTGAAAATACTGACATGCTAGAATAAGTTAATTGCGAATTTCGAGGAAAAATATTTCTAAGAGTGAAAAGAGTACCCTAAGGTACATGCTTTATGGCAAATTCGGTTACTATAGTGTTACCCTCTCAGTATGACTATAAAGTAAATCAAAGCACTGATAGTGCTGAATCAAGGAGATTAAGTGGGTTGTGGGAAGCAATATATAGTAATCAAAATCATTAGAAAGCTTGACCATAAGCAAATTACATGTTTGTTAATTTTAAAGTCGTAAAAGGAGAAAATTGTAGTCTTTTTTCCCGCCTACTTTTGCCAATAATAGCCATCTTTTGTACCCTGTATGACTTGACCGTCGGCTTTTCCGGTCAAATATAGCCAATATAGCTATAGAATTCAAGACCAGAAATCTGGACTAAGCGGGAACATTAATTTTATCTTAGCGTCAAATTGTAACCAACTATTTCCCGTCTTCCGATTCTCTTTGAGGTTACGACGGTCAGATGTCAATTACGAAGAATAAGGTTTTTTGTTAGACTGAGAAGATCGTTTTGTAGCCACTCTTTAGGTAGACCAAGATTAAATCTTGACTAGAGAAAATTGCGGATTTTATATTCGTGAACTTTGGTGCACAAAATAATTTCAACTATTTGTCAATATAACAGAATTAACTTAACTGGTGTTTAAGTTCAACATCTTTAAAAGAAGAGCGAAAGCCACCATTAAACTTTAGAAAGTGATTAAAGTCATTAAAGTCTTATCTTACATTTATTGATAACAGTTGTTAAAATCGGCATATGACTAAATGCTGTACACGGGTATGTGTAATCTTCAACAAACAAAACAATCAACAGATAATGAAACGAATAAGTGTAAAAACACGATTATCCTATGTCATAAATGACATTCGATCATTAAACTAGCT
The DNA here is from genome assembly GCA_947846245.1 of Cerastoderma edule. Taxonomy (NCBI): domain Eukaryota; kingdom Metazoa; phylum Mollusca; class Bivalvia; order Cardiida; family Cardiidae; genus Cerastoderma; species Cerastoderma edule. The sequence continues at coordinate 8,476,550 of OX401412.1, read as the reverse complement.
GGTTCCCGATCTGTTTTGAAAGAACTGCAAGTATGTGACTAATGTGTTCAGCATTACATAGGAAACAAAACGAAATTGACTCGAGATCGGCGACCTCGCGGTAAAGAAAAATCACCTGCTCGCGGAATTAAAGACTATGATTTTGAAAGTCGGCGAAAATATAATCGGCCTTCGTAATATCCACTTTGTAAAATTCTTAGGTAAAAATACTATCAACATCCTGTTTTCGTCGATGACCCGGGAGCTAAAATATATCAACTATTTCTCTTCTTCGATAGACTACTCTAACTTTCTTAAATGGCCAAGGTTTGCCAATTTTAGCAATGATAGTCGTTGATAGGTGCACTGCTTTCTCGGATCGAGCTCAATTTAGAAACCAAACTACGATGTCACCCTACATCAACGACACCGGAAATAGGTACCAAGCGAATCGAGAAAAGGCGACCGTTGAATCGATGGCAGGTTAGTAATTTGCATTTTATGTGGTAAAAATGGAATATGTGGCATTGTCATATGTTTTACAACCTAGTTGAAAAACGCAACGATTACGATTTCCTCTCCGATCCCATTAGAATCACATGTAAATATGTTTTTGTCCATAGAAATGCCGGGCTGGTACCGCCAAAATAACAACGAAAGATGACAAAACAAACTCGATTTATCTTTTGTAATCCCCTGATGGATACTTTTTTGCACTTTATTTGGCATCTTTGTGGTCATATCGAACATGTACACAGGGGTTGGGTATAGGTTACGAGTGGAAACGTCTGTAAATTCCAAAAAGAAAAGTGGTTGGTGTACGGCGAATAGGTGTGTGTGTAAGTTTAAGTGTATGGCGAATAAATCGAAGGGTGTACGGCGTATAGATCTGCACGAGAATCATGGAGCATCATGGAGATTGACTATTGAAGTTGAATGTATAAATAGATAAACTTTAAAGTTTGTATACACTATTTGAACGATGCAGACAGTCCCTTACACTTTTATGGCATGACGAAGACCAGCGGCGTCAGTTAAAACACTTACACTTAACTCTATGACACAGAGCTATTTATCTGCTTTCAAGTGACCGGGAACTGTTGAAAATATGGTCCTTTATATATCCATAAAGCGCTGCCCTAATTCTTTAAAAGCCATACAGGACTGATGAGGGAAGAACCGTGTTTCGAGATTCAACAATGTTTTTTTCACGTTGATGATAAAGTGTAAACTGACAGCATTTAGGGACTATTCACTTGCATCCTGGATGAAACCTTCAGTCTATAACAATCTACATCATATTCCAATTTCCTGTAAGGCTCTTTGCCTCCGCTAGATAGATGGGTTAAATTCCTTCCTGGGTCAGCATGTAGAGATAATACATGCTAAATGGGGAAAACACTTTCATTCACTTTAAGTGTTTTGTCCTCAATCCTCTGTGATGTAAAGGGGTAAAGAAGTATTGTCCTAAATAAGGTTAAACGATTCTGATGGTTGAAAGAAAAATATCGCGGTAAATGAAGTATACTTAAAATGAGAAAACCTCCTTTGTTCACTGGGTATGTACTAATATAACGTCCACCATCAAATTCACTTAATGACATATTCTTCTTTCAATTAACCATGGACGAATCACTCGATATATCTGGGATTGAATTCAGCGTCTAAAGCCACCATAGATGTGAGTGTGGATATCCAACCCGGGACAAGAGCAACTTTAACAAACACCTTAAAAGGTGTAGAAAAGTACAGGGTCCATTAACAAGCACACCTACTAAGCAAGTCAAAAAGCCGTCTGACCATGGTAGGACCTTTATATGTGAAACGTGCGGAAAGGAGTATCGGACAACCTATGGACTATCACTACACATTAAAACTTAACATGAAAATATAATATACAAACACGAATGCTCCATTTGTGGAAAAAGATTTAACCAAACTGTACAATACAGATATCACTGCTCCAAGCATTTAAAAGTTGCGGTAGACAAATGCCAACACTGTAAAAAAGATTTTTTCTCATATGGATCGCTGGGGCGTCACCTTAAAGTGTGTTTCGCACAATCAAAAACGTACAAATGTAGTAATTGCCCGGCCAGTTTTGTACATGAATATAGTCTAACTTACCACCAAAAGGGCAAACATCAACCGCCAACATACACATGTGATCAATGTGGCATGCGGTATAGTTGGCGATCGAGTTTGAAAGCACATATGAAACGGCATAGCGATGAAGCTTCGACAGCGACATGTCCTTCACGTGACTCGTAAGGAGCAAGTAACCCCTCAACTACGAACTCTCATTGTCATGTACTTTATTTACAGTTTTCTCATTTTATCCATGCAAACACTTAGGAAGAGAGATATTGTCTCAAAGTAGAGACAAAAAAAGTATTTACTTTTTGTTGATTTTATTATTTTTGATTTGTGATTATAGTTAATGTTTATCAAAAAACAAAAGTAAACATGCAGTTGATAGTGTCCGTATCACCCTACAATACAAATCTGTCAAGGAGTCAAGCATAGAAGAGTTTTACATTTCTTGTAACTTTATTTATTTTTTAACTCTTTACCAATTGCAGACGACATTTGTTTTACCTGAAGCAGACGACTTTACAAAAGCTTTATGAACATATAAAGCACATTTCCTTTCTGCTGTTGGGATATGTGAATAAATTGACTAAGCACATTGGAAAAATGAGAAATTGCTTGTGACAACCAATTTCTCGTTTTTCCACAATGTTTTTTGAAAGTCGTCTGCTGCAAGAAGCAAAATACGGCGCTAGGTGGTTATGTGTAATTTCCTATTTCTTTCATTTTGGTAGCGCCCCATCCCCTTTCTTGACATGTGCCTTGCCGTTAGACATGGATATATTACCGTTTGTAATGAGGACCAAAACAGCATGGTCGTCCAACTGAATGATGGTCTAAATGTTAATGTCACATTTGATAACGGATCAAACCGTCTCCAACAGTCACAGGATTCGTTTCCGGTTTGACTACCTTTATAAACAGTTTTTAGTTATATTACGACCTTCAGTGTAGTTATTTGGTATTTACCCACCAGGGTACCGTTTTACTAAACAACTTAAGGAAAATATTTGCGTAAGTCATAACTGATACACGTAAAAAGTGTCTTAAATGAAAGTACAATATTGAAATGCGACACGTAATCGGAAGCGTCTCGGAGAGACTTTCGATATTGCTTCGCCCAATATTGAAATTATATTTATCATTATTAGAGGATATTTTGATTTCGATTAGTAAAACGGTACTTGGTATTTACCTACCCAGTTCTTCACATTATTCTCTACAGACCAATACTACTTTCCCATATGAAAATGAAAGATCAGTGGTGAACCACGGATAAGTAATGTCTCATCGATCGGGTATTAAAGTCATGATCTCTGCGGTTCTAGTCAGTCACGTTGGAAATATGATAATGGTCCTCGGCTCCATCATTCATAAACATTCGTAAACAGCTATATCAATACCTGAAAGGCATAGGTATATATACACTGTAATTCAAAGACGCAAATATGTGGTTAAAAACTATGAGATAGGATGAACATTTTTCTCACCGGTATATAACAATGTCAATTAACGTTTACCATCCTTTGCAGAATGAGAATACAGTGAATTAGTATGAATTAAACATTATTAAAACAATAACAATATTGATCATAATGATAATATGTCCTCTACACTTGTTTTGCGTTTATGGTAAAGGATTGTACATGGAAGAAAAATTATTTAAAGGTCGTATCCTCGAGTTTGTTATAAGATATATTGACAAAAATCGATACACATAGGCTATTCACTCAATCTCTATAGGCCTTTTCAGAAACGTGGTTTGTCTCCCTTTAAAAAATCGGACCACATTCGGAATACCTCCACTTCCGGGTATTACTTTCGAAAGAAGAATGTGGGCAAAGGCAAAGAAAACGATCGCTATCGATCGGATTTTGAAATTTATAAGCTTCATGTACCAAAATTAAAGATTTACATACGAAAACATCAACAGAATGATTTGTTATTGGCTGTTGATAAGCCTCGTTATAAAAGGAAATTAGATTAAATTGAATTTAATGAGACCCGAATAGCGCACCGCAGTTCAGTTAAAACATGACATTCCGTGTGAAAAAAGGCAAATAAGTATATGTTTTGTCTGAATTAAATGCTTTGACAGATCAAAAATGTGTTAATCGGCTGGTTGACGGAAGGAAAGAATGAATGGAAAACATATTTCTAGATTGTTATTACAAATTTGCATCAAATTCGATATACGGATTTTAAATAAGATAGAACAAACATCAGCACTTTTGTCAATAATGTGCAGAGGTTATGTTTCTCCATTAAGTATATATTCTCTTTTCTTAAAATTGAAATTTATCGTTTAAATAAAGTACCTAAAATAGAGAACTAGTTGTTATATGAGGTTCTCTGTCAGCCTACCTTTGATGATGTATCGTATCCAAATATTAAGGGCTATGAAAACAGTCCCAGTCCATTTTTTCCACCTGTTGAAACTACATTCAAATAACGCTCACTAAATAACAAGGGACACAGGATTGTGGAGATCCTTTATATGTTTAAAGGACCTCAGATTGCCGATGGTTAATTACACTATCTCTCGATCGGCTAAACAATAAAGGGTGTGACTAGAACATATGGTGCAAACGTGGCAGATTGGTGTTAATTTGCATCAAGACTCTTAATCCTTGTGATAGCCAAAGTTTGTTAATTGACCCTTTGAATGTAATTAAGAAGAAAAAGAGGGCTCTCTTGCTTTCATCGCAGCGATGATGTTGTCGGATCGGTGCCACTCCCCTTGCTGCCTGATCTATGTCTGCAATTCCCACAACTTTCCTCTTGGCTTTTCGTTTCGCTCTTGTATTTGCATCGAAGCCGTGATCCCTAAAAACGGAGGTGATACTTTACCACATATACATACAAATATGAATTGTTCAAACCCATAAATACATGCGACTCGGTATGGTATACTAAATTTGATAGCACCGGCAGCATTTTCTTATAATACTGAAAATACAGAAAAAACGTTTGAAGTTGACTGAGCCTGACACGATGCAAATAAAAAAGATGGGTTTTGCTTAATAGGGCAGGCCGCAAAAGCCTGTTATCATTTTTGTTGAACAAAAGAATGTTTCGTAAATGAAAATAATGAAATGACCAGATATGTTTGTGTGTTTAAAATGCTTCAGGGCGGCCCAAAGGTTCCGATTGTCAGAAATGATTAATATATTCATAATGATGAAACCTATCAATGATGACGTCATGCAATTGTCAAATTCTTCGCTAACTTTTTTCGATCAATCTTTGCGACATTTAGATCTGATTGTTCATAGATGAAATAACATCTTAAAGGTGAATTGTACAAGTTTCTTTGAAATTATAATATACATATATTGTTCATTACATGTATAAAATACCATTTTGAATTTTGACCATTGAAGCAAAATTGGTTCACATTCCATCATTTAAACGCTAAATAAGATGGATTATTGCGTTTGAAAATCCGAACAATTGAAGCGCAAAAACGATCCAGTGTAGATGGACTTTAGATACATTGATACATTATGAGTACATATTGCTTCAATAACTATTTTAATTACATATTTTATAACAGTGCAAATATCATATTGTTAAATTTACAGTCACTTACATTTAAGTAGCTTAGATCATTGAACTTTTGTGAAAGGTTATCCTCGGACTGACTTCATTAACATGTTTACGTACCTAACAGTAACGACAGATATGTGCTGCGGGTATAAGAATGGTTGATTTACTGATGTTAAACTTTCTAGTTCCATTAACTCGTGCACTGGGTATACCTTAGCTGCAGACAGTGTTATGTGCAATTGGCGTTCAGGCAAAAATCTTGTTCTGTGCAACTGGCATGCCGTTTCGAACGCAGATGGAATGTCTTGTGCTTTTATAACATCACTTCCCTTAGGATACAGATCTTGAAATTCACCGAACAGGTTTTCTGCCTCCAAGCTGCCAAGAGTCCTGACGTTGTAAGCCCCAGATTTAACATAAGGGTACAACTGGATGCGCCGTTTAATGTTTGTTAAGAAACCCTGAAACATAACATGTGATATGCCAAGTATATAAAATCCAAAAGGTGGAAAGTGATTGAAATTTACATCTTGTAGAAGAAAATCTCTTAATTTCAGCCTGCGTCTGCATCTTTCAAGTGCTGGGATACCTGGGTCGTCTTCAGCTTCATAAAACTCGCGAATAAGTTTGCAAAAATGTGGTTCCGTTTGAAAGCCCAATCTGCCCATTTCTTCACTTACGTCACTTGAGAATGTTTCTCTTGCATTCGAATCGCTTTGCTTGTCAACTAAGTCTTCTACATGCGAAAGCTTGAGTTTTGTTTTGTTTTCCCGTGCTACAGCCAGCCAGGCATGTTTACTTACATTTCCTTGTGGAAAGCCATCTTTGCAAACCTTGATTCTACAGTTTGTTATCAGATGGTGTACATCAATGAATGAAAATGTGTACGATTTAGTTGAAACATTAATTCTGGCATGGAAAACCATGCTACGTTATCTACACCATCTATCAATGTTGTTTTTGAGAAACCGTTTATCTTTCTTTTGCATAAAGCAGACAATCTTACTGGTGAGACTTTCTTCTTTTTCTTTTTACTCGGATGTGCTTGGCTCACTCTGGATGAAACAATTAAACTGAGGAAGTTTTCCATCTTTGCCTTGTTACAGCTCCTGTAATATCTTAGTTTTGCATCTGAAAGTTTCTTAAGAACTGACTCGAAACACATCATAAGTTCTTTCTTGGTCATTTTCATTTTTGCGGCAGCTGGGTCACGAACTATGCATTCAAACTCTTCGAAAGTTGTATGGGTCCATTTGTCTGACGATCCAACGTTTAACTTAAGATTTCTAAATATGCCATCCACATCATCTTTGTTAAGTGTAGTATCTAAATCAATACAGGAAGAAATATTGTGTAACTTTCCTCCTGACCATAATGCGTGTACATACCGTCTATGGAGTCAGGACGTATATTCTCATTCTTGTTCAATGGGGAATTCGAATAATCGGCGACACTTCCAGAGGAAACCAGATTATTGTCCGACTGGTGTAAATCATCGTTTTCCCGTAAGTTTAGTCTGGTCACTGATGTTATAATTTCGTTATCTAACTATTGTATCACTTCAGCGGGCACTGAAGACAAATTGTCATCTACAATTCCTTGAAATTCATCATGCGTATCTTGTGCTTCCAGGCGCTTTTGTGAATTATACCTAAGCACTTGATCCATATGTATTGAAGTACTGAAAAGCTTGACTCCAGTTTTCACTCCTATTTCCACGGTGTTTGTCTTCTTGATATATCCTGTTTGCTGCACGATATCATCAAATGAAGCTGCCTTTATTACTGCAGTTTCTGTAATTACCCTGACAATATCCTGTTTACTCATTTTCTATACGTCATTGTAGACACGTCTTTGTAGCTCAAGTATAGTGAGAGGCACTCCTTCACTAGTTTTAAACGCCACAGGAGCCCATTCTCCGTCAAATGCAACGACTGGTGTGTATAATAATCCTTTAGTAAATAAAACATAGAGAACATCCTTGATAAGGTTCCGCATAGACTCTGTACTGACGCTATAGGCCTTTTCAGAAACGTGGTTTGTCTCCCTTTGAAAAATCGGGCCACATTCGGAATACCTCCACTTCCGGGTATTACTTTCGAAAGAAGAATGTGGGCAAAGGCAAAGAAAACGATCGCTATCGATCGGATTTTGAAGTTTATAAGCTTCATGTACCAAAATTAAAGATTTACATACGAAAACATCAACAGAATGATTTGTTGTTGGCTGTTGCCAAGCCTCGTTATAAAAGGAAATTAGATTAAATTGAATTTAATGAGACCCGAATAGCGCACCGCAGTTCAGCTAATACATGACATTCCGTGTGAAAAAAAGGCAAATAAGTATATGTTTTGTCTGAATTAAATGTTTTGACAGATCAAAAATGTGTTAAAAGGCTGGTTGATGGAAGGAAAGAATGAATGGAACACATATTTCTAGAATGTTATTACAAATTTGCATTAAATTCGATTGAAGGATTTTAAATAAGATAGAACAAACATCAGCACTTTTGTCAATTATGCGCAGAGGTTATGTTTCTCCAATAAGTATATATTCTCTTTTCTTAAAATTGAAATTTGTCGTATAAATAAAGTACCTAAAATAGAGAATTATTTGTTATATGAGGTTCTCTGTCAGCCTACCTTTGATGATATATCGTATCCAAATATTAAGTGCTATGAAAACAGTCCCAGTCCATTTTTCCATCTGTTGAAACTACATTCAAATAACGCTCACTAAATAACGAGGGACACAGGATTGTGGAGATCCTTCATATGTTTAAAGGACCTCAAATTGCCGATGGTTAATTACACTATCTCTCGATCGGCTAAACAATAAAGGGTGTGACTAGAACATATGGTGCAAACGTGGCAGATTGGTGTTAATTTGCATCAAGACTCTTAATCCTTGTGATAGCCAAAGTTTGTTAATTGACCCTTTGAATGTAATTAAGAAGGAAAACTGGCAACAATCCATTGAATTGAAAAGAGATTACAAATGTGTAGATTATCATTTTAATGATATATAATTACAAAACAAACTCAAACTGTTCTGTTATACAACAATTATAAGAGACATTTAATCAAAAGATTTCTACTTAATTAAAGTTCAAAGTAAGAGAAACAATCTTTTCTAGCAAATCTTTGAACTATTTATCAATATAATTACAAGGCAAAAAGTCGTCAACAAAATAAGTGAAATGTTCCAAATAAACCCTTATTGCCGAATCTGACTCTTAAGTCTGTTTAAAAGTTTACTTCAAAGACCAGGGGTGGTCCAAAGGTTTTTTTTTTATTTCGTTGCTTAAAAGAAGCCTCATTTTACATAATGTAATTCTGCATTACATCGCATGAACCATAAAGTCATAACTTATTTGGGTAAAACAGAACAAACTAAACATACATGTCGGCAGATCAAGACATACGGGTTCAACAAATATGAAACATAGGCAAATGAATTTTCTACATAAGGACTTCCCATTTAGTCTACATCCCATAAAGGTTTCAATTCCCACGTTGTCTACAGATTTAATTGCCAAAAGATCTACAGTTTAAAGAAATATTTTCATTTCATTTTTAATTGATTAAAATATCTTCAAAAGATTTAGATAATTCTGGATCTGCATAATTTGTTAGAAGCATATGGATCTACACTTTATACATATTTTTCTTTCCCACCAACCCTCCATAGAAAAAGTGATTATAGGTTGGATTGATTTTCTACTCAATTAGTGTCAAAAACACAACCCAATTTTCACGTGTAGGTGCGATGGAACTTCTGTCTGAAATTGTGTGAAAATTGGTAAAATAGATTTTAGACAAAATGGGAATAAACCTTGTACATAACAAAACGACCTGACACTTAGTAACATAGGGAATTAACTCATAAAGGGTTGATGCGTATTTGGTCGAATATAGAGGGTATAAAAAAGATCGTATATGTTATTTCCTACGTTATGCAGTTGACCAATAAAAGAAGCAATAAAACCCTCGACGTGAAAGATATGTATCTTTTGAAGCTTGCCGAAATACACAGGCGCGCATCGCATTATGCTACGTTGACATATAGTTGTGTGTTTTATGGCTTCGAGGCAACCCATTGGTTGCTATATAATGACGGAATCATATTTTGATTGGCGTTGCAAAGTCAGATTAGGGTAAATCGTTCTGCTTGAAGGGTCTTGGAAACAGTAATTCTAAGTAGAGTGAATGGTATGGACATGTTTTAAATCAGAGGAATCTAATGTTGACTCGGTAGGTGTAATTATTGTTGAAGTCCGATCATTAAACATGAATAAAATCAATTCCATAATCTCTTATAAGTTAACTTTTATTTGTCACTCTTATTGGACATAATTTGATGGAATGTCCCATAGATAAGTGGAACATTTATTAAGTAGGTTTGATCAGCTTGCATCATATCATCTGTTCATTGTGTTTGTATTTACATGGTACAATATCATTTGAAAATGTTAGATTGCAAAATGGATTTAAATAATGTTATCATAAGTTTAGGCAATAATCAAACAGATCGTTATCATCGTATTATTCTATACTTAAATTAATGTTTCAGCAGAGGATCGACTCTTCTCACTAAAAATGAATCGCAACGTTGTAACCGCGTTGGTATACAGTGTTTTATCTCGAGAAACGGGGTAAATTGTCCGCTAGAGAGTAAACACAAAGTAAGGATATACTTTGATATTTCCCCTCCTCAACAATCTTTCCAATGTAGTTTTTACAAACACGACTTTCGACGGCATTGTTAAAATACCCGCAGCAGTTTATCTATGTTTCTCAATGTCAGCTGTTATCATTTAATACCCGGAAGTCTTAAACCGGAAGCTACCGAAAATTTCGTATCTCCGATGAAGAGTATTCAAGAAAAGATAACAACAGTTTGAAAAGGCCTATACCCTATGAGACCATATGCGATCGGATATGCATGAATAGTTTCAGATTTAAAAGTTCTGTCTGAATCACTCAATAGAAAAACAAGAACTTCACTTGATCTCTGCACACACAGTTTCTGACATTTATGAAGCAATTCTGTGCATTGCAATAGGTTTTTGCGCACATCTCTGAATCGTTTAAAGTGATGAACATCTGTATTTTTTACATTTGTATGAAACAGTCTACTAGAAGAACTATGTGGATGAACACACATTTTTGCCGACTTTGATCTGACCTCTGCTACTAGTCGTACTTGTTCATTGCGAAATGTCTCTATTTTGTCCTTAATCAATTCAAAATGTGGGTGTTTTCTTTTAGGTATGTCACATTTAATCTCTGTATTTCTTGCAATATGTTACTACATAAATCTGAATAGCCATAGTCTCATTTGAGTAGGAAACATACATCAGTTTATCCGTCTTTAGCGCAAACATTTCATAAAGAATTTGGGGTATGTAATAACTTGGTATTGAGTAGTGCACAAGTGAACAGTAAATCTTATCAGACAAAGGACATTTTATTTCAATTGCGAAAAGCACAGTTGACGGGTTATCATTGCTACAAATGCTTTCGTCCGGACTTACAACAAGAAGTAGTCGTTGATCTAATTCAGTTTTGTAACATCCTTCCTCAAAGAAAATGCCATCTGGACAAAGGGCTGCAAGAACCATTGACACAAGCGTTGCAACAGCATTAATTTCATTGGCAGTACCGTGGTCAAATTTCCGTTGCAGATCTTCAGATAACGGCAGTGGCTCTCTTGACGTTGAGGACGTTTCCAAAAAACTCCCTCTGTTTCTTTAGACCATTTAACCAAATAGCTGTTTGAATCATGCTGCCTGTGACCAAAGACGACTTCCTTAATCTAAACCAAGCGTCCGATTTTTGTTTGATCACGGAAGAATCAACAACTAGTTCATCAGTGTTGTTTCCTTAACAGACAGAAATTTCTTGATTCTGAAGATTGACCTGGTCTGAAGTTCTGATATATTCAGCTCAGATTCCTGTTTGGGAAGCTTGCAGGCACAAACTGGTGCTGCATTCAAGAAAATCGTCGATACACAACTCAATATGAACCAATGATGTACGTTTACTACTTATCACCATAGCGTATTAGCTTGATTTCCAATCACCCTCAATCTTACTCTGTAGTTTTCCCAGGAGTAACTCTTTGTTCACTTTTAACTGACGCAAGTCTTTTATCCGGTATCCTACAAGAGTTACTATATGTTTGAACTCTCAGAAAAATATACTCTCTCGTCTTTAGCAAGTTCCATGCACACAGACTTATCAAACGTTTCATAGCGTTCGACTCTGTTGTGCGTTTCCTCTATATATTGTAATTCCCCATTGAGTCGCACTTGATTTTGCTTCTATGTATGTTTATTTTCATACCCCTTAAGTCAACTTCTCCAGACGAAGAAGGGTTGATTTTTTACCATCTACACAAATCTTGTACGTACGTATTTGGTCCTTATCTGTTAAGGAAATGCTATCTATCATTGAATGAAATATTCCAGGTTTATTTCTGAATCTGAATCTGAATCTGAATCTGTACGTCAAAGTGACCAGTATTGGCTTTTACTCGACGGGGAGTGCGCATGTATTAGGCTGGCAAATTTCCCACTTTTGCCGTCAGTGCACTTTTGAAACACTCTGTAGATGATTTTTTTACGGTGTTATCACTAAGTAAATTCCAATCAAGAATTGTTCTGGGAAAGAAAGAGTTTTTGTAGTTATCTCCCTTGGTGTTAATTGGTTGGTAGCACTTTGAATTATTGTTCACTGATTTCTCAACAATGTTCTGGTGTATAAAGTTTTCAAACTGTTTAGCCCTAATAGTACGTTTGGGTCTGAGGGGTTGCAAATAGTGTTCAATATTGATGGCCGGTACGTGCCCTTCCACTACCCTGTACAGAAACGTCAGCCTCTGGTGGCGTCGTCTCTCCTGGAGTGTGGGGAGGTTCAGGTCTTCCAGCATAGCGGTTACACATCCTTCTTGTCGGGATTTGTAATCTCTGGTGATGAAGCGTGCTGAGGCTCGCTGTACACGCTCTAGCCTGTCAATGTCGCCTTGCTGGTAAGGGTCCCACACAATACTTCCATACTCCAGCTTGGATCGGATGAGCGCTTGGTAGGCAGTTTTTCGGCAGCTTTGGGGACAGTATCTGAGGTTGCGCCTTAAGAAGCCCAGTGTAGAGTTGGCCCGCTTAGTGATATTTGTGATATGGGTTTTCCACTTCAAGTCGTTGGAGAAGGTGATGCCTAAGTATGGGTTTTCCTGGACGTTCTTGAGTATTTCGTTGTTGATGGTGTAGAAGAACATTGATTTGGATTTGGTGCTGAGGAGATAGCATTTCTTGGCGTTGAACTTCATTCCCCATTCTTGGGCCCATTTGTAGAGGTTGTCAAGGTCTTCCTGGAGTAATCTGTGATTTTTGATGGAGTTGATGGCTCTGTACAGGAGACAGTCGTCTGCAAATAGTCGGATGTGGGACTTCACCCGTTCTGGCAGGTCGTTGATATGGCAGAGAAACAGCAAGGGTCCGAGCACCGTACCCTGAGGAACGCCGGAGCCTACAGGAACATGTCGGGACTTCTCTCCTTCCACTACCACGCACATTTCTCGTTGGGTCAGGAAGTTTGATATCCAGTTGAGAATAGGGCCGCGAATACCGTAGTTTTCGAGCTTTAGTAGAAGCCTTTGGTGGGGTACGGTGTCGAACGCCTTGCTAAAGTCTAATATCATGGTGTCAACCTGTTTGTTCTTGTCGTTGTATCCTAGAAGATCGTGGGCAGTGACGACAAGTTGGGTCTCGCAGGAGTATCCTGAACGGAAGCCATGGTTAAGGTCTGTGAGTACTTTGTGTTTGTCTAGGTGGTTAAGGATGTGGTGACAGATGATGTGTTCTAAGAGTTTGGAGAGCACACAAGTGAGTGATACAGGCCTGTAGTTTTCTGGTGTGTGGCGGTCACCTTTCTTGAAGACTGGGGCGATGTTGGCGTCTCTCCAGTCCTTTGGCAGCTCACCTGTGTCGACTGAACGCTGAAAGATAGCAGTGATGGCATGGGTAGCTTCTTGTGCACACGCCTGGAGGACTCTGTTAGGGAGTCCATCTGGGCCTGCTGCTTTCCTGACGTTGATATTTTTCAGCAGTTTCAGTACTCCTTCTTCCCCGATGTGTAGTGGGGGGATGTCTTTGTTAATACGGTTGGTAAGATGCGGTGTTTGTTGGCTGGTATCATCCTTGGTGAAGACTGACTGGAACTGGTTTACCAGGATTTCTGCCTTTCCCTTGCTGTCACTGACCAGATGGCCATATTCCCGAAGTGGGGCGATACCAATGTTGTCTTCTTTGCTGGATTTGATGTAGTTCCAGAATTGTTTGGAATTGTTGTTTTGAAGACCGTCATCGATGATGTTACTTATGTGGGTCCATTCAGCTTTCCGCATAACTTTCTTTGTTTGTTTTTGGCATTTACGGTAGTTGTCCCAGTTGTTAGATTTCCTGGCCTTTTTGTAGAGTCTTGCCTTGCGTTTGAGTTGGCGTTTGATGTTTCTAGTGATCCATGGTGCAGAGTTCTTGGAGGTTTTCATTTTGGATGGTATGTTGGATTGAATGGTTGAAGAAAGTTTGGCTTTGAATGTGTCCCAGAGTTGATAGACTGTAGAGTTGTTTTTGTAGAGGTGAACTATGTGTGTGGAGATGTCTGAGATTTCGGTCTTCGCTTGGTCCCAGTTCGCCTTGGAGAAGATGAAACATCGTCTAGGTTTCTGTTTGGTGTAGTATGGCTTTGTGTCAGAGTCAGCAACAACAATGTCGTGGTCAGATATTCCTGGGGCGTTGGCTGTTGATTTGATGAGTGATGGGTTGGATGTGAAGATTAAGTCAAGAAGGTTGTTTTCTCGGGTGGGTTTGTCGTGAACTTGTGTGATGTTGAAGTCAGTGGACAGGTCTAGTAGAGCCTGTTGGACATCTCTGTCTTGTGCATCTCGGCGCACGGAAAGGTTTTCCCAATCAATATCTGGGCAGTTAAAGTCTCCAGCAATGACGGTCAGCCTTTCCTTGTCGTTTGCCGCCAGCTCAACCGACTTCCTTAGCTCGTTGACATCTTGCATGTTGCGGTGTGGCATGTAGAAGGATGATACGAGGAGCTTCTTCTTGTCTTTCAGCTTGATTTGCACCCATTCGACTTCGCATTTGGTAACCAACTCCGCCTTCTCTTCTGCAACCAGGTCTTCATGTACAAGGACAAATACTCCTCCTCCCAGTGTTCCTCTGTCATTTCTGTACGCCTTATAGTGACATGGGAATACCTCGCTTGACTGTATAGCATCCTGTGTAGTTGGCTTTCCTGGTTTCATGCCCTTCAACCACGACTCTGTGCCGCAGACTATGTCGGGTTTTATGTAGTGGAGAGCTGCCTGTAGTTCGGAACTCTTTCCACCACCAAGGCTACGACAGTTGATGTTCATGATGCGTAGGTTTCGTTTCTGGGAGACAAAGAATAGGGATGAGCTGTTGGTGGTCGACTGGGTTGAAGAAGAGGAGCGTTGTTGGCGTGATCTGTTGGTCCTATCCGTTGGGCTGCTAACATGCAGGGGGCTGAATGTAGTGCTTGAAGTAAACGAGTCGAGTGTAGAGTCTATGTGAGCGAGCGGGTCGTAGATATTAGTGCTCAGTTCAAAACTTCTGAAGGTAAAACTGGTGATGTTGATGCTTTCACATTTGCAGCAGAGCCATTGTACATGCGAGTGCTTCGCCAGCAGGTCGTAGTCAGCAGAACAGAGTTCAGTGCATGATCTGTGGATCCATATATCGCAACCATCACAGCACAAGGCGTCTGGGTGTAGGTCCCATGTAACAGGGTGATCACAAAGTCCGCATGGGTATACCGTGGCATTTCTTACTGGTCCTGGGTTTGATTCGATGTCACCACATAGCAGGAGGATGCTAACGAGTAGTGTTGCTCCCTTGGTTGGTTTTGCAGTTTCACCAAATGTCCAGTGTCTATGCCTCAGAGTATTGACGGAGATTCCTGCTAGGAACGTTGAAATGTGATTGTGAGGTGGTGAACGTGAACGACTATTTCATCATCTTTGAGCAGTCTTCGATCGGGTACAGCGAAGTTTATCTTACTCGTTTCAGAAAACATTTTTCCAGAATTAGCCTCCTCAGAAAGATTCTGGCCTCGGTGTTTCGGGCAGTCCATAAATCGAAGAAACCTCCCATGAAATAACCTCAGCCCAGTTTTCCAAAACAGTTTTACTTCATCACTATATCGCATGTTGTTTGTGGAAGATTCTAAACTGATCCATCTTACTACATCTAAAGATAGCAAAAAAGCAATGTTGTTAAGTGGAAATTGTTTTTGTCTATCAAACGATTAAAAGCTACATATTCCTCAGGTTTTCCACTCTCCTGCAGGGAACAGACGATGCCAGGTAATAATTAAACTAAACTAGTTTCCCTATAACCGAATCGTTGTCTTCAATTTCTTCGACCTCTAAATTTATCCCTTCATTTTCCTCCTCATTTTCGTTGACATTTAGTGATTTGAACATTTTTTTAACAGGACTTTCTTTATGTTCCTTCTGTTTTGTAGTGTCTGTTGTTATAACCCGGCCCTGCTCCCGACACATATCTGGGATAATCTTAAAGTTAATCGTTTTCTTTTTGGCTTCCTTCGCGTTTCTTGAATCTCATTTCTTTATAACTATGTTTCTCCACTAGGTGTGTGATGATCTTGGCTGACAGGTCAGCACCTTCCTTACAATAATAACAGAAAAAATGCCTTCCTGAAATTTAAAATAGATAATATGAGTTTCATGTGTTAAAATGATATGCCTAGTAACCATCAATCCTTTAAACAGATATTATCCATAGACTTATTATTTTCTGAGTAAAAAAGGGTTCCAAATAAATACACTAAAAGCAAATAAACTAAAAACATTAACATAATTTAAATCCATCGAACAATTTAAATAAGAACGGTACTCAAAACTCACAGAGTCAAACAAAGTTGTATGCTATGACTATTCTTAACAAACACTAGGTTTTGGATTGCCTGAATATCTCACCGTCATCTCTGAGAACTTTCATGTTTCTCTTCAGAACAGGTAACCATAGATTCCCAGTTGAGACTGGACGCTGGAAACAGCAATATGTGGCACCAATCGTATCTAAACGGCAATCTTTGGCACAAGTCGGTAGATATTATTTTGAAGAAACGGCCGAGGTGTTCCGATTGTATGTAGCACATGTTATAAGGAAATGTAATCTCTGTGGTTCGAGAGTACAAGGGAACGAAATTCATTAATAACTGTTCGTTGTCTTCTTAGTGTAGTGAAAAGGTATGGTATGTTTTCACTGTTGCAATCTCTGACAACTCAATTAACGTAAGACTAATCTCTACATCTAATTAACTTGCTATCTAGGACACATCATCATCTGTCAAGACAACTAGCTATTTAAGGGAGCATTTGTTGATCATTCGGAGAGTCAGCCAGGGGACTTGACCAAGGTTCCATGGTCGAGGGTCGACGCGAATTAGACTCCACCACGAGGTTCGGTCAGACCGGACGCAGCCATGCGGCCCGGTAAAGATGTTAAACACTTGACGCTCTACTTAATAAAACAACTATACGATCTAAGGCTTGTCTTCGTGTGTATTTCACCACACTAAGATCTAAAACAGTTGCAACTTATCCCATAAAAAAACGGCGACGTGATGAATACAATTTTAAAGAACTATCTTCGACCAAACCACATATCCTCAAATCTCTTAGTTCATTTGTCAAATATGTACTTAATTCTCGGTGCTTAACATTGTTTAGACGTCATTTCGCACACGTTCAAGTAAGCTTTAGTGGTGTTGTTTGAAGCCTAATTGATTCCCTATCTTAAGTTGGCTGCCTGGCGATGCTGCTGTTCCGTATTGCGTGTATACATACAATCGTCAGCACCCAACATCAAGTTGTGCTCTCCTCGAAGCTCTGGAGTAACTGAACTTCTCTGTCCTTAATAAATCTTTCAGCCCGCGATCTATAGCTTTCATACATAAATACATTTTCGGTGTATTGGATACTATAAGTACAAGAATAGTTTCAACTCATAAAGTGTTTATGTGGTAATTTTAAAAGATAGTAGATGAATACAGCCGACATATAAGTTTTCAGATCAACTGTTGTGGTTGTGATTGACGAAATATTTTGAAGTATATTTACTGTACATGTTATGTAACACCTAAACAATATTTATCATTTACTCATATCTTGTTGGTCATACATAGCTTAATGTTTTCAGAATGCGCATTTTGAATCCTGACCTGTCAAAAGTCATTTTACAATGTAGGACACCTCACTCCTAAGTTTGTACGTACTAATGTAAATCTATTCTGTTCAATACACAGAAAGAACTTCAGACATCTTCTATCGCTGTGAAGCACATTTATTGACCTAATAATGCTATATATTGAGTCCCAAATGACTCAGAAAGACTTACTGAATTTGCTTAATGGTGTTTGTCTTGTACATGTAGTTCTAAATCGAGTACGTTAACTTCTCACATGAAGTATTCGTCGAACTGCCGTGTTTATCTACAATGAAGCGTATTGTTTAAACCCCTTTTGTAGCTTCCGTTACTTAAAAACATAGTTTATGAGATAAATATACCGGTAAGGTGTGTCTATCTTCTTTAGGCTCTTCGTGTGGTAGAGGATATGGAATCCTTGGAATGACTTCGAGTCAATAGACTCAATAGACTCAAAAGTTGTTGTTCGCTTTTGTTTTAGATCTGTTTAATTGTAGACGGGTGATTTGGCTACATGCAACACTGGTTTATTAAACAAAATTTCAAAGCGTTTTTCGGGGCTGCAACAAGGCATTGGTAGGTAATAATTTTACATGCGAAGTACTCATGCACAAACAATCTATACAGGCGACAGTTGTGCAGTGGTCGAGCGTTAGCCTTGAGAGCAGAGGGTCCCGGATTCGTTCCCCGACATTTGCAATGTGAAGATGCCGGAATCAACCACAAATCGGTGCGAGTGCAAGTTATGTATACCGGAAGAAATCGTTGAGATGATAATGATAAACTTTAAGCTTCAACAGCGATGTAGAATAAATAAGTTAACACTTGTTCATAAACGACTTTTGATATACCACTTTCGCTGGTTCATTTCAGGACTGCCATTCATTGGAAGAAATGGAAAAACCAAATAAGATTGTGAAATGGTTTAAAGGTGCTTACTCACAAATGTGAGGAAGTTTGGAATTGAAAATCTTCACATCGGCACAATAGCTGAACTGTTATATGGTACCCACTACCGAATAGTCGTTGGAAACAAACTTATTTCGATTTTAATTATTTAAAGCGACATAACATGAATTCTAATCATTAATCATGGCTTTTCAAATTTTCTTTTGTGAAACAGCAATTTTAAAGAAGAATTGCTTGTTTCGAAATACTTTAGAGTATGTATTCTTTTGTTGTATTACGTTTTACGTAGGATTATCAATCCTTCTTTTTTATTTTTTTATTTTTAACAATAGTCTAACAAAAACAAGTATATAAAAAGGTAGTTTATCATAGATTATTTCTATCAAATAACAGTTAAGCATTTGTTTAAAGGATTATGAATCCTTATCTCAAACCATCTACAAATGTTATGCCAAAGACACCAATCATTAATATGAACTAAGGCATTGCCTCTAAACCGCTCTCTCAACTCAATGGCATGGGTTTTGTGGAAAAAAACTTACATATTAATGAATATGTGTTTCAATCTAAATTCAGAGTACAATTTTGCGGAAGTATAAGAATTGGCTTACTTTGGGGAGCAAATACTAATTTTGTAACAAAGCTGTCATCTTTGTCACATTTAGATAGGTCTCAGTAAAAGGATAAGTCTCCTTGTAGACTCCTGGTAAACCTTTTTGATGGTATATGTTTTATATGGGTATAAGTTTAGCTTGCTTGGGCTATGTATGAGGGCCTTTCATCAATAATGAGACATTCATCATGTAAGGACAAACTGCTCATGCAATGTCAGAACCACCAAACTACAATATTTGAACCACAAGTCTGTCTATGCATGAAATCATAGAATTTTCTTCACAAAATTATGTGTTGTAAGTACTGGTTTAACCCTTTCCCAAACAATAACGACATTTGACCACTTTGTTGCAGACGACTTTCGAAAACATTGAGGGAAAAGGAGAAAATGCTTGTTTCCTTTTCCAACAATGTTTTCTGGCCTATCAGAAGATTATTTTCCAATTTCATCACATTTTGAAATGTCGTCTGCAAACTCTTTCAATTTGGTAGTCAAAAAATTGTTGTTTGGGAAAGGGTTAAATCATCATGAGAACCAACAACATGTCATTTGGTGATGAAGAAGGGTCATTTGGGTTAATAGTATCAGACAATATTCAAAACATATACATTCTAAGGTAACTAAATTACATCATATAGAAAGCCAATCAGGTATTTGATTGAATTTTTCTTTACTGTAGATAAGAAAATCCCAAATAAATTGCTACGCAGATCTCCAAAGGATCTTTCAAATACAACAAATAGCTTTGTCCTAGTCATATGGTTTTTTGTTTAACTTTAAAATAAAAGTAAAAGATTCTATAAATTTTGATTAATATTTTATTAACTTTTTCACACATAAAACACTGCTTTTTTTATATGCGTTTATCTATCAAAGAACTTAAAGAACAAAAAATGCAAAAAAAAAAATGATATGCAATAAACTATTAATAAAATGTAGATAAAAGACATAAGTGAAAATCAGCAGACAGCATTTGTTCATGTAGTCAAATTCCTTGCTCTTACACATTAATTGAAAATATGAAGTCACTGCTTGATCTTGGGACATAATTTTCATGTTTGATGCCAACATTTTCCTGATCTTCATAGTTTGAAAAAAACTCCTGAAAGTTGGAAGAATATGGCAGAAACATTCATGATCAACTTTAGATTTTTCAAAAAAAGATATCAACAAATATTCTATGACATACATCCTTAAGACGTTTATCCATTTGTTCCAAAATATTGTTTGAAAATTAAAGCAATAACAGATATAATTAAAAATTTCTTTGACCAATGATTAGGACAATTGTGACAAGGCAAATGTGCTCTCTGAGCCAATTTCCCTTTGCCATAATTGTTTAAAAATATGTGTTGAAAACTAAGGGGTTTACCATGGATACTGAAGGAAAACAATAACTTTACACTGATGTATGCTTAAAATTTAAACTAAACTCCCATCTTTGTTTCATTGAAAAATTTCATACACATGCAATTGTAAGAAAGAAATTCAAGTAATGACAAGTTTCTATCTTCTACTGGTATGCTGCTGCAGGCTTACTAAGCTGTCTAAATATAGTATGGGCATGCTTTTTGTCTCATTAATTTGATTAACCCTTTCCCAAACAATAATGACACTTGACGACTATGTTGCAGATGACTTTAGAAAACATTGTGGGAAAAGGAGAAATTGATCGCAACGAGCAATTTTTTCTTTTCCCACAAGGTTTTCTGCTTTTCCTGAAGAATATTGTTCATTTTCATCACATTTTGGAATGTCGGCTGCAAACTCTTTCAATTTGTGACGGTCGAAATTTTGTTGTTTGGGAAAGAGTTAAGTTGAATTTTTGAAGGCTTCTTGAAACAAAAAAAAAGAAAATGAGTACCATAAGACATATGTGACATTGTTATCAATATAGAATATTCCATAGTCCATCACAGTTTTTCTATATTATTGTCATTTGATGTTATCAGTACCAAATAACACTAAACACTATCCTTGTAATAGTCTTTTGAAGAGAAAACTAAGCTTTAAAACTGTTAATGAGTCAAACATATCAATAGATTTAGGGTAATCAGGCGTTCATGTAAATCTTCATCTGTTTTTGATTGTATCAAATCCATGTGATCTTCAAGCATATTTTGATGTTGTTACCTCTTTCTTACTCTACCAGTTAGTCATCAGTTTTGGCTGTTAAAAGAGAAAAATAAAAGATATCAATATTTTGCCAATACTGGCTACATTCAACTGACTGATTATTCTTAATTGGTAACATTTGAAATAATTCTTTCCCCATGGTAATCAATTGAAGCAGTAATCTGACAGGAAAAAAAGAACTGATTGATGATAAAAATCTATATTTCAACCTGTCTTGATTTATTTGCTTTCATTCTCTGTCAAACCAAGGTTTTCAAAGAAGAACAAAGGAAAAGTCAATTACAAATTGTGAGTTACACCAAATGCATCAACGTTTATGTATAACTATTTTTTTAAAAAAACAAAGTAATATAGGGAGGACATGTTAAGAATTCCAACCTTTGTCAAACTTGCTTGTTTCCTGAATACTGTGCTGCATATCATATTATGTTATTATTCTATAATTTAATCAGAGATGTTTGAATGAGAGAGAAAAACCACTTTGACATTTGAGAGATTGATTCTTTGTTATAATTAGATTTAGATTAGAGTCATTAACGGACACAGGTCCCATATGGGTCCTCTCCATTAGTGCCGTACCTTCATTTTTCAGTTCTGGAGCAGCTTTCCTGGATACCCAAGTACTAGGCTAGGGCTCTGAAGTGACTTGCCAAAGGCCATTCCCACGAAACAAGAGGTCTTGGTGGGACTGGCCCCTGCCCCCCTCCCCCCTCGAGTTCTGAGTCCACCACTTTCACCACTATTTTTTATGTTTATGACATTTATGTTTGTAAAATTCAAAGGGATGTGAGAAAGAATATACATGTAGATCTACTTACTTGTACTATAAAACAGAGTTAATGCTCATACAGGTCTGCATCATCTTTTCTTTGGAAGCTTGTTTGAAATTGTCATATTTCCAACCATCATGCATTCTGTAAAATAAAGAAAACACAACTACCCTAAACCTTTGGTCCAAAATTCTCACTTGCAAGAAAAATTCAATGTTTGGGAATTATATTATCACTGGAATCAAGTAAAATAAGATACTGCCAAACGAATAAGGTTGCATATATAACCAAATACTTTACAGGGTATTTCATTTTTGGAAAAGAAATGCATGCTGGCATTGTTATCTATAGTATAATCTAATGAGAGATGTTTGAATTAAAGAGAAAAACTGCTTTGACATTTGAGAGATTGCTTCTATTTTACATTGCTTTCATAAGCTAACTTCTATGTTTATGACACTTATGTTTGTAAAGTTCAAAGTGGCCTGAGAAAGACTATGTACTTACTTGTACTATAAAATAGAGTCAATGTTTATGCAGGTCTGCATCATCTTTTCTTTGGAAGCTTGTTTGAAAGTGTCATATTCCCAACCATCATGCATTCTATCAAATAAAGAAAAAACAACTAAGGGATCTATTTCCATAAACCCTTGGGCCAAAATTATCACTTGCACGAATAATTCAATGTATGGGAATAATACTATCACTTGCATCACGTAAAATAAAATACTGTCAAACGAATAAGGTGACATATATAACCAAATACTTTACAGGGTATTTCATTTTTTGAAAAGGAAATTTACGCTGTCATTGTTATTTAAACTATCGGCCCATAACGCTATTAAAATGTCTAGAAGGTACCTTGTACTCAATTTAAAAGCTCCAACAATAACAAATACATTGAAATCCATGTCAGCAACTGACGAGTTGACATCGTTGCTTTATTGGTCAGCATAATAGTGTATTCCATCTATAGTATCTTCAGCTAGGCGTGACGAGGGCTCGCCTTCTCGATTTTTCTATGACGAATTTTGGTGAAAATGGTCTGTTTAGATATACTGTTTTATAACGAAATGAAAGAGTACAAAAAGTTCTCTTACCTACAACCGGCGATACGTTGTCCTTTCAAGGAGTTGAACGCTGTGTCCAATTTAAAGTTTGAAGCGGTGGCGCCGATCCTGTTTTTCGTGTTTTGTTTTTCGATAGAATGTTTTATGGTTCATTCATGATTGGCGGAAATAAACTCAATGAGCGGCAATGAATTTATGTAAAACCAGTCCATTCCGTTTTTACTCGAAGACGATCCGAATGCAATCGGGATGTGTCCGGCTTCGCCGGACATATGCCGAATAAGACTTCGAGTGTTTCCGGCTTCTCCGGAAACACCCGAAGCAAACCCGAGTTTTCTCCTATAGATTTACCGGAAACCACATGTTTTTTTTGCTAATGGTATAACCGGTGTTAACATAATTTGTTACTCGTACGTATGTTACCGTTATCCGCTCTCCGGGCGCTGCGCGCTCTGAGAGAGCGTTATTATCCAGCGCAATGTTTTTTCAAATAGGTACCATCAAAAGAAAATTAGATAAAAAGTAGGGTACGCACGTCTTACTCTAACAAGCACATGGGAATACCCCAGGCGATCCCTTCCTCACGAAAATTCCAAGAGTCACTTAAGATAATAATCCCCTCTGGAAATGCCTTACAATATTTATATTATTCAAGGTGACATAAAAGGGTTTGGACAAGACGCTCAAATTAAAACAAGTAAGGCAGATAGTCCATTCGTTTACTATTGGATAAAACTACATGGGCTTTTTCTCTGAATTACTTATACAATACCTTTCATTTAACACAACATGTGAGACAATTATACTTATCATATAGTAAACTGAATCGGTTAATGTCAAAGAACTGAATAGACGTGTCCAATGAGTAAAACCGTATGGTTTCTTATCATTGAAATATTCTCTTGTAAATTCTACAAAGCACACATTGGGTTAATGACGTTATTGTTTTTAAACAAAAAAATTTATCGCTTTTTATGATATCCGGTAACAAAAGCCGTGTCTCTCAAAATCATCAATGCGATACTGGGACCAAAAAACTGTCTCTCGAAATTATCGAGGTAATTATTTTGAGGACAGTTATACTTTCTCAACAACGTATCACGTATGGATCCCCAAAATCGGTCTATCATCTGGGAATAGTGTTATTAACTAAGAGTGTTAATAACTCCAAATTGCCTGAAAATGTGCTTCCCTAGTTATCGACTAAGTTTCCCCTTGGGTTCATCTTACAAGAAAGATTCATGTCACAATATAACCATATTTAAAATTGCACGAATCACTCGAAACATTTTGTGGGAGTACTGATGTCCTAGACTGTTAGTAATTATCAATAAAACCTTTTTTTATCGAGTTAATGTACCTAGCATAGACATGAGCGTCTTTAACCCTTATAGTGCTGGAACCGACCTCATGCTTATGCAAACAGTTAGATCCAGGCCAGCCGTCAAGTAGATTGGCGGATGGCTTGTAACCTAACCTGTTCGCTATTCTTGGTATCTTCCCTCTACAAAGTAAAGCAGATATTTAAGGTTTTGGAAAGCAGACAACACAAAAATATATTTTACGAAAATAACCCAGCACTCTAAGGGTTTATCTATATTGAGGTTGTTGTTCATACGCAAAGACTAATCATAAACTACTCCATTATCCTTGTGATCTTCGCTAAATGTTAGAGGTCCGTTCACTATGAAAAGACATGATTATATTCAGCGGCTATTTTAAAGGCTCATGAATGGAGACTGGTGTTATTTTAAACTTAACGTTTGGTCAGATTCAAATAGATACCACAAAAAAACTATCAGCACATCTTAAATGTGAAAGCCAACGAGAAATAATCCAGATTATTAGTTTAATGATTTAGATTGCCCGTATCTTCACCTCTGACCGGGTCACGTGAAACACATACTTTTGAACCGACGAACCAGAATTCGTTATTTTGAATAAGAACACAGACTGATTCTTGATTTACATGATTGAATTTGGGACACCTTTATTCCAAGCATAAAATAACTAAATAGGGTCTCACAGCATCCATCGATTAATTTTAATGAATTTTATGTAAATAATAAAAGAACTCTCTATATTTTTTTAAGAAATTTATTTGTACTCATACTCTTTCATATGCCTTTAAGAGTGTTTTATGTTTGTGTACTATGTACATGTATCGTCGGCCAGACGCCTAGGAACTGAAATAAAATTGGTTTGTATTTTTTATGTATTTAGTTTTAAAAGCAATGTCATAGACCTGATGAAGACGCTCACGTATTGTATAAGTGGCGAAAAAGGTAGGCTGTATTAGGAAGAGAGAAACCACCATTTATAAAGAATATGGTAAGGAGATGTGACATTTCCCTAATTCTTCCAGCTAAATTAGGTTACTCGCTTTGAGGTCCGGATCTTTCGGAGACGAACAACAAATTCATATTATACCTCCAAGGGGTGAATATGTACAAGGAAGAGAAATAACTTATTTCCACTTATCAGAGCAACACACTGATTCCAAGGGCGCTACTCTCAGCATTTCCCGCACGTACTTCCGATGTGCGCACGCAACGTTTTCCGTGTTTACGGAAACCCATATACATTGTACACAAGCCACGTGACCATATTTAGGATACGGCCTCAAAGCAACGGCCTGATTCCAAGAAACGATATAATTTCAAGAAGAAGTACATTAACCTTCCGGTATGGTTAACTTATAATACTTTCCACTAACTTTACCTGAGTCAACCAACTTGTACCATAGAACGCCTTTCTCTTACCCATGACATCATTGAGTATGTAATAAGATATGTCTGTTTTGGCCTCTAAAACAGCCTGATTCCAAGAAACAATATAATTCCTAGAAGAAATACATTAACCTTCCGACCTAGTTTTGCCATAAATACTTTCCACTGACTTTGTCTGAATATCGCTAAATGCCCTTTAAAACATTAATCTCTTACCCTACATTACATCATTGAGTATGTAGTAAGATACTTTTTTATTATATTCCTATCAGTGAAATACTGGGATTTATTATATTCCTATCAATGAAATACTGTGGTTTTTCATTTCCTATCAGTGAAATACTGGGATTTAACATATTCCTATCAGTGAAATACTGGGATTTCTCAGTGTATTATTTTTCAATTTTGTCACAGTGAATATCGTCACTAGTGATGATATCAAAAAGTCATATCATCACTAGTGATGATATCAGTTTTGAAAGAACTAATTTTTTGCCAGTCCTTTGCATTAACGTCGTTGCCGCACCTTTGCACACGACACTAAAATGTTTGTATTGGTCTCGCACCTGTTACGGAGTACTTCCAAAAGTAGTCCCATTTAGAAATTTTGAGTTTCGACTTCTGGTGCATAGTTTTGCTTGTAAGAGATGGTAGAACACTGATGTGTTTCCTGTATAGATTATAGTCCTGCAATGCTCCCAAAGTTTGTTTTGTTTGCTTATTGCAGGACTATTTGTTTGGGATGTATGGGATGTATGAACACAAATGCCGGTACCTCGGCTAGATTTGACAGCTAGTGCACTGATTTTCGGACGGTACTCATACACTTTGCTCCGTAGAAAAAAAATGAGACGATTGAGGTGTCCATTTTATTACAGTTTCTGAAATGGCCAAACTTGATGTTTCTGTATATAGCTAAGCGTAAAAAACACTATTCTTCCCTCAGCAGAGTCTTGAAAATGCCTGATTTAACATTGGAGTCAATGGGAATTCAAGATCTCAAAAGTAACAGGTGTATGACCTATTCTAAAATGCATCCATACGCGTGAATGACGTCATAGGACGCAAAAACAACGTCATGGGCGTTGATTATTGCTTTGCTCCTCCCATTTTATATTCCATTTGGCGTTTATGGAGGTGTTTTGGCAAATATATTATATAAAGTGGAATAAAATTAATGTAATAATCAACTCCATTCGATTGTTATCAAAAATATGTCACTTGAATTTGTTGTTATAATGTAGAAATAACTCATTCTTCGAACTCGTTTTTTTTTCAACCTTATAACAACCCATTCTCGTGACATATTTTTTATATCAATCGTAAGGAGTTGATTATCCTCTATTTCGCAGTGTATTAATTTTCAATTTTGTCACAGTGAATATCGTCACTAGTGATGATATCAAAAAGTGATGATATCAGTTTTGAAGGGGACTATTTTTTTACCATTTCTTTGCATTAAAGTCATTGCTTCACTTTTGCACACGGCACTTAAATGCTTGCTTTCTAAAATATATCCATACGCGTGAATGACGTCATAGGTTGCAAAAATGAAGTCATTGGCGTTATTAACTGCTTTGATCCTCCTATTTTATATTCCATTTAGCATTAATGGAGGTAGTTTGGCAAATAAACTTTATATAGTGGAATGAAATGAATAGAATAACCAACTCCATTCGATAGATATCAAAAATATATAACTTGAATGGGTTGTTATCATGTAGAAAAAACTCGTTCTTCGAACTCGTTTTTTCAACCTGATAACAACCCATTCTCGTGACATATTTTTGATATCAATCGAAAGGAGTTGATTATCCTCTATGTACTTAATAGCTGGACAAACAGCACGTGTTTCGTCTTTGGTTTAATGACAGTAGTGAAAAACAGGAGTTGACATTTCATTATAATGCTATTTCTATGGATCGTGTCGTAGATGGGAATAGTACCGGTTTCCACCCAAAAAATAGAAGGCCGCCATACCATTTATTAACACTAATGAGAAATGGTTCTCCCCTTTCATCCACAAGGCCAATTATCTTTACTTAAATACAGGGCACACTTTTCTCCGACCTCATAATTAAATAAAATTAACAAGTTTTTACAAACCTTCCTGAATAAGTGTTGGATTCTGTCGATATTATTTTTACGACTATTTATTTTTTCTTTACAGACAAAGTCAGACTGGCCTACCAATGGTGTCTCCCACGAAAAGATTCAGTACTAGTGCCATTTTCTCCATTAACGTATTCAGCCATAGTTCTTAAACACTGAAATAAATAGGACATGACCATCTTGGTTTTCTTCCTTTTGGACATTTCAGCTTGCCACCCTCCAGTTTCATTTACTGACAGGCAGAGGTTAGCACAGTACATCGATATATTTCATTTTTCCTTTAGAGCAAACTTTTTATTCTGACACAATAAGAAAAATAAATATTTCACTCATGACTCGTTCTCGCCCCAATGATAAGAATAGGTATGCTGCATTTCAAGTCTTCAAGAACTGTTTGTCATGTTACAAGGACATCCGGTAGTAGTAGTTCAACTGTGGTGTCTCACCTTCTAGAATTTAAGTTAGATAACCAAATATATGTGGACTGCATGTACGCTACAAAGCATGGACGCGTTCATATAAAGTGAACAAGGTGGACACCTACAAAGCAATTAAGGCTAGCCCGTTGGTTGATAGAGAACCCTACCAATCGTAACTACTCGGCAATCCCCGACACAAGTCGGTATATATACCTTGTAGGTAGATATTGAATACACCAGACATTCTGGGAAAAGTGGGCTGTTTTTAGCACGATAACACACTTTGTAGCAACATTACACATAGGGACTAATAATTTATGTAGATACCCACAAATTGGTTAAATATCACAAATGAACGTTGTTTTGTTATTCGTATCACCTCATATGCCTTTTATTGTTTGCGAATTACCGTCAATCCGTAAGATGTTCAGACATTATCTTCGCGAGCACTTGTGGATCTCGCAAACGAAAGTGGAGATTGACTAGCAAACAACAAACAGGCGAACAAAAATGGTGGACTTTGGATTCTTTCACTCCTTGTTAAAATGTTTCATTGATTGTGTAATGAATAAAGTGTGGCTCATAATGTAATTGAAATAACTGTTTTATGGTCGTTTCTATTTCAATTTGCATCATGAGAACTATGAGGCATAGTTGTTTTTTAGCCACAAAAGGAATATTTTGACAATTCTGACCATGTTCGCACACATACATATTCGTAACCAATTTCCAAATTTCTCACGGTGATTTTCCTTCATCGGATTTGATTTATCTCTCTTATAAGCGAACGTTTGCGAAAAGTTCTTACCGCTCAATAGAGATTTCCGTGAGACAAATTGTCCGCCGAAAACGTTTTTACTTATTGAACGCAAGGCTGTGTTTCCTATTTTCTCACTCGTATCTACTCGGCAATCCCCGACACAATGCCGGGGATTGTAGAGTAGATGCGATTGCAAACTGGCATGCCCTTCGTCGCCGCCATGTTGCCGGACTACTTTCAAAATGGCTTCACAATATCTCCGAGGTCATTTTGAAGAAATAACCGAGGTGTTCCGAATGAGGGCACTACAATAAATCGTTATTTCCCCACAGGAACTCGTTATTCTGATTTGTTTATATTAAAGGCTATACATGTTATATAAAAGGAGAAGGGATGACTCCTCTTGAACGTTCTGACAACGGAAATCAGATTTTTTTTTTCAATTTCCCTTTGTTGAACCTGCTTAAAATGGAACGGAGGTGTGTGTGGTGTTTTATTCAAACGCCAACTAAGGTTTTATCGCCGGTCAATTGCCTTAGTTTGACAGAGACCTAGATAAAACGAGCATTATTCTAGCATTCCTATGGTACTTGCATTCGTTTGTCAGACTGGTTTCCAGCTAAACCCATTACCAAACAACAACTACATAACTCGGGAACAGGAGAAATTACAAGTAATGAGCAAATTTTCCTTTTCCGACAAGGTTTCCTGCCCTTTCATAAGATTATTTTCCAATTTCATCACATTTTGAAATGTCCTCTGCAAACTCTTTCAATTTGGACAGTCGAAAATGTGGCGTTTTGTAAAGGGTTAAACCGCACAGAAAGCGAAGATGAGTACTCATTGTTCAATCCAAATTGCTTTATTTTTCAAAATATAGGTCTGTCTTGTTTACAATATGGATTGAACAATGTGAACTTACCTTCGTATTCCGCCAAACGAATTGTCAGCATCGCAGGGACGCTAGAAAAACAAGCATTTATGTATAGCCATTACACTCAAGATATGATTGTCATCGCACTCCTTGAGAATACAGACAGGGAGGTTTGGACGAAATAGAATTAATAGAAATGAACGATATTGTTTTATGATGTGATTCAAATGATATCAAAGATGAATATCACTTTATCTGTATCTGCATTTGTTTTGATAACCAACGAAAAATGTATCTTAATATATTTTGCTCTGACTACCAAATACTTTTAAATGTATTGAACTTTTGCAATCAACAAATAAATATAAACTCTTAAGCGTTGCTAAAAGGACGCTTTTTCACGTTAAATTCAATTGTTTAAAGCCATACTTGCGCTCATTTGCACTCAAATTGTGAAATATCTAGAATAATTGAAAATTAACTTAAAAGTACTTTAAATTCGCATTTTACAAAGGAATTGAGATTGTAACACGTTCGCATGATGCTCTTAAAAGAATGAATACCTTAAGTTTTGTTTACAATTAACAATAAAACAAGGTCAGCCGAGAAACATCGGGAACCAATAAAACCCGTGAATTTCTTCATTTTGGATGTTCACATTGTAAATATTAAATTAATGACAGTATTTTTTATGTGTTTAACGTTTTTCAATTCAGATGATCGCCACTTATAAATCAGAGCATTTCTTGCTATTTTAGATGTCACTTGTATGTACACAATGAAGTTAAATTGGTGGGCACCAAATTTGAGAAAATAGCACTTTGAAAAATAGATAATAAATAGTAGAAGCGTTATGTTGTCATTGTCCTGTGGTTTTTTCGCTAACTTTCAACATATTCTATCATAATGTTTAATTCATTTTACCCAGTTTTGCAGTTTTTCTGAGCGCTAGTATGCTTTTAACATTATGAGTTCATCCTCTTGATATATATCTTTGTTTCATACATCATGTGATATGTTTGTTTCTCATGCTATGTGTGTACGATGATGTACTTACTACATGTATGTGCAAGACGTAAAAAAACAACTGGCCTGAGTTTCACGAAACATCTCAACTTGAGTACGTCCTCAACCTCAGATTTTCACTCAGCTGAGATTTCTCAACTTGAGCGTTTCACGTAAAATCTCAACCTCAATTTGAGGCTACTCAGCTGAGGAACAAATTGAGTTTTAGGGTGCTAAAGCGGCCCAAACTAGCAATTTCTTATGAGGGATGAGGACAAACTACTTTGTTTTCAAATCTCTTACCCATAATATGAACTAAGGCATTGCCTCTAGACCGCTCTCTCAACTCAATGGCATGGATTTTGTGGAAAAAAAACTTACATATTAATGAATATGTGTTTCAATCTAAATTCAGAGTACAACTTTGCGGAAGTATCAGAATTGGCTTACTTTGGGGAGCAAATACTCATTTTGTAACAAAGCTGTCATCTTTGTCACATTTAGATAGGTCTCAGTAAAAGGATAAGTCTCCTTGCAGACTCCTGGTAAACTTTTTTGATGGTGTATGTTTTATATGGGTATAAGTTCAGCTTGCTTGGGCTATGTATGAGGGCCTTTCATCAATAATGAGACATTCATCATATAAGAACAAACTGCTCATGCAATGTCAGAACCACCAAATTACAATATTTGAACCACAAGTCTGTCTCTGCATGAAATCATAGAATTTTCTACACAAAATTATGTGTTGTAAGTACTGGTTTTAGCTTTTCCCAAACATTAATGACATTTGACCACTTTGTTGCAGACGACTTTAGAAAACATTGAGGGAAAAGGAGAAATTGTCCGTGACGAGCAATTTTTCCTTTACCCACAATGTTTTCTGGCCTACCAGAAGATTATTTTCCAATTTCATCACATTTTAAAATGTCATCTGCAAACTCATTCAATTTGGTACAGTCAACATGTCATTTGGTGATAAAGGGTCATTTCGGTTAATAGTATCAGACAATATTCAACAACATACTATTACTCATCTGATTGTACAGTCTTAGGTAACTAAATTACATCATATAGAAAGCCAATCAGGTATTTGTTTGAATTTGTCTTTACTGTAGATAAGGAAATCCCAAATAAATTGCTTGGCAGATTTCCAAAGGATCATCCAAATACAACAAATAGCTTTGTTGTAGCCAAATGGTTTTTTGTTTAACTTTAAAATAAAAGAAAAAGATTCTATAATTTTTCATTCATATTTTATTAACCTTTGTTTACACATAGGACACTGATTTTTTATATGTATTTTTTATCTATTAAAGAACTTAAAAAGAGTACTGTATGCAATAAATGATTAATATAATTTAAGGGTGTTAACCAGAAGGCAGGGTTAGTCCATGTGTTCTAATTCCTTGCTTAAACAAATTGGTTGAAAAAATAAAGCCACAGCTTGATATTTCATTCACCATATCACCAGTTCCCTGGCCTTCATCATTTGAATAGAAAATAATCCTTATAGTTGGAAAAATATGACAGAAACATTTGTGATCAACTTTTTCAAATAAAAGATATTAAAAAATATTCCAAGATATGCATCATTAAGACTTTTATTCAATTTTTTACAAAATGTTGTTTCGAATTTAAAGCAATAACAGATATTAATTAAAATTTCTTTATCAAATAAATAAAAGCAATTGTGACTAGGAAAATTTTCTCTCTGAGCCTGTTTCCCTTTGTGATAATTGGTTTAAATTGTGTTGAGTATTAAAAGTTTTACCTTAAATACTTAAAGAGAAAGAATAAAAAATAATTCAACATTGATGTATGCAAATTCAACTCTCATTTTTGGTTACTTCATACACATGCAATAGTTAGAAAAGAAATTGAAGTAATCACTCAAGTTACTGTCTTCAATTGGTCTGCTGCAGGCTTACTAAGCAGCTTTAACAAAGTATTGGTATTCCTTTTGTATCATTTATTTGATTGAGTTGGGTTTTTGAAGGCTTTTTGAAAAAAAAGAAAAAGAAAAGATGAGACACATGTGTCCTATCATTATAGAATATTCTATATTCCATCACAATTTTTCTATATTATTGCCCCTTGATGTTGCCAGTACCAACTAACACTAAACACTATCCATTAAATATATATCATTGTGAATGTTATTTTTTTCTTCATAAAATAAGTCTTTTGAGGAGAAAGGTAAGCTTAAAAACTTTTCACAAATCAAACATATAGGTTTATGATATGTCCATGTAAATCTTCATCTGTTTTTGATTATCATCAAATCCATGTGATCCTCCACCACTGAATATTTTGTTGTTGTTACACACTCCTTACTCTGCCAGGCAGTCATCAGATTTGGCTGTTAAAAGAGAAAAATAAAAAATATCAATCTTTTGTCAATACTGGCCACATTGAACTGACTGATTATGCTTTTTTTATATGGGTTTTACATTACATCAACATCATTTCAGTTATGTAGTGATGCCCAACTCTTAATGATGGAGGTATGCCCTATACTCAACTGCCCATAAGGGCTGGTCAAGGCGGATAGAGCCATCGCCCATCGGCATTCCATAAGTCAGTTGGGAGATATGAAAATCCATATTCCTCTCAGGATTTGAACCCACGCGGAGAGGGGCCATGTGATTTCAAGTTCTGTATTCTAACCATTAGGCCACGGAGGCACCGATTGATCATTCTTAATTGGTAACATTGGAAATGATTATTTCCCCTTGTTAATCAATTGAAGCAGTAATCTGACAGGAAATAAAGAACTGATTGATGAAAAAAATCTATATTTCAACCTGTCTTGATTCATTCTCATTCAAACCAAGGTTTTCAAAAAAAATAAAAAAGGAAAAGTCAATTACAAATTGTGAGTAACACCAAATTCATCAACGTTTATGTGTATATATATATATATATATTTTTAAAACAAAGTAACAGAAGGAGGACATGTTAAGAATTCCAACCTGTCAAACTTGCTTGTTTCCTGAATACTGTGCTGCATATCATATTATGTAATTATGCTATAATCTAATCAGAGATGTTTGAATTAGAGAGAATAACCACTTTTACATTTGAGAGATTGCTCCTTTGTTATAATTAGATTTATATTAGTCATTAACTGACACAGGTCCCATATGGGTCCTCTCCATCAGTGCCGTACCTACATTTTTCAGTTCTGGAGCAGCTTTCCTGGATACCCAAGTACTAGGCTAGGGCTCTGAAGTGACTGGCCCCTGCCCCCCTCCCCCTCGTGTTCTGAGTCCACCACTTTCACCACTATCTTTTATGTTTATGACATTTATGTTTGTTAAGTTCAAAGGGATGTGAGAAAGAATATACATGTAGATCTACTTACTTGTACTATAAAACAGAGTCAATGTTCATACAGGTCTGCATCATCTTTTCTTTGGAAGCTTGTTTAAAATTGTCATATTTCCAACCATCATGCATTCTGTAAAATAAAGAAAACACAACTAAGGCATCTATTACCCTAAACATTTGGTCCAAAAATCTCACTTGCAAGAAAAATTCAATGTTTGGGAATTATATTATCAATGGAATCAAGTAAAATAAGATACTGCCAAACGCATAAGGTTGCATATATTACCAAATACTTTACAGGGTATTTCATTTTTGGAAAAGGAAATTCATGCTGGCATTGTTATCTATAGTATAATCTAGTGAGAGATGTTTGAATTAAAGAGAAAAACTGCTTTGACATTTGAGAGATTGCTTCTTTGTTATATTGCTTTCATAAGCTATCTTCTATGTTTATGACACTTATGTTTGAAAAGTTCAAAGTGGCCTGAGAAAGACCACAGGGAGAAATATCATAATAGACCTTTATTAACACTATATATACACAAGGGAAACAACTTCAAAGAGAAACCAGTTCTGACGTTCCGCGCTTATCAGTCCGTAATTTTTTATATGATGGCTAGTCTGTCAATTCTCTATATGTCCCGCATAGCCAAATGATTTCTGCGTCCAACGATACCTCTCTCAATAAGATCGGTCCAGTCAACCCAGAGAAATCTGCGACGACACATGATTTTTTTTCGAATTTTGTTAATTGGGAATAGATCGTTGAGAACAGAACCAACCGATGTTTCGGCACTAAACCACCTCAATGAACGTTATTTCAGCAATGACTCCTTACCAGCATACGAAAAAACAACTATTGATAGGGATCCTAACTAAAAATTCTAACCTGCATATTCCCAACCATCATGCATTCTGTTAAATAAAGAAAAAACAACTAAGGGATCTATTTCCATAAACCCTTGGGCCAAAATTATCAATTGCAAGAATAATTCAATTTTTGGGAATAATACTATCACTTGAATCCAAAGACCTAATAAACACAGATAAGCAACTCCCCATAGGTAAAGACCGAACTCCCTTATCATCTCGTGGAGGATGAGATTTCGGGAGACTTTGCGAGACTTCAAAATCTCGTCTGCACTGAAGTGTGTCTGCCAGCTAGACGATGTAAACGAAGGTTGAATAAAGTGTGAAAACTAACGTTTATTTTATCAATTTTTCGATAGTTTTAACATTCCTTTATTAGTGTGTTGTTTTTATTAATAATTACATATGAGACAATTGATTTCCTTTTACAACTGGTGAAACACGTGTTTTAAAATGTGTATCATCAATAGAACCGAAAGAGCTATATGTCTAGAATTGAATGGGATGGTAGAGTATTTGTATAACTCCTCAGAAACAAAAACAAAATATGGGTTGATTTAGACAAACTTTGATTCATTACACATATTTTTATCGACCAATTGAATATCAAGGACTTTTATACATTTTTGTGATGTTGAGAGGCATTTTAATTCTCTTATCTGGTCTTGGTTTTTTGAAATCATATGGTTGCATGTTTTAGTAGTAGAGCAATAGTTTTTGTCTAACTCCTCGGAAACAAAAACAAAATATAGGTTGATTAAGACAAACTTTGATTCATTACACATATTTTTATCGACCAATTGAAGATCAAAGACTTTTATACATTTTTGTGATGTTGAGAGGCATTTTAATTCTCTTATCTGGTCTTGGTTTTTTGAAATCATATGGTTGCATGTTTTAGTAGTAGAGCAATAGTTCTTGTCTAACTCCTCGGAAACAAAAACAAAATATGGGTTGATTTAGACAAACTTTGATTCATTACACATATTTTTATCGACCAATTGAAGATCAAGGACTTTTATACATTTTTGTGATGTTGAGAGGCATTTAATTCTCTTATCTGGTCTTGGTTTTTTGAAATCATATGGTTGCATGTTTTAGTAGTAGAGCAATAGTTTTTGTCTAACTCCTCGGAAACAAAAACAAAATATAGGTTGATTAAGACAAACTTTGATTCATTACACATAGTTTTATCGACCAATTGAAGATCAAGGACCTTTATACATTTTTGTGATGTTGAGAGGCATTTTAATTCTCTTATCTGGTCTTGGTTTTTTGAAATCATATGGTTGCATGTTTTAGTAGTAGAGCAATAGTTTTTGTCTAACTCCTCGGAAACAAAAACAAAATATGGGTTGATTTAGACAAACTTTGATTCATTACACATAGTTTTATCGACCAATTGAAGATCAAGGACTTTTATACATTTTTGTGATGTTGAGAGGCATTTAAATTCTCTTAACTGGTCTTGTTTGTTTTTTTTAATTTGAATTTATTCTTAGTACTCTCTTATTGTATATAAACTGTATACGTGGAAGATGTAACGATATGTTCTGTTTGGTTCAGCTGGAAATAATTGCCATGCATAGAAAGTGTAAAATTTGCCGCTAATGACAGCATGTTTGTGTGTGCTGGAAGTGTATGACATCAACATGCTGCAAATCAAGAGATAAAAAGCAGACTCGGGTGCATATTTGTGCGAAGAAGTATATGGCCCTAGCTGAGAAGACACTCTAAAAAGATCTAATACAAAATGTAATTCTAAAGTTAGCCTAGTCTTTGGAATGTCTGTTGTCTTAACCCCCACGGGGATAACTCAAATTCTTAGTTGACAATAAAGTACAATAGTATGATGCGAGCTTCCTGTATATCACTTGATAAACAATGGGCACGTTAACCCTTCTTTTTCGAATTATCTAGAATTTTGATAAGGGAAAAGATGAAATTTTCATTTTTTGAAAACAATGGTTTATATGCTAAATATTTTCTTTCTACAAATTCGTACATTAATTCCATTTATATCACATGTAAGGTTGCTTTTTGAGGTTAGGTAGCCAAGTCTGTATCTCTTTAAAAAACGGTCAGGCATACGTTCTTTCTTGTGCCAAGTTGTTTTAGAAATCTGACGACCGTTCACTGGAATGAGACTGTTTCACATGACCATGATCTACTTACAGAAAATTTCTTATTGAAACAGAAATGATGAACTTTCTTCCTGAA
Source organism: Cerastoderma edule (assembly GCA_947846245.1). Lineage (NCBI taxonomy): Eukaryota > Metazoa > Mollusca > Bivalvia > Cardiida > Cardiidae > Cerastoderma > Cerastoderma edule. The sequence continues at coordinate 8,438,843 of OX401412.1, read as the reverse complement.
CGTTTCTCTTTAATTGAAAATTTATCCGAACGATCATTTTTCATTTATAAATAGAAATACACACGCATCTATTTTTTTATATCTAGATTTTATTAGAATGGATAAAACCTTTAGCTAGTTGTTGTTTGATAATATAATTCTAACATTGTTGATGATGATGATGATGATGATGATGATGATGCAGATGGTGATGATGATGGTATTGAGTACATTTTTCAAAGAAAGTAGAATGTCCCCCATTACGAATTATTAATGCATAGAATATTGTACATGATATGCCGCAAAAAAAGATAATTCCCATTTAGAGACCCATTCCACAAAAGTATAGATTTAAGCTTATATTTTAACAGTAAATTTTGCTGCTGAAATTTTCCTCCGTCATAAAATTTAGCTAAACATTTCAGTTTGACACAGTGCAATATTACAATATGTTATAATCCCCGGTAATTATCACAGCTAATCCCCAGTAATTATCACAGCAGGGCACCACAGCTGGTGGCCATCTGTTTATTGGTTTTTGAGGTCGGGAGGGTCAATAAAAGGGCTACCATAGCTGATCAACGACGGCAGACGCTTTGATTAACAAAATAAAGCGTCTGTATTTACAGGAAGACAAAATCTCGCGAACGAGATGTCAACGCGAGAAAGAACGGTATTTTGCAGAGTTGCTTATCTGTGTTTATTAGGTCTTTGTTGAATCAAGTAAAATAAAATACTGTCAAACGAATAAGTTGACATATATAACCAAATACTTGACAGGGTATTTCATTTTTTGAAAAGGAAATTCACGCTGTCATTGTTATTGAAACTATCGGCCCATAACGCTATTAAATTATCGAGAAGGTACCTTGTACTGAATTTAAAAGCTCCAACAATAGCAAATAATCCATGTCAGCAACTGACGAGTTGACATCGTTGCTTTATTGGTCAGCATAATAGTGTATTCCATATACAACACGATTTGTACCTAATGCTTTCCTTACACACCGCGAAAATGAAACAGACCGTCTACATAAACATTAGATTATGCCAAACTGCAGGGTGTAATCACCGAATCGATAGAATGTGAACACTTATTTCACCGTGGAGTGCTGTGGGCAACACACACTTTCTAGCCTAGTACTGAAGGGAACACGTACTGTAATACTAAAAAATAATTGCTGTAGTTCTACTGAAAAGTGAGAAGTTTTTTTTCCAGATGGATGTTTAAGAGGAAGCATCTTCGGCGAGGCGTGACGAGGGCTCGCCTTCTCGATTTTTCTATGACGAATTTTGGTGAAAATGGTCTATTTAGATATACTGTTTTATAACGAAATGAAAGAGTACAAAAAATTCTCTTACCTAAAACCGGCGATACGTTGTCCTTTCAAGGAGTTGAACACTGTGTCCAATTTAAAGTTTGAAGCGGTGGCGCCGATCCTGTTGTTCGTGTTTTGTTTTTCGATAGAATGGTTTATGGTTCATTCATGATTGGCGGAAATAAACTCAATGAGCGGCAATGAATTTATGTAAAACCAGTCCATCCCGAAGCAAACTAGTCCGAATGATCCAGACGGAGATATTTCACTCTCCGTCTGGATGCATTCGATGTAAAAGCGCGTCAAGCGGATATCGATTTTTCGAGGTAGTGCATTTTGGGAAATCTGTAGAAAGGGGCGGAGTTAAAATGACAGGTAAATTCTGGCGGGAATATAATACATTGTGTATTGGTTCCTTTTCGTTTGGTAGAATAGATCTATTTTCATTAAAACCGAGGTTCCCTTTCCCTCATAAGAATTTTGTCAATTTCCAAAGTATTGCAACAGTTCATTATAATAGAATACGTAGATATTCATTCATTGAGTAAAAATATTTGTGACTCTAAGCGAAAATCTAGACAATACTCAAACCATCAGAGAATTTTTTTATGGAAACTTTTGCCACAAAAGAAGCCTTTAGCCTATTATTTCTGATGGCCGATTCTATGGGAAAATGGACTCTCAATTTGATATTTTCTTGATTATAGAAATCGGCATTATGGGTCTAATCTGAATTATAAATCTAGAAACTATTTCAAAGTATATTATTTGCAGGTTGGGCGAGCGCGAATGGAAAACAGAGATATAGATAACAGCTATGTCTTTTAAACAAATGATTCCTAAAGCAAAAAAAGCTATATAAACAACTTCGGGGCATGTTATAAAGGGGGAGTATCGAATAGTACATCTTTCGGGTTGTTGGTCTAAATATCAAACGCCTAGTTTTATTACACCAGACGGGAACGACGCGCGTCACACACAGATACTAATCCAGACACCGCCGTACATCACACAACACGTGCCTTACCCTTTATCTTGTTAATAGCAGCATAGTTTTGACCTCAAAGTATACGCATTTGACATAGATTTTTATTTTTTAAGTATATTAATATAATCAAATTTACAGATATAAGAGCAAGTTTCTTCTGAATATCATTTATGTTTGCAGCGAAATGGTAATCGTCAAAACCAAATCCCTTTTACCAATACAATATCGATTACTTTCTTGATATAGTTAATAGTTTGTATTTAATCTAATCGATTAGTTTGTGTGTTTTATTGCAATTTTAATTTTAGAATGGTAACGACCTTGTCTGGGGAACAGAAGGATAACTAAATGTTGAAAGCTTAACAAAACTGATTACCTAAAGATTCAATATTTTTTGAAAACTAAAATGGTACGGGAAAAGGTATTGCCCAATGCTTCCATGCATGGAAACCGATTTTGATTATCACTAGATTGGTTAATGGGCTATTGTTTTTATGGTGTATTGTATCAATATCCACGGTTAATTAGCGCACATATAACAAATGGTGACTATCTTTTTACCAACACAAATAACCACAAAGGATTTATTTAGAAATAACTGTTGCTAAGCAAATCACTTCAACACCAAAATGATGACATTGTCTTTCCCAAACACCAAATTTTGACTGTCCCAAATTGAAAGAGTTCGCAGACGACATTCTAAAATGTGATGAAATTGAAAAACAATCTTCTAATAATGAGCAATTTCTCCTTTACCCAAAATGTTTTCCAGAGTCGTTTGCAACAATGTGGTCAAATGTCGATATTGTTTGGGAAAGGGTTAATCAGTTTTATCAGAGAGAAGTTGATGTTGTTTCATTTTTAGCATCGTGATATAGAGTTGACAAACAGTCCGAATGAATGTTAAGTTTAAATATATAGGGTACAGATCATCCTATTTTATGTAAGAGATATTTTATTAAAATTGAAACTTAAGTGTCTTTCCCTTCGATAATGGATTTCATCAAATGACACTGCTATGGTTTAAAACGAATTCATATTTCCCGTGAATCAAACGTTAAAAATCGTTCATGTTTTTTTTTCTGTAAATTACCGGAAATGGAAACAATACGCAATCTTATTGGTCAATCCCAACTTCTTTCTGATTGGTGCCCATATTTGTTCTCGTCGCCGATTGGACCCCTCACACACAGAGGGGGAATGCTGACGCGTTTTTATCGCAGGGCGCCTCCAAGCTGTCACGTAGTTACAGCTTGGATCATCCGAGTTAGAAGCAAACCCGAGTTTTCTCTTTACAAGGAATGGTTCACTATTGGTAGATATATTGGTAGATAAAGGTAATGCTTGAAAATAAATTTAGATAGAACCAGTCCATTCCGTAAAGCCGGAAACACCCGAAGCAAACCCGAGTTTTCTCCTTTAGGTAAACCGGAAGCCACCTGTTTTTTGCTAATGGTATAACCGGTGTTGACATAACTTGTTACTCGTACGTATGTTACCGTTATCCGCTCTCCGAGCGCTTCGCGCTCTGAGAGAGCGGTATTACCGAATTGTATAGTGTTTTATGATTGTTGATTTTATGATAAGTGAATGAAAATTGCCAGTATATCATAATCAAGTAATTTTTACTGACAATGATGTTGTTTTCTCAAAAAAATCGATCCGTTCATTTCTTTGTTATGGCCCTGTGTTGGTTTAGAAAGTTCTAATAAAGCACACGGCTGTAAAATGTATGCACTTTAAAAATGCATACACGAATGAACATAGAACAGTGTATTGGTTGTATGATTTTGTTCTGAGATAACACTCTTAAGAAGTGTAATATTTGTTATGACATTTTGCAATAAATGTCCTTATTCACTCAACACTGTATTATGGTTTTAATTCACTTCTTCCTGTCCTGTCCTGGCTTGTGGATGAATTATTTGAACATTCAATAAATAATATTTTATGCACACATAAAATAATTTATGGAATGGAAAAGCTTGTTCGGTTAAATAATAGCTACTACTACTAAATGGAGTACACTTGTTTTTATTAATCTGACCAATGACGTTCTTGTTTACTATAATCTGACCAATGAGAAGGAAGCGTGTGACTATGCCGCTTTTAGCAAACCACAAGTCTCCTTCTTTGGCAATCGTATCTACTCGGCAATCCCCGTAACAAGTCGGTAGATATACCTCGTAGGCAGTACATGAATACACCAGAAATCCTGGGGTAATTCGCCTTATTTCCGGCGGATAACTCAAAATGAACACAGGCACTAAATATGTATTTTAGATACACACAAATTGGCTATATATCACCATTGAATGTTGTTTTTACCCTTTTCATTAAAGATGATCATATCAACACATCTGTGTTTCATATTTTGTCAATCGGCTTTTCTCGGTAATCCCCGGCTTGTTCCGAGTAGATACGATTGCAAACGGACATGCCCTTCGTTGCTGACCTACTTTCAAAAATGGCTCCCCATTGCCTCCGAGGTTATTTTAAGAAATGGCCGAGGTGTTCCGATTGCTTCTTTGGTTAACTGCGTAGTTAAATTCAGCAAAATTCAGCGTAGCTAAATATATACCACCTCCTCCCATTCCATCCTCCTTTATTGGGTTGAGTCTGCTATTCCTGTTAGGTACAACTCTTAGAACATCTTTATGTAAATTGATCTTTGCATGGTTTGCCTGAGGTGGCGGTTTGTTTGGCCACCCAGTCAGTAGAAGTGTAAATTTAGTTGAGTTGTCTTTACGACACTCTTACAAGTGAATATGATTTTGTTCAGAGATAACACTCTTAAGAAGTGTAATATTTGTTATGACATTTTGCAATAAATGTCCTTATTCACTCAACACTGTATTATGGTTTTAATTCACTTCTTCCTGTCCTGTCCTGGCTTGTGGATGAATTATTTGAACATTCAATAAATATCCATATTCGGATGTAAGTAAACTCACTTGATGAAATGAATGCAAAAAGATCGCCTTCGCAGAGAAGCAAACCCGGGGCGCTTGCAGCAGGGTCGATCCACATGACCACTGCGCTAATGTGACATGTTGCGTACTATTGCATAATTTTAAATTATTAATAGATTCTATTTCATATCTAAAATTGCGCAATTTTAAAGGGAGACCACTTCAAATAAATTCTAAGAAGTTTGCATCAAAACTCGTTGTTAACGGCATCACATTCTTGCTGAAAGAAACCCTTAAAATCAATCTAATACCCTTTTTGACTAACATTATGCTTTTGACATAAGATCCAGAAACAGAAATTAAAGCTAATTCTGTGGCGTTTACAACTTCAAAGAAAAATGCAAACAAAACAAAGTGCGACGAGTATCTAAGTTCCAATTCGATTCCGATCGGTTTCGACTCGCAATGTTATCATTTATGTGCTTGTATTTTGTTGTTTTTCTTCATTGGTCCTCCAAACTATTTTCTAACTATCTTAAACTTGGAAAGCTGGACTTTTCCTATAAAATAGTGTAGAGACCGCACAAACCTGAAGGTTGCGGATACTCAAACTGACATTAAGTAGTTGAGGATCGATTTGAGGAAGGTACCTACCTCCCTCAAATATTTGAGGAAAAATCTCAGATTTTACTTGAGAAAAATGTTCGTGAAACGGAATTTGAGGGAATATTTGAGGATCCTCAATATTTGAGAACGTACTCAAGTTGAGATGTTTCGTGAAACCCAGGCCAGTTCTGTTCATTATGTTTTTCCGAGTCGTCTGCAAAATTGGTTAGATGTCGTTATTGTTTGGTAATGGGTAGAACTCAATTTATTCAATGATTTTTTTCGAAGAGTCAAATGTAACAAGCGCAGTGCATTCGAAAGAGTTTTGTTTCACGACTTTGTACCTACATATTTGTTGAATATCATTCGTCACATTAGCTTTTTGATGCGCTGTATGGTCGCAGTTCGTACTTTCGTTCTTGCGAGATGTCATCTTCAAAAGTTGCAAGTATTAACAAGACAAATATCAGAAAATTGAAAACTGCAACATAATAGTAATACATCACCGATAAGTCCTTTTTTATTCGATTCTTTGTTGACTTGAAAGTATGTCGAGAATCTGATGGGTCATGAGTTCAAGGTTAACTCGCATTCCTAATTAGATTCGAAGATTAGACTTCCCTATGATATTTAAAGCCACACTTGCGCTCATTAAGACCGAAATTATGAAAGTTCTAGATTAATTGACGGTTAGCTTAAAAGTACTTTAAATTACATTTTACAGAGGAATAGAGATTGTAAGATGTTTACATGATGCTTTTAAAGAAAGAATATGGTCAGACTTGTTTTCAATTAGCGAAAAAACAGCGTCAGGAACTAGTGACGCCAAAGGAATTCTCAATTTTGAATGTTCACAGTGTTTGTATTGGGTGGATGACAGTATTTTTATGTGTTTTATATAGTTTTTCTTACCAGCTGATCATCAATCGTTAATCCGAGTTTTCCTTGTTATTTTAAATGTTGATCGAACGTAAACAATGAAATAAAATTGATGGGTACATAATTTGTGGAAACAGCACTTTGAAACATAGATAATAAATAGCGCATGCGTTATATAATTATGATCCTGTGGTGTTTCCCTGTGATTCAACATATTCTATCATAAGTTATTACTGATTTTACCCAGTTTTGCAGGGTTGTTTAGCGCTAGTATGCCTTTCACTCTTGTTCTCGTTGATTCATCGATGGATGATTCTCACACAAAGGACAACATTGGGTGTGTTAAGCGTACTGTAACAACACTTCCCATTTATTTGCTGATATACATGTAATTACCACCTTTGATGCCGAAGGGATTAACCTGTTTTGGATGCGTTTGTTTCTCTTTGTTTTGCGGAACTGGATCATCTTTTATTATCAATGATATTTGCTTGTAGTTATTCATTGTCTAGTCTCTTAAGCGAAGCCATGTCTCTATATATAAACGTTTCACAGTTATAAATGATATTCTATAAAGGAATAAATGGTCAAAATGATAACTTGCTTGCTTGCTTGACTTCTTCTGTAGACACATCTAGAAAGATGTTTGTTATGTCTTGCGAAAAAGAGCTGTTTTGTATAATTTCTAAATTTTGTTATATAATGATTCAATAAAAGGTACTTTTTACAGATGAAAAATTTGAAAGTAAAAATAGAAAATAGTTTAAATAACAAAATATGTTATATGATATGACAAATTATTAAAATTGGAAATTGAATGCAACATTAAGCCAGGAACGAAACGTCAGGTATACGGACATTTGCCCCCCCCCCCGGACATTTGCCCCCCGGACATTTCCCCCCTTTTTGGAATAAGGCGGACATTTGCCCCCTCACCGCAATGTAGAAGGCGGACATTTGTTCCTGCTTGACCTGATCGTATTCCGTTATGATTAACCAGGAATTTAAATGGAAATAATAATTTGATCAGACTAACATGTCAATTTTGCTCAATTACGCCGATGGCGCCTGTCAATTATGCTCATCCAACCGTGAAACGGCGGTATACATGCATAAGTTGATTTGACCTTTTTTTTTCATTTTTTCGGTTTAATTATATCTCTCATAATCAAATGTGATGGTGATTGTCATACCGACACCAAATTTGAATACCTTTTGTCTTCTTTGTTTTTTATTGTTAGCCTTGAGTGACAAATCGGTAATAAGATTAAAGATGTAATCAATATGTAAATTAAAAAAATATATATATTAAGTTTCATGGTTGGATGAGCATGATTGGCCAAGTGCCACTTGTGTGTTTTTGATTCGTCGTCTCGAATTTAACACCTATATGGGATTAGGAGGGAAGAGCTAATAGAGTAAATTGATGAAAATATTATTTTCATTTTAATTTCTATTTAAACATAACGTAAAACGATCAGGTCAAGCAAATTGAAAAAATTAATATGAGGGGGCAAATGTCCGCCTTCAACATTACGGCGAGGGGGCAAATGTCCGCCCTATACCAAAAAGGGGGCAAATGTCCGGGGTGGCAAATGTCCTGGGGGGGGGGGGGGGACAAATGTCCAAATTCAAACGTCAATATGTCCAAGTATGCACAGTCTATATGCAGTAGATCTGAAAGACGATGTCACGCTTTTGGATTCGACTACATGTTAATTCACTGTAAACATACTTTAAAGAATTGATATAACAGTACAGCTCTTGTGCAATTTTCAATATATAAATTTTGAACTTCCAGATTTCCTGACATCTGATGGAATAAATATAACACGCTTGTGTTTTCAGTCCGAAAAGGATGTGTCTTAGCAGGAAACAAGATCAAATGATAATCTAACAACAAGAAGACTACAATTAAAGAATAGAAAAACCGAGAAATCACGTGTTGGTGAAATGTTTTCAGGTTCTGAATCATGACATAATTGGTAAGGGTTCGTCACTGGGGGTATATACTTTGCTTTTACAATATTCCATTAGTCTAGTGGTCTACGTACGTTGAATAAGATTACGTGAAGCCACCAACACTGGTCTACATCTCATATTTCTGGACTTTTATCATAAGTTCGGGCATAGACCTAAGATGTAATTACGCTTTTAGTCTACGCCTCATATTTCTGTTTTTCGGGAAGAGTTATATTCATATTATCTCAAGAATACGAAAAGTTCGTCATCCCGAACTCAATATTTTGTTTAATTCGGGGAACAGACGTTTTGTGTTTTTCCCAAGTTTTTAATTGGTTTTCGAATAAACAATATGTTCGTTTTTCCGAATAAATAAGATTTATCTCGGGGAAAACGAACTTACAGACAAAAAAATCGTGCACATGTCACTACAGCGTCAACGTACGAAATCTTCCATTTTTGAAACATATTGATCGCAGTTCCACATTTGATATTGCTTACAAAAAACTATCCAATTAATCTTACACTGGTAATGCATACAACATTTCGTCAATAACATCAGTATTTTCGAATGTGCTTCCTAAACAAAGGCCTGTAATTGCGCCGCAAGATAATAAACCTCTAAACATTTATGTCGTAAAAGTATGGTTGCGATTGGAGTGCTGATCTTCCGTTCATAAAGCCCCCCTCCGCGTGGGTGCAAATAACGGTGGGGCTGGATTTGAAAAAAACAACAACATTATTTCTTACCGTGCATACAGATGGTTATGTTCTTTTCGTTTTAACTGGGTCATATTCATCGTTCCAAATGCCGAATATTTGACCGGTCAGAATAAAGTTTTACATTCACTGCATCATAGTCTGTTGCTATGCTTCACAAGCGGTTTTTAGCGACGGATTGAAGCGGTAGTTAGAAAGGAATAAATGGTACATTATAGTTTTGCACCCGATGCGTGTCTTGTAGATAGTGGGTATCCAGAATAGATGGAGGTGATACGCTTCTTCCTGTTTCCAAGCCCCAAACATATGACAGATGAGTTTTTGCCGCACATAGCAACTCAATTTTAATAACATCAAGTCAACAAAGTAATATTCTCGAAGGGAAAGTGTTTTTAATGGATATGCAAAGAATCAATTCCCGCTGCGCAACAGCTTTTCAACGCTATCAAACACACATAAAGATAATACTTAAAAGCCTCGAATTATCTGTGCATTTATTCAGTGTATTTCACCAGTTAGAAGGCTTGCAATATTCTGCAAAGGCGTTGCTGTTCGGTTATTAAGTGAGTCGTTGAGTACCGAAAATACAGGATTTAATTTCTTTTAACCACCTGATTATATACACAATCCTCCGAGTTACCTCTCACCGAACGACCCCGTTTCCTTACCTCTTTACATCCTTACAAGTATGGCAAAACAAATTAGAAAACGTCTAACAAGATAATGTTTACTAAGGATTCGTTTCCAACCTAATCTTGTTTCCTGGACATGACGATATTCGTCAGCGCGTGATATTCCTCGCGATTCTGTTTTTTACCGGGTTCAAGTTCAAAGATTCTCATGTCATAAAGAATAAACAGTTCGGTGTCAAATAATATAATCGAACATGTCTAAAACAAACAGAGGATATAAATAGCACAATCGAGAACAGGCTTTTGAATTCCCCAAATCACTGTGGGGCTTACTTGTACTGCAGATTCTGATTGTTATGGACTCTGAATGCTTTAATGCACACAATTCAGAACCAAAATAAATCAAAGCACGTAATATGTTGCAAAACCAAGAAGAAAAGATTCGAAAGCTCGAACATCCAATCTAGCAAAACCGAAAACAAGTTGAGCCCAAGTTCAGCTTGCGAAGGTTATATGTTTATAGTCTCTAGGCACGAGTTACGAGTTAGAGAGTATTTTTACGTTTAAACTTGAAACTTGACGTTCAAAATCTTAAGATCAGGGTAATGTCTCAGAGAAAATGTTCATGTTTGTTTTGAGCAAGTTCTGCGTTTAAAATATCGGTGCAAGAAGTAATGCATAAGAGTGTATTTTTAAGATTTGTTTGAGTATATATCATTTTTAGAGTTGTAGGGAAAGGACACGCGTATAGGAGTATGTCAAGATTGGCCTGAGCATGTATAACGTTATAAGAAACTCAGGGAAAGAACTACGCGTTTAAGGACATTTTTTACAGTTTTATAAAAAATAATCCTTGCATAGAATTTTCTAAATTTTTGATATGTTATTTAGAATTTTCTATTAATTCAAAAATGAAAACAAAAATGCAGGTCGACGAGTTATTTTTTTGTAAATTGACACTTTAAATGGTAGCCGTTTGGGACAAAAATGTCAATATGACCATACCGTCTTCAAAGGGAATAAGATAATATCTGGAAGGTTTATCAACACAAAAAACATTTATTATATACATTCAATACTTTATAATTCAATGTTATTACAAATTACTACAATCTAAACAATTTTTCTAGTCCAAATCAGATTTTCAAATTTTTGTATTCGTCAAAAATCTATGAAATTTGACATATATAATACAGAAAAATGAAGATATCTAAAAATTCCTTTCATAGAATTTTCTTATTTTTCAGTATGTGAAGTAAAATTGAATCTTGAAAAACATAATGAAAAAAAAATAATTTTGACGAATTAGTTTTTCTGTAAAATGACAGTTTCCACAGTAACCGTATTTGAAAAACATTTATAAAAACGCATATAATTACTTTAAACTTGAAAAATAGAAGCTGGGGGCTTAATATGCATGAGGATCATTTAATGTTGTCAATCATCTTTAATAATTTTATGGTTGATATGATTATACTTTGAAAAAAAATGCAATCAGTAAATTCTATCCGAATAAAAACGTTTGTCCGACTACTGTGCAAGTACATCTATGGTAACGGATTATTATCTCCCTTGTATGCGCAGATGAAGTGCGCAGAAAAACTACCGAGAACGTCTTTAAGAGTATTTTCAATTTTGGCTTGAGCATGTTTAACGTTTAGAACCGCAGGGAAAGAATGACGCGTTTCATAGTTAGTTCAAGCATGTATAACGTTAGTAGAATCTCAGTGAAAGAATTACGCGTTTATGAGTATTTTTAAGTGCGATTTGAACATGCTTTAAGTTTAATATCTTGCAACCAGAGTAACGCATTAGAGATTCTTTTCTTTACAAGCCCGTCGCTCCAAACTGCTGGTAATGATTTTAACAAACGTTGTTCATCCTCGATTAAGTTTAATAGTAATTACAGGTAATTTAATTATCATTAGCCCTTCCTTGATAGCATTAAAGGTATCAAAATTGCATTTTAAATGCATTTTTGATTACATTTATGGGAAATTCGTGTTATTGAAGACTGGCGTGTCAGAACAAGTCTAAACGATTTCACAAACCAATACCATATTATTCAAGGTATTTGTACTATATGAAAGAATAGATACATTGAAATGCGAGACCAATTAACCCTTCACTTCATTATACCTCGTTCTGGCGTGAAATTAAATTAACAATATATGATAAAAACACTGAAAATAACCTGTTGTTGATTGCTGTTAACTATTTTCAGCAAAACCGTTTGTGGAAATTAGATAAATTGCCCACAAGGAATGCCATAATACCCGCTTGACAACGGTTTCCATTTGCTCTCAAAAGCAACAGAAACATAAAAAGGTGAAGTATTACGAAGTAAAGGGACCATTTCTATGTGGGCGTTGTTCTGTGATTAGTTAAACGCGAAATAGAGTTCGTCATGATGAAAAAAGAATTGTTACTTAATGGAAGTTTGATTTAACCCTTTCCCAAACAACGAATTTTCGACTGTCCCAAATTGAAAGAGTTTCCAGACAACATTTCAAAATGTGATGAAATTGGACAATACTATTCTGATAGAGCAGAAAACATTGTGGGGAAAGGAAAAATTGCTGATTATGAGCAATTACTCCTTTTCCCACAATGTTTACCAAAGCCGTCTGCAACAAAGTGATTGAATGTCGATATTGTTTGGGAAAGGGTTAATGGTTCTTCTAACGAGAAGTTGCGTATCATAAACCATTCTACAGGTTATATATGTATTTTCTAATCACAATATCGCTTTGTCAGATTAAATGCAATACCGCCAATGGCGAAATGGGATTTTAAATGAAAACCTCGTGTTTGCCAGGAATTGTCTGGAAATCAATCGCCTGAGGTGAAATGTTTACCTCAAACCATTGATAAACGGCACATTTTTTAACAAACTGCGTTTTAAAGTAACGTTGATCATTTGCTCTTTGTTCTCAATTGCTTCAACTATATGTACGTACTTTACAAGGACATGTGCACTGCTGGCCTTTGCTTGAAATGTATCGATTTTTACATCAATTGGGAAAAAAGTTCTTACAACTGATATTAAATACACTCGATTCCGCTTGCACAGAAAAGGAAGCTAACTTAATTTTGAAATCTTATGTAAGGTAGTTATGTCCACGACTGCTTTCAACCTGGAGAAAATCAAATTATTCAAGCAGAAATCATCTGTTTTATAACCTCATGAAAAAGATCAATAAATGGAGAAGATGTTTTATTTTCCATTTGTTTTAACAAAACCTAACGCAATTTTCACGAATCAGCTATCAAGTATTCAAACTTCATTGAGAAAACCTAATCCTCTGGCATTTGTTTTTATCAGAATGACGTCTGCAAATTCGTGTTACTTGTCATTGTTATGTTTGTTAAATAACTCAGGTTCAATGGCTTTCGACTATGCGAGGAGTACACATGCACTTCATGCTTGATTCATTCCGAAGCATAGGAAAGTTTTGTCTCTTATTGAATTGCAGGTCGATTTATAAACTCCAGAGCTGGTCAAAAAGAGTCATGTACACCATTATAATAAGGGAAAATAAGTATATTGAAATGATGAAAGATTTATTTAACAGGTTCGTTATCCATTTAGTATCATAATATATTTCTACTTCACCGTGTCATGCGCAATATATTTTGATTCAAGGATCAAAGGGGCACAAAACTTACTTATTCTTTTACGTTGTGGATGAGTTAAAAAAAACACTTAATCGTTAGTCGTGCTATAATGTTGAAAATGTATATGTGTATTTATGAAATGAAATAAATTGGACCCGTCTTGAAGGGATATAAAAACAATGAGCACTCGGCACTTCCTGATGTAGATACACGCTTCTAACTTCAATAGTATACACATACGTTGGGAATTCTAAAACACCAAAAACGTTCTCTCAGAGTAAAATGTACGAACTCTATATGCAGCTAACCCTTTACCAAAACGGCAAATTTTCGACCGTCCCAAATTGAAAGAGTTTGCAGACGAACTTTCAAAATGTGATGAAATTTAAAAAAAATAGTCTTCTGATAGGGTAGAAATCATTGTGGGAAAAGCATAAATGGCTCGTTACGAGCAATTACTTTCTTTCCCACAATGTTTTCCAGAGTTGTCTGCAACAAACTGGTGAAATGTCCTTATTTTTTGGGAAAGGGTAAAGGATTGGTGTTTCACGTCGATATCCAAGGGACATCTTTGCGGTGTTTATAAATCCCATTTAGTTTTTAATTGATATTTTCGCTGGGGATTCTATTATCAACAACAATATGGTATCAATGAATAATAACTGATAAAAATACCGTTATGGCTGTGGTTCCATTATATGGGTCGTACGCCATGAGAAAAGATGTCCCATGTATATATGTTGATGTGAATTGTTTGTATTGAACCAATTAGGAATACATAGTTTCTATAGTCTTTTTATTGCAAGTGGCTACACTAAGGAAGGGAAATGTTATTCAGTTTGATAGTACCCGTCACACGGTTATTCTTAAAGTATTTCCAAAAGTGTTGTATATAAGTGAAATTTGGACTGCATATACCAGACAAAAGACAATACTGAATGTTGGACACATGCAGAGTTTGTGGAAGATCCTGAGTATTTCTTGGAAAGACCCAAGCCACCATCTCTGACTTGCTATGCAGAGGAAACTCTACTTCAATATGTGCAATGTTTTCTACGCGGCGCGTTTGTTTGCTTGGTTACGTAGACGTATGGTCGCCTACCCAAACACCTTTTGTATGGACATGAAGAGCTTGGAACGCGTCAGAAAGACCATCATAACCTTAGATTCAAAGCCTTCTGCAGAAGGGACCTTTAGTCAGCATGCATCCATACTGATACATGGGGGGAGGGGGCACAACCAAACGTTTAAACATACATCTAGGCTGTGATCCATTTAAGTGCATGTGACCGTCCCCTAGATACCAGAACTGGCTCTCCAAGGAGATCTAGAACACATACGGTTTTTTTTCCTATTGTCACTTGTTTAGAACTGGACGTTTAACCCTAAATTCCACAGTGCCACTCTTTAACTCAGCTTCAGCATAACACTCATGAAATCATCATGATTAAAGGGGAAATTGCGTTTGACAAGCAGTTTTGCCTTGAGTCATGATGATTAATGTGCAATTACGTATAATAAAAATCGTTCATATTTTTTATAGTTTGTTCCGTCTTTCAATTTTGAACATCTTTAGTGTTGTATTAACATCAAGGGCTAAATAGTTTTCTGGAAATGGAAATGGAACAACCTGGAAGGCGCGAACTCATCGTCTAGGGAAATAAGCTCTTCAGTTCACGTATAATTAATCATTGCATTGCTTTTTCAAAAAAACATACCAGAATAGATAATAATTAATTAAAGGAAATCCCGTCTTCTCAATGTTTACTTAGGACACTTTCCAAGAAAGCCAGACTATATAGCTCTGTTAGATGTCGTTCAACTATGGTATAATATATGTCACGCTAAAGACATGCATACTTTCTTTCACTTCTGAATTGTCTCGGATGATCCAAGCTGTAAGTATGGTATCTACGTCTGGATCCCTGTGAATAGGTAACACATATATAGTATAAGATATGTCAACCAAATAGTGCAAAGAGTTCCCGAGTTAGGCCATGGTTTTACATTGTTCAAGTTTAATTAAAGTTCCTAAGATATAAATATCAGAAATATTCAAAGAAATCTTAATTGCTATATTGATCGATAATGATAATGTAAAAGGTTACAGGTTACATTCGCCCTTGTCCAGGATGTATTTTTACTTGAAGCATTGTCAACATAAGATCATATAAATATTTGGTTTCGTCTTCAAATGCGGTTGCTGTCATCCTAACCTATTTTTAAAGATGCGAGGAAACTCGTAGTTTAAAAATCAGTGCCTTTAAAGCTGCACGAGAGCTTTACTGTTAAATGATATATACTGACGACTAGTCATTGGAAGCAACGTAAGATCGTTATTTAAGGTAAATTGGTATGTATTTTGATCAAAAGCGTTTTATCGCTTTTAAGATCTACATCATACTTAGATAAATTGACGTCCTGACCAGATTATGCTTCAAATAGCTACTCTTGAATGTATCTCAATCAACAATGTAAACACTGTTTTGTTTAAGAAAAATATATTCTATTTAAAACTTTCGTTTCTGTGAACAAGCACCTTTAACCCTTTACCAAACACAACATGTTCGACTAGCCCAAATTGAAAGAATTTGCAGACAACGTTTCAAAATGTGATGCAATGGAAAGATAACATTCTGAAAGGGCAGAAAACATTGTGGGAAAAGGGAAAATTGCTCGTTAAGAGCAATTTCTCCTTTCCCACAATGTTTTCCAAAGTCGCCTGCAACAAGCTGAGCAAATATTGTTATTGTTTGGTAATGGGTTAATGCGATGTCCGTGGACTGTACGTTATAATGACCCAAGTTCATAGGACAACACGTTTGGCTTAATGAAACAGCGTTCTCCATTATCTGGCTGTCTCGGTAATAGCCATTTTGCCACCTTTTTATATATACTATTGCGCCTTCTTGAATACAAAAGGAACGCCTGCCTCCTTAGAGAATATTTTGGTAAGTTTTTGACGTTTTAGATGTGTCAAGCAATTCCCAACATGATTTTTATTTAGAATTAGACATTTTTGAAGAAGAAATGTATTTTATTTCTATATAACGAAGTATGTTGGCCCTATCATAACATAACATACTAGCATAATAAAATTTATTGCATTATCAAAATTACTTGTTCTATAGCACATTTACCGCAGTAGTACCTATGACGTTATTAAAACGAGAAACGCCATCTCTATGACGTCATTTTGTGCACCAAAATGGTTTTCACAAGGTACCTGAAAATACCTGATCGAAGGTTCCGAATGTTTGTCAAATAGAGGAAAACATGCGTACATTATGCATGTCTAGTTTCAGAAATTTTTTCCTATTCGAGTCTTATATTGAATGGCCCAAACCACTTGGCCAGGGAGATAGCCTTAAACCTAATGGAGTTATCTCAATTCAAGTATGCACAACACTTTCAATTAGTCTGAATCAAACAAGAGCAATGAGATGCTGTCCAAGCGGGAAAAATGGCGCATTGGCTCTAATGAAATATTGTTAACTTGTAACATCATAGGGAGGTAAAACAGTGCGCATTGGATCTAATGAAATATTGTTAACTTGTTACATCATATCGAGGTTTAACAGCGCGCATTGGGTCTAATGAAATATTGTTAACTTGTTACATCATAGGGGGGTTAAACAGCGCGCATTGGATCTAATGAAATATTGTTAACTTGTTACATCATATCGAGGTTTAACAGCGCGCATTGGGTCTAATGAAATATTGTTAACTTGTTACATCATAGGGGGGTTAAACAGCGCGCATTGGATCTAATGAAATATTGTTAACTTGTTACATCATATCGAGGTTTAACAGCGCGCATTGGCTCTAATGAAATATTGTTAACTTGTAACATCATAGGGAGGTTAAACAGTGCGCATTGGCTCTAATGAAATATTGTTAACTTGTAACATCATACGGAGGTTAAACAGTGCGCATTGGCTCTAATGAAATATTGTTAACTTGTTACATCATATCGAGGTTTAACAGCGCGCATTGGGTCTAATGAAATATTGTTAACTTGTTACATCATATCGAGGTTTAACGGCGCGCATTGGATCTAATGAAATATTGTTAAGTTGTTACATCATAGGGGGGTTAAACAGCGCGCATTGGCTCTTATTAAATATTGTTAAGTTGTTACATCATATCGAGGTTTAACAGCGCGCATTGGCTCTTATGAAATATTGTTAAGTTGTTACATCATATCGAGGTTTAACAGCGCGCATTGGATCTAATGAAATATTGTTAACTTGTTACATCATATCGAGGTTTAACAGTGCGCATTGGCTCTTATGAAATATTGTTAAGTTGTTACATCATATCGAGGTTTAACAGCGCGCATTGGATCTAATGAAATATTGTTACCTTGTAACATCATAGGGAGGTTTAACAGCGTGCATTGGATCTACCGAAATATTGTTTAGTTGTTACACCATATCGAGGTTTAACAGCGAGCATCGGATCTTATGGAATATTGTTAACTTGTAACATCATAGAGAGGTTTAACAGCGCGCATTGGATCTTATGGAATATTGTTAACTTGTAACATCATAGAGAGGTTTAACAGCAATAATCAATCCCTTTCTTATCACCCTCCGAATTAATGACCATGTTTCTATTTGAATCGAAATTGGTAAGAGATTCTCATAGCGCAGAAAAGATATGGAAGCTCGCATCTTTTAACATAACACATATCTCCAGCAACTCAGAAATAAAGAACATTGGAAAACAATGGCATTTCGGTTTGTGTCAAAAGTATTGAAACTACAAGATAAAGGTGTGTGACGCACAAAACACAATTTGCAAGATAGTCCCTTTAAATGTTCTACCCGGGTCTTTCTAAGCATGTTTTCATGATGAAAGCTTCGTTCGAACGTCAGAGTTCGTACAAACATGACGCGTTGCATGTTAACATGACACGTTGCATGTTATGCCTTACATTGCGGAAGAGATAACGCTTCGAGCGTCGTCTTTTAATCTCAACAAATCAGAGTAATTCGGGAATCACTGTATTCCCGTTAATTTGTTTACCGGCCATGGCAATGAATCTTTACTTAGCCTTAGAGGCAGAATTCATATGTGAAATAAACAATTCCTTCTGACGTCATGACATATTGAATACCTTGTTTCGAGGGCCACCTTTGTAGGATTTCTATACAGGGTATAGAAATTTGATAGTTTTGTCTTTTTATGTTACCTTAGAAATTGATAGCCTTAAGTTTAGATGAAATTCTCCTAATAAAAGAGGATTCTTGTCGTTTAAAATATTAAAAAAGGAATAAAGATATAAAGTATATATACAGATAAACATCATAATTTTCAATGGTATTCTATCAAGCATTAAATTAGAAAACATTGACCATCAATAGGAAGATAGTATTTTAATGGAATGTCTGCCTGTATATGGCATACAGGGAAAATTGTTTACTACCCTTCTCAAATGGCCGCCAATTACAGAAGTTTTACACGATAGGACCATGTATTGTGTAGAATCACAGAAAGCAAAGGTCATACAATTACGAAATAAGGCAAAAACCGCAACGTAAACCTTAAAATGTAACATTGTACATGTAAAATGTAACTCTTTCACGAAGGATATGTTTTAGATGGACCAACTCGGAGACATGTGTTCTGGGAGTGACAGACGTTCAAACCTTGTTTTCAATTTCATTTCTTTGAAGTTACTGAAATCCCATATTTTCGTTAAATTATGTGAAGAGTGCCTTGGCGCCCGTCAGCTCTTCACTGGGATGGCAGGTTTATGAATTAATAATCATGTGTTATATTGCGTGTCATGTTGTTATGTTATTCAGGAATGGGACTCAATTAGGTTCTAGCTTCCGTCCCTATCCAGCTGTAAACATAGTTTGCAATGAAATATGTTTAAACTAAATAGAAACAGGTATTCTTTTAAGTGTAGCTTTCAAGCGCCACGTGAAAATATATGTTAGGTTTTTCCAAAGACCCAGATGACGATTTATCTAAACGAAGTTTCGCTTATTTTGAGTTTTGATATTTGTTTACGAAAATACCCGTTTACACAGTTTGAAATTATCTGCATTATAGATAGTCCATATTATCGGTATAGGAAAGCTGTAAATAATTAAGTATTGTGTTACTTTATGAAACTATTTATTTCAAAAGGTTGAAATTCCAATCTGTGAGATCCTTTTAAAAGTTCCACGAAAGGTCTTATCTATCTAGCTATATGGTCAGTGACTCTAGCATTTCCTGATGCATTCTAGAGGATGGTATAAAGAGTTGGAAGATGGGGGAAATTGTCATAGAAGGTACTCTGAATGGGCCAAAATTGTTGTTTTTCTGTACAATAAAGAACAGCCGAAGGTTGCCGGTATAACACCAATAGGATAATTGTCTTTTTCAATTCTCAAATTAAGTAAGCAGTTATGCTACCAAAATGCTTTGTAACATTAAGGCATGTCCTTCTTTGGAAAGATTCAAACCTTCGGCGCCACAGGCAGGATTTCAGATTCAATAACGCATGTACGCCAGTTTGAAAAGAAAGAACATGCTATAGACTTGGGGGCTTGTCGTAAACGGTAGGTTTTTAATTATTTTGAATAAATATTAAACATACTATCTAATCTTTGCTTTCATATATAACGTTCAAACTAAAAGGCTATTGGTGAAGATAATGACACAACAGTTTAGACGTTGTGACAATCAATGCAATCGCAGTCAATCGAAACACCTTATTTACCAACTAAAGGCAGTGGTCCGTTCGATTTTTTGTTTTGATATTTAAATCGTTTGCTGTTATTGCTGAACATTTCAAAAGTTTTTTTTCACTTCGCCTTGTGTCATACATGAAAGTCTCCTTCAAGTTTAGCTGGCGCCAAAAGGTTCCGTTTGCCTAGAAGTATTACACTGAAAGGATCAAAGCGCAAACAATATTTTATTGGGTATTTGTTTTATGATGTCCTCTCAAACACTTCAATAAATAAGTTTACGTAGTTCAAAAAATCATAACTTAACAAATAGACACATTTAAAATAATAAAGTAGCGGCTTTCTCTAGAAGTATTTGCTTCTGAAGCATCAAGATAGGAAACGCGATGATGTCCGTTGCATTTTAGGGGATTCTTAAATGTCAAGCCTGGTATGGATAAACATGTAATTAACCAAACGCCCATACCATGTACGAGCTCGTAAATACCAAGGGTCATTGAACCCATTAGGGGGCTCTATATAACAGTTTCAGTACCGACTTTTGCATGTGTGATTGGCGTTAATGGCCGGGCGTAATGCTATTGAAAAGCATCTATAATGATAAATATGGGACCTCCACTGCTTAGTGATCATAGTACTGGGTTTGAAAGAACACGTAGAAAGATCCCTCTTTCCGTGCGAATTTAACCCTTTACCGAACGAACAAATTTCGACTGTCCCAAATTGTAAGAGTTTGCAAACGACATTTCAAAATGTGATAAATTTGGAAAATAATCATCAGATATGGCAGAAAACATTGTGGAAAAATTGAGAATTGCTCGTAACAAGAGTTTTCTGCAACAAACTGGTTAAATGTCGTCATTGATTGTTAATGGTTTAATAGTGTAAAGAATAGTTTATAAAATGTCGTTATTAATTTGCAATGGGTTAACAGTGTAAAGAATACTCCATAAAACATTTTGAAAGTCCTTATTTCATAGAAAACTGACAAACTTTATCCTTTTGTTATTTCATGATTAATTAGGTTTATAAATATGTATCACCAATATGGTTGACGAATTACACCAAACCGACAATAAAATATGTAGCACCACTGTTTTATTCAATCCCAGAATACCCGTTCTCTTTCAATTCAATTTATTGGGCCACTTGTAAGGTACTTCGCCTTTTGTGTCAGCATTAGCCTTTTGTTACCTTGGTGGTGTTAGCAACACTCCTATTTACAGGGAGTGTTCTCTCACGTCAAACAAGAATCTAATCATAGGGTTATTGCAGCAACCTTGAATTACTTATTACACGACATTATGGGTTGTTTATGTTTGCTTTGTAGGATTTATGCCTCCAGGGGATAAAAGATGCTGGTATACAGAAGAGACAATCTGATAGTCATTATGTTGTAAATATAGCATTTTTTTATTGCTGTTCGGTAAACATTTAAAAGTAGCTCTTGGAAACATAATTCATACGAGGCATAGAGCTGTCAAGCGTGTACATATTATATGCGATAGATCTCATACGCAATTTCATGGTTTTGGATTAAGATAAATCTTAATCAACTGTATACATATACACACATTTAAGAATTAAAAACGATCTTATATTATTTCCAATTACTATTAATTAGAACGTTTCATTCAACAGTTGTGCAGTTTTAAAGAAAATAATGTTCAATACCAGATTTCCTCACATCCTCGGATACGCACCTTGAATTTATCCTCATGAGATTTATCTTTTATCATATGCCATGTGATATATTTGCTTTTCATGCCATGTATGTATGATGATGTACTATGTACTTGTCGTAATGAAAAATCTGTTCTGTTCCTTGAGGACTTATGTATATAAGCGATGTATTCTAGTACAAGATCAAAGCATAAGGTCTATTGAGTCGTCTCTGTAAAAATTCAAATATCTTTCTTCTTTATATCTACAAAAGGGATAAGTCTTTTGAGTTTTGCACTAACTATGGGCTTCGGGGTATTTCTTTTTATTTTACCTAATAAAAAACGTCGATGAGACAAAACAGAATCTACTCTCACAATATGTTTACTGTTCTTTGTTGTTGTTGTTTTGTTTGGGTTTTCAGGTTTGCAAGTTTGTTGTTTACGCAATATAACCGGTGCGTCTGTTCATGAATGAAAACCCATCTTAAACCCGAACGTTGAGAAGGGATATGGACTGCACCATCTTAAACTCGAACGTTGAGAAGGGATATGGACTGCACCATCTTAAACTCGAACGTTGAGAAGGGATATGGACTGCATCATCTTAAACTCGAACGTTGAGAAGGGATATGGACTGCACCATCTTAAACTCGAACGTTGAGAAGGGATATGGACTGCATCATCTTAAACTCGAACGTTGAGAAGGGATATGGACTGCACCATCTTAAACTCGAACGTTGAGAAGGGATATGGACTGCATCATCTTAAACTCGAACGTTGAGAAGGGATATGGACTGCATCATCTTAAACTCGAACGTTGAGAAGGGATATGGACTGCATATAAACTCGAACGTTGAGAAGGGATATGGACTGCATCATCTTAAACTCGAACGTTGAAGGGATATGGACTGCATCATCTTAAACTCGAACGTTGAGAAGGGATATGGACTGCATCATCTTAAACTCGAACGTTGAGAAGGGATATGGACTGCATCATCTTAAACTCGAACGTTGAGAAAGGATATGGACTCATCTTAAACTCGTTGATATGGACTGCATCATCTTAAGCTCGAACGTTGAGCGAACATATGGACTGCATCATCTTAAACTCGAACGTTGAGAAGGGATAATGGATGCATCATCTTAAACTCGAACGTTGAGAAGGGATATAGATTGCATCATCTTAAACTCGAAACGTTGAGAGGGATATGGGACTGCACCATCTTAAACTCGAACGTTGAAGGGATATGGACTGCATCATCTTAAACTCGAACGTTGAAAGGGATATGGACTGCATCATCAAACTCGAACGTTGAGAGGGATAAGGACTGCACCATCTTAAGCTCAACGTTGAGAAGGGATATGGACTGCATCATCTTAAACTCGAACGTTGAAGGGATATGGACTGCACCATCTTAAACTCGAACGTTGAGAAGGGATATGGACTGCATCATCTTAAACTCGAACGTTGAGAAGGGATATGGACTGCATCATCTTAAACTCGAACGTTGAGAAGGGATAAGGACTGCACCATCTTAAACTCGAACGTTGAGAAGGGATATGGACTGCATCATCTTAAACTCGAACGTTGAGAAGGGATATGGACTGCACCATCTTAAACTCGAACGTTGAGAAGGGATATGGACTGCATCATCTTAAACTCGAACGTTGAGAAGGGATATGGACTGCATCATCTTAAACTCGAACGTTGAGAAGGGATATGGACTGCACCATCTTAAACTCGAACGTTGAGAAGGGATATGGACTGCATCATCTTAAACTCGAACGTTGAGAAGGGATATGGACTGCACCATCTTAAACTCGAACGTTGAGAAGGGATATGGACTGCATCATCTTAAACTCGAACGTTGAGAAGGGATAAGGACTGCATTTGCATGTGTCTCGAATTTTCTTGCTGCAATCATGAAGATACTAATATAATTAAATCAGACAACACTGTTGTTTATGTTCACGATGGTAAACATGTTATCAAGTTATGCAACGAACATCGTCCTTAAAGCGGTAATTAACATATTCATTGTACATTGTATATGACATTGAAGACTGCATTCTGTTGTTATATGTAGCAATTGTTGCTTAAAAATGATAAAATTGAAAGTCTAGCTTTTCTCTTGTATAATGAAAAAGGCATTCTAACCTTTTATCTTTTTTAAGTAGGGCAGACCTGTTGAGAAAGATTAAAGAACGAAGTGCGGTCAGCTGAGCTACACGATATCAAAGAAATCAATATCATATTTGTATACGAAAATGGCTATGTAGCATGTACTCGCCAATTAGATTATATGTTTTGTTTATAAAAACAAGAGAAGAAATAAATACATTTTGTATGTTAACATGACTTTGTACCATGTCGTAGCCAAATACAATGTATGATCTGTTAAAATAAAAAATTGTATAAGTATGTGGACATTAATATATACCATTTATTCGTCAAAATGTATGTTCCGTTCTGTTCCGTTCTGATATTACTGTAGTACTATTGAAATGGACGTGAACCTAAAAACGAATCAGCAAAAGAGCCACAATGGAGAGAGATGTTACCAGTACAGGTTCTTATGTAAATCATCGATGTATTCTAGTACAAGATCAAAGCATCAGGCCTATTGAGTCGTCTCTGTAAAAATTCAAATATCTTTCTTCTTTATATCTACAACGGGG
Source organism: Cerastoderma edule (assembly GCA_947846245.1). Taxonomy (NCBI): domain Eukaryota; kingdom Metazoa; phylum Mollusca; class Bivalvia; order Cardiida; family Cardiidae; genus Cerastoderma; species Cerastoderma edule. The sequence goes on along the minus strand of OX401412.1, from coordinate 8,414,196 downwards.
ATAGGTCCTTGAGTTTTGCACATACGATGCGGTTCGGTTTTTTATTCTTATTTCTACTTAACCCTTTCCAAACAATAATGACATTTGACCAGTTTGTTGCAGACGACTCTGGAAAATACTGTGGGAAAAGGTCTTACCGAGTAATTTCCCCTTTTTTCGACAATGTTTTCTCTATCAGAAGATTATTTTTTTAATTTGATTGCAGTTTGACATATTGTCTGTAAACTCTTTCAGTTTGGGACAGTCCAAAATTTGGCGTTTGGTAAAGGGTTAATAAAAGACGTTGAGACAAACAGAATCTACTCGCACAATATGTTAAGTGTTCTTTGTTGTTGTTCCTCTTATGTTTCGATTTTTTGGTTTGTAAGTATGTTGTTTACGCAAGATAACCGATGCGTTTTTTGCATCTGTTCAAGGATGAAAATCCATCTTAACTCGAACGTTGAAAAATGATTTGGACTACATTGCAGTTGCCTTGAGTTTATTTTCCGCAACTGCTATAAGGAGAGGTTCATAAAATGAAATAAGATAACACTGCTGTTTATCAACAACGATGGTAAACAGGCTAACATGATTTGTTTATCAACAACGATGGTAAACAGGCTAACATGATTTACAACAAAAAATGTCCTAAAAGCGGTAATCAACATCTTCATTGCATATGGCATTATAGAAGCCAACTTTACATATTTGTATAGTTCAGTTGCTGTATAAACAATGATAAAATTGAAAGTCAACCTTTTCTCTTGGATACTGAAAAACACATTCCGACCTTCATGTTTTTTAAGTAGGGCAGACCTGTTGAGAAAAATTAAAGAACACAGTTAGGTGAGCTGGGCTACACGATATCAAAGAAATCTGAATAATATTTGTATATGAAAATGGCTATGTAGCATGTACTCGCCAAATAAATTACATGTTCTGTTTATAAAAACAAGAGAAGAAAAAATACATTTGTATGTGAACATGACCATGTACCATGTCCTCGCCAAGTACTTGTTAAAAAAAGTATTTGTATGTTGATATGAATGTATACCATCTATTCGTCAAAAATAAATGTTCCGTTTTGTTCCGCTCTGATATAACTGAAGTACTATTGAAAGGGACTTGAACCTAAAACCGAATCAGCAGAAGAGCCACAATGGAGAGACATGCTACCAATACAGGTTCACTAAACTCGATCCCCTTACGTCAACAAAGATGAATAGTGAAAGCGCTGATCAAGATGGTTGATTCGAGATCCAAAATTCCCAAGGAATTTGATTTACTAGATAAAAATAGTTTATGAGATAGGAATAGCAAAGGGACGTCAAAAGAATATTCTCAGAAACAAGAAAATATGCAGAAATTGTAATTCTGGACAGATAGAAAACAAATTCCATTTTGAATTAATTTGTTCAAAAGTTTCAAATTTAAGATCAAATTGTATTATAAAACATGGCAAAATATTCATAAATTCAATAATATATTATCAAATCCTTCAAAGAAAACCATTTTTAAATCTGTCAAAGTAGGCCTATTTCTATCATGCTCAACAAAATAGTAATTGAGAACACCTTTGAATGAAAAGTTTTTCTGTAAATCCATGTCTTTGTTTAAATGTTTGTACAATTGCTATATGGGGGCCTCCGTGGCCTAGTGGTTAGAGTACAGAACTTGAAATCACATGGCCCCTCTCCGCGTGGGTTCAAATCCTGAGAGGGATATGGATTTTCATGAGAGGCAGTCTCCCGACTGACTTACGGAATGCCGATGGTTCTACCCGCCTTGACCAGCCTGTATGGGCAGTTGAGTATGGGGTCTTCCTCCATCATTAATAGTCGGGCATCGCTACATAACTGAAATAATGTTGATGTGATGTAAAACCCATAAAAAAAAAAAACAATTGCTATATAACGTGTTATGTTTATAATGCAAAAAGAAATATTATTTTGTTAGTATGTTATAATTATGTTGTTTACAAGACTATCTCATGGAAGAGCTGTAATACAGAATGACAGACATCTATTTTAGAATAGACACGCAAAACATGCATTTAAATTGTACGTTAGACGAAAGAGTTTCCTGGGTTATGTAGCTAATCGTGATGGCATTGAACTAGTTTCATTAGCACAATAATCAGTCGTGAACACTTCTAATTCTTCATAAAGCCATAAAACGAGTTTCGGTTCTATTTAATAATAAAAGAAAACTAACTGCCGGGAGGATGCTAAGTAGTTCGATTTTAATCGGAGTTAGTGGAAATTTTCTGATTTGAGATGCGCCTATGATATGCCTTTTTATCTTTGATATTCTTTGCTAGTAATCGAAATTGAGTTAGAACGTTTTAGATAAGATATTTGTTCATCAAAATGGGACTAGACGTATCGACAGTATTCAGGATATTTTATGGCCCTCCTGATTTGAACCAGTAATTGTCCGGGTTCTGCACTATATTGTCCAAGGACCTTCATTGAACAAGAGAGCAGACAGGCTAGATATGTTCATGTATTGCCATCTTAGGACTTCAACCCATTTAAGAAAGGTGAATTTGTTAAATACTTTCACCACTTCATGTTTTCTTTTAGAAACGTTTATTTTCAAATCCCCATTTGTTTGAATAATAAGAAAATGCTAATGTAGGTTATTTGTAAAAAGTGCAATATCATAATTCAAAAGTAACGTATACATACATGTACACTGATAAAAGGTTTAGATCATTCTTCACTCAAATGGTTCATATCGACACTATTGTTGAAATCGTATATAAACTTTATAACAAATATTTGGGAGAGTGGTTTCAAGCCGAGTTTGAAATCAAAGAACTCGGAAAAGTCGGCGACAGCGGCTTTTTTGACACGCGATGTTACCTTACTATAGATAGACATGGGCGGGCAATTTAGCTCAATTTTAAAAGTTTTATCCATGGTGCAAATCAATGAAAGCACAAAACAGTTCACATTTTTATTTACAATACATGTATTTTGAATTATAGTATGTAAGAGAAAATACCCAGTCAATAGTACTTCGATTACCTCTAAATCCAAATGGGTATCACTAAACACCTCATTGTTTTGCACCACTTAAATCATCTGTTTCGAAGAAGCAGAGGTATCTTTGCGACTACATTAACAAGACTGATACCTCGATAGTTTGATGACAAGACTGATACCCCGATAGTTTGATGACAAGACTGATACCCCGATAGTTTGATGACAAGACTGATACCCCGATAGTTTGATGACAATACTGATACCTCGATAGTTTGATGACAATACTGATACCTCGATAGTTTGATGACAAGACTGATACCCCGATAGTTTGATGACAAGACTGATACCCCGATAGTTTGATGACAAGACTGATACCCCGATAGTTTGATGACAAGACTGATACCTCGATAGTTTAATGACAAGAATGATACCCCGATAGTTTGATGACAAGACGGATACCCCGATATTTTGATGACAAGACTGATACCCCGATAGTTTGATGACAAGACTGATACCCCGATAGTTTGATGACAAGACTGATACCCCGATAGTTTGATGACAAGACTGATACCCCGAAAGTTTAATGACAAGACTGATACCCCGATAGTTTGATGACAACCTAAATAGCTGATTTTAATTGTATATCAACCACAATTAAAAATCTGCATTGTTTGGACAACATTTCAATTTCGCTTTCAAATTGTCTCTTCTGTTAACAAGGACCTTCAACTGAAAAGATCGAACTTTTGCGTTGTGACGAATAAGGCATCTATAATGTTCTGCTTTCTAGTCTCATCTTTTTCGTGTACAACGTTCGATTTTTCTACAGTTTATCCCAGAAGGACACAATTACTATGTAGAATAAGGATATTTTTGGTGGACATTTTTTTCTCTTTCAATATGAATGAATGAATATTATATTAAAGTGGCATGTGTTGGGTATAAACAGTAAAGTAGATTATAATAATACAATACCCCGCCACGGTGGGCCTATAGATCACTTTTTCTAACAATTAAACAAATAACGAAATATAAATGACAGAATATACAAAGAAACAAGAAGTAATGATATTTAAGACTATATGTAAAAATGTAAATTAAACTAAATACTCTAAGAGAGAAGTTTGTATTGTAAGATTTAGTAGTGTTACAATGTTTTGAATGTACGCACAATGTATTATATTTATACGTAGCGAAAATAGTGTGGCAAAAGGGAGTCGACATTCTTATGAAGTCGATGCAATGCTAGTTTCTTATGTCGCCTCTTTATGTACATTGTAAAGAATTATTATGTAGTCATCGATTAATTAGAAATACTGGAATTTCGTCTTTGAAAAATGTAGGACAATAAAATGTTTGTGGGAGATTTTTTTCTCTTCCAATGCTATAATATGACGCAGACCGTATACATGTATTGTCATCCAGCCATTGACAAAAACGATACTGTGTTATGTTCTTCTCGTAAACAAACCCATTGTTATCGCTTATCTGAAACTCGATATTACCGCGTGGTACTAGACTGACGTCAACCAAAAACGATATAGTGAAAAATGAGAATAACTTTTTTGTTTTCAAAATAATCATACCACAGTTTGAGGTCACCTTTACTCTCGAAGAATGGTAATAACCATTTCTGGCCTTTTCATTTCCAGATAAGATTAGCTGGTCGTTCTAAAGGTGCAGCTCGTGCGCGATTGGCACAGGTTTTTGCCAACGGAAGCAAGCATGTACGTGTGTTAGAGTTGTATTACAGGTTGAAATTCAAAAATGTATTTGAAAATTAAAAGAAAGTAAAAATGCCGCGAATAAATAATGAAAAACGAATATCGAACTTCGGCTTTAGGAATGCTTAGAAGTGGAATCCACGAACCGTTATCGCTTGGCTATCTCTCTTTTCCTTTTTGTTCTCTCTTTTTTCTTGCAACATTTGCGGACAGCCGCCGAGCGGATTTGCTACTTTAAATGACTGGTTCTAAATATTGTGTCTGTAACAATACTTTTTCCTTAAATATATATTTTGGGCGCTATTTAATTACCATGTCAATATGCATAATCTTTTTGATAATAGGCTTTCCGACAATGTTTGTAGTGTACAGTCTACCAGTTTAGACCGAAAGTCACCTGCTGCACCATAGTTACCTAGTTACGTGCATCTTTAGATGTACTGTTACCTGCGGGGTTTCTTTGCTATCCTTCTAACTTAACCGCACAAAATGCTCGCGCCCGTGGTGAAACAGGTATTTTTGCCTTTTTCACCGACTTTTTTGGACATACAAGCCCGTCGACTGCCATTTCTCTGCCGAGTATGAGACGTAACGCCGTTAAAAAGCATGGGTAATCATACACCACCCAATCTGAAAGTTTGACTTCTTCCCGGCCAGTATTCTGTCAAAATCGACCCGCCTATTATATCGTGATGGCATAATGGAAATTAAATCGTTTGGGAAATATTTCTTCATTTACGACTTGATCAAATTGGTGACGATAAAGAAGTATATGACTTCTCCAATTCGAAAGTGACAGCAGATGAAAAGTATTAAAAAGCTAAAAAAAAATACATATATTTAGGATCAAAATACATTGTATCTACTGGTAATATAAAACAGTGAACTAAAGCTTTAGATGCATGATTTTCACAAACTATAAATACATCTTTGGAAGAGGGATGGCGGTGTTTGGTAAATGTTAGGAACCACTGTGACCAAAGGAGAAATACCTCATCATACCCCCTCACTTTTCTCACCGTGCTGGAAATTACTTATTTCAATACCGTCATTATCAACAAATGTAGCAAAACATAATACAAACCCGTCAACGAACTCATTTTCATCGTGATCTTTTTGCTTGTGTAAGCCTGAAATATAACTGGAAAGGTTGTTACATTTAGTATGGTACTATAACATGTGTTAGAAGTAGGGTTTTCTTAAGTTAATACTAAAACAGACCTTTGCGAGGAGTTAAAAGGTAGTGTTGGAACTTTTTTAAAACTTCACCAAAAACAACCACAGCGGTTGCGGTTTTTTTCACTGCTGTGTGCGGGTTTGTTTTGTTGTTTTTGTTGGGGATGTTTTGTTGTTTTTCATTGTTGTTTTTTTGTCAGATAAGTGCAATACTGCGGTCGTTCAACTAGAGGTCTCAAGAGCTTTAGATTGATATCACCCCAGCTAATGAAGTTTGCTTAACTCAAAGAAATATGTGTATTGTCTACATAGTTAAGAAAAACGTGTGCTTGTACGACCAATCTTGAGGACGTTAACCGCCTCGACTATAAACAACGATAATTAGGTCATAAATACAGTCTAATTGTTGTAGAATCGGTGATATAAGGAGATCGGTCTGGCATTAACGACATCCCTAATGAGTACTAATGAATCAGGTATTAATACCATCAACGCCAATTTACTGCATTTGATAGACATTTATAGGTATAACTGGCTAACACATGACTTAGTTCTATTAAAGGGACTTTTTCATCAAATATGTTATAACAAATGTTTAAAATATTATCTAAACAATCCTCATTATTGAATACATGACCCGTATTGAAATCTGCATTTTGAAAATGCTGAAAACATGTGAATTCATTAAATAGTTGCAAAACAAGCATTCGGGCCTTCAGCGCTCTGATCTTTTTTAATAATGCTATTAAATAGTAATTATGGGTCGCTTAATTGACGTACCATGATAGTGTCACTTGATTAGAGTGTCGAACCATTTCATAAGCTGGGTCAAAGTCACTTTTACTTATTTCAATTATTTTGCAAAACGAAAATAGAATCTGATTGTTCACAAATTAACCGTTTAAATGGTTTACTAAATCTGAAACAAAAATGTAATATTTCTTCACTAGACAGTTAAATAAACGGATGGGAAATATATCAAAACTCTTGCTTTCTCTTATTCAATAGATATATGATGTCATTTTACACATAGAAGACATTTCATTTAAACACGATTTAAATTTCCATCTGTGAGTTATTCCTTTTAAAGAAGGAAAGAAAAGAAAAGAAAAAAACCTATTTTCGTACGATAGGTTTGCAAACATGAGCGGTTCCTTTTTTATATGAATGGTGTTCAAAGTTTGAATTTTTCATTAATTAAACAGAAATCGTTTTTAGATTTTAATCGATCACCATGTTTGTTGTCTGTCTTCTTAAATAATCAACCAATTATTATCCAACCCTGTTTTATGTGTTCTTAAAGAAAAAATCCAATTTAAACCAATCGAGCTCAATTCGACTGTGTTTTTGTTTTTCATATTTGATAAAGATGAATTTGATTATTGAAATAGTATCTTCAGTGACATCATGCTCAATTTAAAAAATGTGATAACACAAGAAATACGCTATCGGTGAAGGCTCAGTATCGATAAAGATCTATCGCTTACCATACTTACATGCACATACCTATTAGATATATTGACACATTTCTGAATGCGTTCAGTAGTTATTTCTTATTAAATATTATCCAGTACTTAAATACCTGTATTGAGTATCAAAGACAATTCCACTTTTCTATGAAAGTGTCTCATATGTTGATAGGACCTATAAAGTGATAAAAGTACAAACTTTGATAATTATGAGCCAAATACCGCCCTCGATAGATTCTCGATGTATGTTGAAAATGATTCCATGTCCTATTTGTATAATCCCTGTCTCCTCTCAGTGGATTCTAGACGTATGTTGACAACGATTCTATGTCCTATTTTTCGATCCAATACCCATCTCGGTAGATTCCGTCAACGAGTCCGATTTCTTTAGATAATGTCAAATTCTCTCGGGCGATACATGATTGCTATACAATATGTCGATACAAGATTCATGTGGACATCGATGTCTGTCATACGCAGTTGTTATCTTATACTCGCCTCGGTCGATACTACAAATCATGAACAATGATACTAAATTTTGTGAAAAACAGTTTCATTCTCTATTTAAATGATTCCATACTTGTTCCTGTCAATACTATACTATTGTGAACAAAGATTTCATGCACTCTTGATACGAGATGCTAGGTTACTGTGTAAAACAATGCCTTGTTCTGTTCAAATGATCAAATACTTGAATTGCTTGGCACGAAACAAGTGTTGCAGACAATGATTTTATTGCCTATTTAGATGATCAAATACTCTTTTTGCTCGATGCTTAAAGGCCCATTAAAGGATATAAATGCTATATCAAACTATATTACTTGGTAAACTTTTGGACAGATTCAAATAGTTATCACCAGAAAACACCATCAGCACAACTTAAATGAGAAAATGAACCAGAAATAACCCAGATTAGCAAGTTTTATAATTCAGATTTCCTGATTCTTCACCTCTGACCTTGACAGTTGATACACGCATTTTTAACCGACCAATCAGAATTCGTTATTTTGAATATGTAAACAAACAGGTTGTTGATAAACATGATTGAATTGGAGACAACTGTATTTCAAAATAACTTATTTTGTATGAGTCTATTTGATAGGGTCTCAATGCATTCCTAAACTAATTCTAATGACTTTTATGAACATAATAAAAGAACTCCATATATCTTTTCAGTAATTTATGTTTACTTCTCTCCTTTGATGTGCCTTTAATGCAGTGGAAAACAGAGCCATATTCTATTTAAATGATTCGATACGTGTCCCGGTCGATTGTAGATGTAGGTCAATAAGCAAACCTTATCCTGTTGATATGATCAAAATTCGCCAAATCAGAACCCCGAATTATTTATATTGAATGATAGATTATCACGAGCGAGAATATATAAGTTATTTTACTTCCAGACAACGAGCCTGGTTGTAAAGAAATGGGAAATTCCAACTGGTTCTTTGCTCATGCACAGAATGATGTGTTTCTTGCACGGTTGGTCAGAATCAATACACAACTTAATTTTTCATACGAATAAAACGCGTTTTAGATGCATTTATGAATATCTCATTTACACAAGAAGCATGTAATAAGTCAGTCACTGTTTGTTAAAATAATTGTAGCTTTCCAATCTCTACTCGAGTAAATTGGTTTTCGCTACGCTCCCACATCGTGAGGTACGAACGATAACTCTGTATAGGAGATTTGTAAAGATCATTCAATAGTACAAACAACTCCTAATAGTACATATTTTACTCGACTTGTTATAATTGGATGTTGTTTCAACGGTTGTCACACAATTAGAGCCATTTTACGTTCATAGTTGACACAAATCTGGTGCTTTGGGAAATCTTCTATGACGACGGTGTGTTTGGCATTTACTGCGAGAGACTCAGTGCCACTTTAACTTTAGTTTATACAATTGCATGTGTTGTCATATAACCTCCCTCCATCCCACAAAAGCACACACATGGTCCAAACTACAATTGATGATAAGTATTGCACTATTAGAGTAAACCAACGTTGGCGGAAATATTTAGAAACGAAAGTTAAGTTTCGGCAGAAATCAGGAATATACATACATACAGTGTAACTTGTGTTAAGCAACCATCCTTTTAAGCAGCCAACCTGCCTTAAACAGCAACTACAGAAAGTCCCATTGTTAGATTTATAATGTACATCAATTTGTGATAAGCAGCAAACCTGTCTTAAACAGCCAATTTACTCTGTCCCATAGGCTGGCCTCTTAACACAAGTTTGACTGTATATACATGTAAAGGGAAATAGGGTTAAACTTCGAGCTGGTATTGGGTGTGTGTATAGACACCAGCCGATTTCGCTGGAATTTTGTCAGAAAACTTACTTCATACTTAAGAACAGTTGGTGTGAAATTTACCATCATTTACATTCATCTGTGATGGCCCTCTTGAGCTTTGACTCGTATTGGCCCGATTTGTATCTTCTTAGATTTGGCCCGATTTGTATCTTCTTAGGTTTGGCCCGATTTGTATCTTCTTAGATTTGGCCCGATTTGTATCTTCTTAGATCATGTACATTTTTACTTGCATCGCGGAGATTGTGTTTACATTATCTGCTGGCTGGGAACCCACACAAAACTGAATTTATTGTCATTAGTCTTCCAGGTATCGTTCAACTTGCTCTTAAAATAGTTCACAGATGGAGCATTCACAGTGTCATGTGGCTTATTAGCTTGCTTTCAATTTGTACCCGTCATGTTATTCCTAATGAGGTAAAAGGTTAATATAGTTTTGTTTTGTGACGTCGCGGGGGAGAATAAAGGGTTATTTGAACTCCTTATGACATATGAAATGTTAAAACAATGTGATAAAAGGAGATCTCGTTTGTCGCGAACAATTTCCCATTTCGTCACAATGCTTTAAAAAGCTTTATGACACAGAAATAAATAAAAAGGAATTACAATTAACTGGGTTATAGGGTTTAATCCTTTATCATTACATCGTTGTGAAAAAAAAAGAAACTTAGCTATATTAACCTTTTACTCCATTAGGAATAATACGACGGGTACAAATTGAAAGCAGGCTAATATGTGACGTAAAAAATGACGTTCTAATCTACATCACTTGGTACTGCAGTTTTCTTCTTCCAAATATGCTATGGCAGATTCTCGGCATGCCGTGAAAGGCATGATTTATTTCGAATTTTAAAATACTGAGCAGCAGTATTATGCCATTCGCTGTTCATACCTGGAGAGGCGTAGTTTACCAGTGCAAGATAGAGCGCTCTATGGAAATGTAGGTTAAACACTAAGTTATTTAGAGTCTAGATGGTGAAATTTAAACATATATTATAGGTTTCTATGTCGTTTAGATTTCACTATCTAGCCTCTAACTAATACATATAGCTTGTCCTAGAGCCATACTATATGAAAACTATCGCACGTAGCTGAAAAATACAATATGTTCGAAGAAAATGACAACCAAACTGCTCAAAATACTATTTAAAGACTGGCAAAACAAGCAGGTGTGATTCCTTATTGTTCTATCTACTTTATTGTGCTGTATTGTAGTAATCTAACGGATGGTTATTGGCAAGAAAACTTTTAACGTCGTTACACTTTGTCATCCTATTCAGCATCTAATAAAACTTATGGATACTTCATTACTAATATTTTAGATAATAACTGGATTATTGAAAAAAGTATACAATTAATGAAAATAACGAGCCTGGCGAAGAGGACCCTAGAGGACCTGTGCTGGGAACCAACCCTAAGTAAACCCTAAGTAAGAAGAGAATTTTTAAAGCATTCCGGTATGATTCGGTACCCTTACTGAGATACAAGTATAGTACAGTACAGTACGGTTAGTAGGTACATTGTTTACCTTGTCAGTGAATATGGGAGAAACGTTGCGGCCTTTCGTTTATTGGGGTCAAAAAAGAGACAGTATTTCCCTCAAGATCGAATTGCTGAACACTGTGGTAATTTCTTTATTTACTTCCAAATATACGAAATGACAATGCCCAGGGAAAACGAACATATCGCGCAAACAACATCGGTTTTCGCTGGTTGCTGATGCAGTTCGTGGAAATTTCTAGAAGTGATTTTCGCTGTTTCTTGCTTCAAAAAATCTGGAGTACTCGTTAGTGATCATTATTGATTATTGCTCCTTAGGCCATATACAAGTATTTTGTTAGAAAAAAGTATTTTCAAAAGAGCACGTCACAGAAATAAAGGGTGTATGTTGTTACGCCCCCTCTTCCAAAAAGGGGTAGACTTAAAATCATCTTCGGGTTAGTACAATGAAGATAGAATACAAGGGTTATGACTCTAAAATGGAAAATCTGATTACTAACCATATAAGATCATTTGCTTCTTCATAAATCTCCAACAAACAATGGAATATTCACAAATGCTTTCAGACATCGAAAGAATTCATAATGTTCTATCCTTCAAATAAACAATCTCCCATGAAGGTGCCTTACTTATGGTTCTTTTTCAAAAGTTGGCTGATTTCTGGCCCATAGACAAGGATGCATTCTCCTTGTTGACACTTAGCGCCTTAAATTTGTAATAGAATGATGAAAAATGTTTGATTATATCCCAACTGCCCCAGACAAGTCCCACTCTGCATTTTTATGCAACTGGTACTTTTGGAAATTATAAATGGCTTCATGCTGGTCCCTTAGCTCCAAATGACACCTCTGCCACAGAGGTCTTAAGGAACAACTGTGAAATAAGGATTAACTGCTCCTGGGCATTTTATTTTTGTCAAAATGATTTTCCCACAATATTTGAAAGAGTATGCTCATTTGTTTGGTACTAATTGTTGCTTTCTTTTCTGACCATCACAAGATTCCAGGATATCATGGAAATGGGATTGATATAATTCAGTGGTTTTTTACCAAATTTGGGTATGGGTCTAGGATTTGGGGAAAAACACTTTGTTTTTCTCTATAACTGGGATTTTTTTTATGTGTAACTTAATTCAAACATTTAAAACTTTAAATGTGATGGAAGTGAAATATAATCTTCTGCTAGGGAAGAAAACATTGTGGAAAATGGAGAAATTCCTCTATATGAGCAATTTTTTCTTTTCCCACAATGTTTTTCAGAATTGTCTGCAACAATGTTGTTAAATGTCGTTATTGTTTGGTAATAAGTAAAGCTTTATCTATATTATGTAGGGAAATTGGGAAAATAGTCAGTTGATTTGATTGGGAATGGGTCCTTGTTACGGTACCAAACATATAAGGTAAAGAATCACTGTAATTGGTCGCGTTCCATTCTAGGTAGAAAAGGTGGATCTGACAGAGGATGGTCTTGATGTCCTAATTGAGGGAGCCGGTGCCCAGGGTAATAACAAGTATGGTTTCCAGCTTGATTTCTACCTTCCTGTAGATCCAGAGGTAAGGAAGGGGGTCCTCTGTGACAAATTGGTTAGAACATGGAATAAAGATTAGAATATAGAGAATTAAATCACAGAGCTTTTCTCCGCATGGGCTCAAATCATGTTAACAGTAGATAAGGACTTTCATGAGAGGTAATCTCTTGGCTGATTTAGAGAAGGCCAATTGTACTCCTTGTCTTGACTGATTCTTGTGAGTAGTTTAAGCAAGAAATCATTCTATATTCATAGTTGGCCAGGCATGGCAAGATAAATTAAAAATTGTTGAAATGGTCTAAATATTTATTGAATAAACTAACATTCTAGGTAAGGAAAAGGTTAAAGAAAGGGTGTGGTTACATAGGAACAAAATATGTGATGTTGTGTGAAATAAATTTGATTTTCTTCACTGATTTATTGGTATATTAGTAAAGGAATATGTTGGAGATTTTGCAGTACAGTTCAGATGAATTTAATTGTTACTATAAGCAGAGCTGTAAAAGATTATTTTGTAAGAAAGAGGGACCACTGATATATGGATTTGTGAAGGACAGTGGACTAAAGGTAGAGTGTCGGCCTCATGAGACAATGGTTATAGGTTCGGATTGTGGTAGAAGATGGTTCTGCCTAGCAACTGTTCTTGAATCCATGTTCAGCACGAAATCTATCTCTTTATTTTAACCTTAGGAGATATAGCCTTATGGTTTGACTTTTACTATGTATAAAGTTTTATTTTTTCAATTTTGATATGATAGCCCTATATCATGGTATGTAAACTATACCAAAGTTTGGCAAAAGATTTTACTTCAGAGAACTTCCAAAATAGCCTTCTCATTTTGTTTCTTGCAAAATATCAACTACTTTACCTTTTATGACTTTTTTTCTCAATTTCTGAACTTTTGCGAGATATTTTGAATAAAGGAAAAAATGATGGGTTAGTAAAAACTTCACTGAAATTTATTGTTGTGTATACATACTAGGACCTTTGCAAGAATATGAATGCTTTGAGTATCAGCAACAGAGAGATTTGTGACAAAGAGTACTGGGTTGTTTGGGAAGGTTTCAGTAACTATAACTTAACTTTGATTACTAGATGAATATGCCAAATTTTATCTATACTTTTCTATTAAAGTTTGTTATGTTTTTAGAGGGAGTTGAATTTGGCAGGGGAATGTAAAAAAGGTTAATTCATCCTTGTTTTAAGTGCAAAAGAAATAAAAGAGTAGAGCACTCTAAAGTACTGCATATTTATTTATCTATTTTCTTTTTAAGGAAAGCAAATACAGACAGACAGACAGAGGGGTAGAATTCAACATAAAGAAAAAGGGAGCTGAAGATTGGCCCCGACTCACAGAAAAACAAGTAAAATTAGCCTGGCTGAAAATAGACTTTGATAAATTTACACTTGAGGAGGAAGATGAAGATGAGAATGAGGAAGAATCACAGGCCAAATATATGGCAGACCAGATAGCCCAACAACTAAAGGAGGAACAAATGCAAAGTATTTATTAATTTATAACAACTCTGGCATTAACCAGTTACCAAACAATATCTATATTTGACTAGTTTGTTGCAGACAACTCTGGAAAACATTGCGAGAAAAAGAGAAATTGCTATAAACACACAATTTCTCCGAGTCCCACAATGTTTTCTGCCCTATCAGAAGATGGTTTTTCCATTTCATCACATTTTGAAATGTGGTCGGCAAGCTCTTTCAGTTTGAAAAAGTCAAGAATTTGGTGTTTTGTAAAGTGTTAATTGAATTACCAACGTTCTGTAAAACTACCTACTGATATGGTTCTACATTATGTGCTTGCTTAATGTGACAAATATTTTTTTTTGTTTTTTTTTTCATCATTTAATCTTTGATACTTTCAGGAATGGTATTAATTCTTATGCAAGTATTGTTTCCCATTGACCAAGTGAAACAAATTCGTAAATGGTATGCCTTTCTGAACTATAACATCCATTGATGGCCACAACTCTGATTCAAAAATATGAAATAGAAGTCTGAATGCACAAATCTTTCCCACCACTACATATCTTGTTCTGTTGGGAGATAAAGGGCATGCCATGCTAACAAGCCAGGTACAAAGTCACATCCATTATATTCATACAGACAATGTTGTAATGAAAACTTCTACCGAATAATACAAAATACATATCAACTTCTAGACACATGTTTTTTGCAATGTAATAAATGGGATGTCCCATTGCACATCTGTGAAGAGATAAAAGAAATGCACTCAAAAGCTTTGTTATAGGCATCAAAATTTGTAAGTTCCACTCACATGTGCTTTAACCCTTTCTCAAACAACAAGTTTTTGACTGTCCCAAATTAAAAGAGTTTGCAGACGACATTTGAAAATGTGATGTAATTGGAAAATAATCTTCTGATAGGCCAGGATACATTGTGGGAAAAGGAAAAATTGCTCATCACGAGCAATTTATCCTTTTCCCTCAATGTTTTCTAAAGTCGTCTGCAACAAATTGGTCAAATGTCGTTATTGTTTGAGAAAGGGTTAAACATAGATGAAAGTACTCTGATTATTTCATGATCTTCACCTGATGGTTAAAATACATATACATGTAGTAACAAGGTACCTGTGTGGCCCAGTGGTAAAGTTGGCGGAATTAGAACTTGGGGGTCCCAGGTTTGTGTCCCACCAACACCTCTGGTTTCATGAGAGTAACCTTTAGCAAGTTACTTCAAAGCCGTAGCCTAGTAATGAGGGATACATGACTGAGAAATTGTTCATATGGCGTTAACCGCCATACAAACTTATAATAAAACTTACCCTGTTTTTCCACAGACACACCGCCAGATATGAAGAAGGCCTATCTGTTCTTCTATAACCTGTTCCAGTTTGTTGGATTTACTTTTATTGTGTTCAACCTATCCTACAACTACTTTAAATCAGGACCAGGTACGGTATTCTAATGTTAGTTTTCAACACAATGTTATATTTACTTTTATTGTGTACGACTTATCGTTCTTCTTCAAGTCAAGACATATAGGGCAATATCTATAAACAGTTTGAAGAAGATGTTGGATTTACTTTTACAAACCATGAACTGCTTCATTTTATTTCGTGTTGTAGGGTATGAACAATTGTGACAAAAGAAGAACTTACTTGTCTCAAGCAATTTCCTCTTTTTCTCACAATCCTTCATTGGTTAACTACTTTGAAAATCATACAATATATTTAGTTGAGATAGGGGTTGACTTATCTTTGTTTTTATTTTTTTAATGGTCTTTTCTTTTTCAGCGATTTTTCTGTCATAATGGTTTTAGATATTTTCATGTGCAGTTGCCTTCAAAGAATCATTTTTATGAGGAACAGGAATTATATATATATACTGTATTAAGAAAAGGGTTTAATTGAGTGTTTATTTCAGAGAAGGAAAAATCATTGAGAATTTTGGTACTATGTCAGCTGTCATTCTGAAATCATTTAGTGTATAAGTTCAAAACAAGGTTTTATAAAAGAACTTAAAGGTTTAATTGAATGTTTATATCAATGTCTGATACTGTGTGACACACTAGTAAAGGGGGATGGTCTTCGAACTCAGGAGTTCTGGGTTCGGACTCCACTGGTACCACTGGTCTAGTGGAACCTTCTATTTGCAAGCCATTCTTGATCCTTAGCCCATTACTTGTGAATCCAAGAAAGGCATAACACAGCTGAAACAATTGTTGACATGGCGTTTAACCCCATTTAGTTATATTCATCCAGGGTTGTCATTAAGAGCCGGCTGCCGGGGTCAAATTGACCGCTTCAAATAAGTTCTTGGTCGTCTCCAATAAAAAAATAAAGTAGTTAAAGCACAGATTTATAGCCTCCTCAAATCAGCTGTTGTCCTCTCACTCCAAACATTCATGACAACCCTGTACATGGATTATTTCAGCGTCGAAGGAGAGAGCGTTTGAGAATGTTGGTACCCAGCTGATGGTGTGTCAGCTGATAGCTGTACTAGAGGTGATACATCCATTGATAGGGCTGGTAAAGACAGGGATCATGACTCCCTTCATGCAGGTATATAGAGAGTTCATTTGATAGGGTTTTATATTGGTTCAACAAGGGTGACAAAATCAAGTGTCTGTATTGTCTAACTTATCCAAAAGTCTTTATGGCCAAATAAATCTTAACTTAAGTTTACAATATAACTATAATATGGACAAGTGCATTAAAGGTTTTGCATTTACAGACGAGCAAGCCATATGACACCTGGTTTTGTGGGAGTGACCTTTGGCAAGTCACTTCAGAGCCCTAGCCTAGTGCTGGTGGGTCCAGGAAAGCTGTTACATAAATGAAATATTGTTGATATGGTTTTAACACCATACTAACAAAAGGATATCACAAAAAAGAAAAGAAAATTCCTAATTCCATTGCTCTGATCTGTGGTTGCATTGATACGAGAGATGACATAAGGGATTACCTCACAAGTTATATTTTGTGATTAACAAATGTTAAAAATGCGATTTCAACTATGCTTGTCAATTAATAAATTACCCTTTTCATTTTTTGTCAGCAAAAATGTGGAACACCTGTGTTTTCATAAAGTAAAACACAAACACTTTTGACTGTTTTGATTGAAAGATTTGATTTATAGTGCTGGGTATGCTGTCTGACACGCCTTATTATTTGCAGAACGTGATAAAAAAGTCTGGGTCCTAGACACTCTAAGTCATTTTTATGATTTCTTTAGAAGGAAATAATTCATCATTATTTATGAAATGAACATTTCGAAAGGTTTCTTATATTTTCACGACATGTCATACCAGTATATCAAATATTATTAAGTTGATAAGCATATAGATAAGCTAGTTTTATAACAATTTGTAGATCTTCGCTGTCATTCTATCTGTAGAGGGCATTTTGCCCTAAACAGATAACACTCCCAATCTTGTTCAAGGCTGGTAATTCTGCCAACATTTATGTTTATTTTCATTGGACCTCATATTACATGTATTTAAATATGCAAAGAGCATCAACAAACTGTAAACTGAGAAAGTTACTCAAATGTCTTCACTATTGTAAATAGCACAGAAATATCTGTAATCTAATGGAAGTTTTCATAACATTGCTTGTTAAATCATGTATGGTATGTGTATAACAACTATCCCTTAGAAAGCTGGGTAATTTTCATAAAGTAGATTTTTGTGCTTTCAGAATCATCTGCTCAATAATTCTTATGAGGAAAGATACTCAGATTGGCAAACAGGTTAGATGACAGGCCATCTGCCAATTAATTTGGTGGCTGGCCAAGATCTAACATGCATGAATAAGCATGAAGTTGCTTCTAGTACTATAAGGATTAAGAATGGTAATACAATGTATAAAGCAATGAGTTTCTCGACGTGTCCCTTTTCACCCTTGCAGGTTGCTGGTAGAAATTTGATATTATTTGGGCTAATTCTACAAGACAGTCGCTTACATGATGCCCCAGCTGTGTGGTATTTATTCATGACCTGGAGTGCAGTAGAATTGATAAGGTAATGGTAAATCACTTAATGTTTTATGCTTAATTAAATTAGATTATTTTAACTTTGAGAACATTTTCAGTGAAATAAGGCTCATTTAGGGTTAATCAAGATATTATTTCTTCCCTGTTAAGGATGGCATTTTATAACATCCATTTTTTTTTATTTGCAGCAGCTAAGATGTTTATTATAACTACCAAAGTATTAATAAAGATTCCATGCAAAAAGCATAACAGATGTAGTTATATATTAAAGCCATACTTGCGCTCATTTACATCTAAATTCAGAAAGTTCTAGAATAATTGAAAATTAACTTAAAAGAACTTTAAATTCCCTTTTACAGAGGAATTGAGACTGTAATATGCGCACATGATGCTTTTAAAAGAATGAATACTTAAAGATTTGTTTACAATTAGTGATAAAACAAAGTCCGCCGAGAAACATTGGGAACCAATGAAACCCAAGAAATTCTCCATTTTGATTATTCACATTGTTAATATTGGATAAATGACAATATTTTTATGTGTTTCACATGGTTTATCTAACCAGGTGATCGCCACTCATTAATCTGAGTGTTCTTGCTATTCTAGATGTTACTTGAATGTAAACAATGAAGTTAAATTGGTGGGCACCAAATTTATGAAAATAGCACTTTGAATAATAGATAATTAATTGTGCAGGCGTTATATTGTCATGATTCTATGGTTTCCAGCTATGTTTCAACATATTCTATCATAATTTATAAAATCTTAAAGCTGCATTGTGATCGTTCAATTCATCCACATGTGGTACAAGGCTGGTAATGTATTCTTAGAATCAAAATGTCATGTGATACAGTTGTTGGCCTCTAGTATTGAGGATTCGGGGTTTGATCCCTGATAGTGTCAATGTGAAAATGCTGGGCCCACAAATGTGCCAAGAGTAATGGTCAAGTATCCAGGAAGTAGGCATCAAAAGTGAATTTGATAAGATTCAAGCTTCCACAACAATCAATGTAGAATAAATCTGTTTAAAACCTCTCTACCAAACGCCAAATTTCCAAATTGAAAGAGTTTGCAGACAACATTTCAAAATTTGATGAAATTAAAAAACAATCTTCTGATAAGGCAGAAACCATTGTTGGAAAAGGAGAAATTGCTCGTTAAGAGCAATTTCTTCTTTTCCCATAATGTTTTCCAGAATCGTCTTAATTAAACTGGTCAAAGGTTGTTATTGTTGGGTAATGGGTATAATTAAGAGAAATCTGCCCATGATTGACATATTTTATATGGTCAATTGTTACAGTTGGTATCTGCTTTTGATGGGCTTAATGTTGTTTGCATTGATCGGTTTAATGACTTTGCATACATGTAAACATTTTGGTGTAATGGGTTTTTATCACATGTACATTGTTTCCTTTCCAGATATCCGTTTTACATGCTGTCTACAATAGATTATGAAATACCGTGGATAACTTGGTTACGATACACAGCCTGGATTCCATTATATCCACTAGGGATTTTATTTGAAGGTAACTTAATTTAAAAACTCCAGATATTTTACAGATAACTCTACCATATTCATTTTATTCATAAGGAGGACAGTGGTCCAGGGGTAGAGCGTCGGCTTCTGGACACGAAGGTCGTGGGTTCGAATCCTGTGAAAAGCGGACTTTGCAAACTTTCATTAATCCACATTCGGTGCGGGAACTGGTTATGAATCGAGAGTGATTAATCGAAGTTGTAAGATCTTGTTTCACAATCGATGTAAAATAAATAAGTTTAAACTAAACTATTCATAAGGATTTTAGATTGTGTCAACATTAGTTTGCAGTCATGTTGCGATGCCGAACTCTTATTTGTGGAGAATGAGCAAAGACTAAACTACCTATAAGAGTTTGTTACGCAGGGTAGAATCATTAGCATTCTGTCTGTTTGTCGGGCGGCCTCACACTTAACACATATCCTCCTATATAGATAGTTTCACGGCAGGGAAAGGGTTAAATGCATAATCTTATGCCACTGATAAAACCCTTGATCTCTCTGGTTTTATTTTTGAGTATCTTTTGGCCTTTTTTGTAATAAAGATATTTTGATTTAAGTTTTACTTGCAAGTTTGTTTCTCATAAACTATTACAGGAAGTGGATTAAAACTTAACACACAGACTAAGGATCTTAATGTAAGGTTACTTAGAGTGCAATAACTCTTCTATTGATTTAACCCTTTCCCTATTCAGTATTGTTGGTTTTGTGAGAGTGTACTTTGGCAAGACATTTCAGAGCCAAAGCCTAGTACTCATACATGTAATTTCAGGAAAGCTATAGCACAAGTTGAAAATTGTTGAAACAGTGTTAAACCTAACATGATAATAGTGTTTAATGCAATGTAATGAACATAAATAGATGATTCAAATATCCGACTAATTATCCGACATCTTTTTGGCCTTCCAAATTTAAAGTACAGTGTATTTGCAAAGCTATCCCTTCAATGAGCAATTTCCACTTGATACATTATTTCAGAAGTGATCATGAATGTTTGATAGTATATCAAAAGATTGGTTGCAGTTATAATTCCATTTTCCTCTTTTATTTTCCAGCAACTGTAGTCATTATGTCCATTCCCTTATTCGAGAAATCCAGCAGATTTAGTGTGGAGCTTCCAAATTCAGCCAATTTTGCATTTTACTTTCCTTGGTTTTTACACACATACCTACTAGTGTTAGCATTTGGTAAGTATCATTTTTGTATCTATCTAGGGTTCGGTGCAAGACAGTAGTAAGTGGTCCAAGCTTTTGAAGGAGTTACTATAGTCTTGCAATGAACCTTCAATATAGCCGTTTTTCTTATTTGAACTTATTTCTAGTACAGATCATTTTAAGCCTTATAGTGCTGGAACCTGCTTCATGGTAATGCAAACATGTTAGATCCAGGCCAGCCGCCAAGTAAATTGGCGGCTTGCCTGTGATCTAACCTGTTTGCTACTCTGAGTATCTTTCCTCAAAGTTAACAGTTATTTAAAGTTTTGGAAAGCAGACATTGCAGAAATCACCCAGCATTCTAAGGGTTAAAAGCAAATTATTTAATCCAGCCTTTAAGGGTTGTTTCCAAGTTTAGGAAGTTGATTGTGATGTGTCCCATGAGAATAAGACATATGCCATATTGCAATAAAAAGGTTTAAATTCTTAAAATAAATTGTGTTCAACCGCAATAATAACAACATTGATCTTTAAATAAAACTAGATTATTGACTGCTTCTAAACCCTGCGCATGACTTTACAGAAAAGATAAAAAACATTAAAATGGCAGATATTGCAGACCATTTCAACATGTTTATTTTGTAAACAGCAATCCAAACTTAGGGTAAAAGGTGGTACTTTTAGATACCATAGTCATGTGGGTCTATAGAAACGTTTACCATGCATGAATGCATTCTTCATTTCAGTTAATTGAAAATGCTTGTAAATTGGTGGCTGGTCTGTGATTTAACCTGTTTGCTACTCAGAGTATCATTCCTAATCAGTATTAAGCCAATATTCAAGGTTTTGGAAAGCAGACGACACAAAATTCTATTTTTAGAAAATTACCCAGCATTTTAAGGAGTAAAGTATAAGAAGTGTAAATTAATGTTTTCTTTTTTTTACAGGAGGTATAAAGATGGTGCAGCACATGTATAATCTGCGGAAGAAGAAGCTGTCTAAAGCATCTGCCTTTTTAAAGAAAATGAAGTAACGGAAACATAAAATTATGTGAAAGTCCGAACATAATCCATCATGATAACATGTTTTTACCCTTTACCAAATGCCAAATTTTTGACTGTCCCAAATTAAAAGAGTTTGCAGATGACATTGCAAAATG
This sequence comes from Cerastoderma edule, assembly GCA_947846245.1. Taxonomy (NCBI): domain Eukaryota; kingdom Metazoa; phylum Mollusca; class Bivalvia; order Cardiida; family Cardiidae; genus Cerastoderma; species Cerastoderma edule. The sequence goes on along the minus strand of OX401412.1, from coordinate 8,392,186 downwards.
CATTGCAAAATGTGATGAAAATGAAAAATTATCTTCTGATAGGACAGGAAACATTGTTGGAAAAGGAGAAATTGCTTGTTATGAGTAATTTTTCCTTTTCTCACAATGATCTTCAGAGTTGTCTGCAATAAACTGGTCAATTGTCATTATTGTTTGGTAATAGGTAAATAAACCTTCAACAATTATGATATAGATGGGACCAACTTTCTTTTTCCTGCCATTATAGTTTTCCTATCAGAGAAATAGTTTCTTGTTCTTTTTTTATCAGTGAAAAATAGTTGATTGTTTATTACAGAATACATTTACTTTTTTTGTGTGTTTGTGAATCATTTTTACAATCTGTAGATGATAATACCAATTTATGCAAATACAAGTTGATATAAATGGGCTCGGTAGAAAGCATTCTTGTAAATATATAAATGGTAACAATAGGCAGTTTCTCCTAAAATCATGTTTGCAGAGCTTTATTCCAATTTGTTTCAGAGAATTCATTTTTTGTTAATATAAGTCAAGGGAGATTTATCTATTTGGGAAATCTTTCTAAGTCTTAGTGCCATAACTCATCATTTCAACATATAAGCAGAAAAAACAAAGCTATTAATAAATTCAGAATTGGCAGTTTACCCTTTACCAAATGCCAATTTTAAGACTGTCCCAAATTGAAAGAGTTTGCAGATGACAATTCAAAATGTGATTGAATTTGGACACAATCTTCTGATAGGGCAGGAAATATTGTTAGAAATGGATAAATTACACGTTAAGAGCAGTTTCTCCTTTTCCAACAATATTTTCCAGAGTCATCTGAAACAAACTGGTAAAATGTTGTTATTGTTTGGTAATGGTTTAAGTGAAAAAAATAAAGTATAAGATAATCAAAAACTGTGAATTGTAAGTTGTCCTTTAGTCAGTTTATGAATATCATGTAAAATTTACTAGAAACATTTTTAATACAACAAGTTCAGTCGTAAACAATAAAACTTTCATAACTTGTATGTTGTAGTATTTTGTCAATGTCTTATAAATCAGTGGCAAGCTGAACTTATAAGCTGTTATTATATTTATTGAACAGCTTTTCTTGTTCTTAGTTACTTACATTCTTGTGAATTTCTGACTAAAACAACAGCCATTCTAATATTGAGTTGAAAATTGAAATGCCGTGTTCTATCTTGTTTGGTTCAGGTTTTATCTACCTTTGATGTTTTTAATACATTTATATCTCAATACATCAAGCCCGACATAGTATGCGGTACAGAATCCTGGCTCAAGGGTATAAAACATGGAAAACCCTCGTCCTCAGATGCTATCCAATCAGAAAGTGAAATCTTCCCGAGCCACTACAAGTAATTCAGGAACGACCGATGTACCCTAGGGGAGGACTGGTGTATTCATACTAGTCCACGAGGACCTCATAGCCGAAGACAAAGTAGAATTTGTCACCAATTGCGAAGTTGAATGGGTCCAGATCAAGATGAAGGATAAAAAAGAACTTTCAGTGTCTTCCATCTACATGCCACACAGAAACATGTGTGACGTAAAAGAACTCCGCAAATCTCTTGAACTCACTACATCCAATCCTAGTTGTCGCTGGGGACTTCAATTGCCATGACATTGATTGGGAAAATTTAGCTGTAAGGAACAACACCCAAGACAAAGAAGTCCAACAGGCGATCATAGACTTATCTGCCGACTTCAATCTTACCCAAGTCCATGACAAGCCAACACGAGAGAACAAACTTATGGACCTAATCTTCACCTCAAATGCCTCTCTTATTAAATCAACATCAAATGCTCCTTGGATCTCCGACCATGACATAGTAGTTGCTGACAACGATGTAAGACCATACTACACAAAGAGAGTACCTAGACGCTATTACTTGTTCTCTAAAGCCAACTGAGATCTCCTCAAGACAAAGACAGTGGAAATCTCAGAAACCATTACCAGCATGGCTAACAAAAATCCCATCGTGCGAGAACTCTGGAACACATTCAAAAAAGACTTAATTACAGCTATCGATAAGCATATTCCATCAAAAATAAAAACCAACAAGAACTTAACTCCATGGATAACAAGGAAAGTGAAGACAGCACTTAAGAAGAAAGCTCGCCTCTACAAGAAAGCAAGACCTACTGGTAACTGGACACATTACAGACAATTTCAAAAGAAATGTAAGAAAATACTACGCCATGCAGAATGGAAACATCTAAACAGAATAATAGACAAAGGTCTTCAGATCAATAATACCAAACTATTTTGGTCATATGTCAAGTCTTAAAAGCAAAACAATGTCGGTATTGCTCCTTTGCGATCACATGGTCACTTAGTCACCGACCTCAAAGGCAGAGCTGAAATCCTAGTGTAACGTGTATCGGGTCCCTCTCGGAGTAAAGCCATCGTGGGTCACCCATCCACGTAACTTCGAGAGAAAGTCAACCATCTACCGAATCACCCATAAAAGCCGGCTTCTACAGCGAGATTGTAGAAGTAGTATTCATACATAAACCCTATTTCTGTCACATTTCTCCCACCTTTCTCTTGACTTTGTCCCGAAGTCACAAAAATCACAAAGACATACATGGGCAGTTACCGACTTTTTAATATTTCAAGAAGGTACTATTGCCACTATAAACACTGCATCAAAACAGAAACAAGAATCGAGGACATGCGACGAACAATTAAGGGTACGGGAATGATGGTGATATCAAACCTAATCCCACCGCTGCCATCAATTTTGTAACGTGTATCGGGTCCCCCTCGGAGTAAAGCCATCGTTGGTCACCCATCCACGTACTAACCACTTGGTACGTTGCTTAACTTCGAGAGAAAGCCAACCACTCTACCGAATCACCCATAAAAGTCGGCTTCTACAGCGAGGCTGTAGAAGTAGTATTCATACATAAACCCTATTTCTGTCACACTAGTAAACCAGTTCCAATCTGTTTTCACAAAATACACCTGAACTCTCTGGTCGAGTTACAGAAGACATCCCCTCGCTAGTGATTTGTCAAGAAAGCGTACAAAAAGCAGTCCTGCAGGCCTGTGCTACTGAATTAGCACCAGCTATTATAAGCAACAACAGCCATCTTTCAGAAATCTATCGACACCGGTGAACTGCCAAAGGATTGGAGAAACGCCAATGTAGCACCAGTCTACAAGAAGGGAGACCATCATGCAGCAGAAAATTACCAACCTGTATCCCTGACCTGTGTCACCTCAAAACTCCCTGACCTGTGTCACCTCAAAACTTCTTGAGCACATTATCTGCCACCATATATTCAACCACTTTGATGAACACCAAACTCTAACCTTGTTAAACCATGGCTTCCGTTCCGGATACTCCTGTGAAACACAACTTATTGTAACAGCTCATGACCTTAACCTGTACGACAAGAACAACCAAGTGGATACTGTCATTCTGGACTTCAACAAAGCCTTCGACACCGTCCCCGCGGGCGCTTACTACAGAAGCTTGAAATCTACGGTATCAGAGGGAACCTACTCTCTTGGGTAGGTAACTTCCTCACACAGAGAGAGATGTGAGTAGTTGTAGATGGGGAGAAATCTACTCAAGTCCCAGTAGGCTCTGGGGTCCCTCAAGGAACAGTACTTTGACCTTTGCTGTTTCTGTGCCACATCAACGACCTTCCACTAAGGATGAAGTCACAGATCCGCCTTTTTGCAGATGCTTGTCTTCTCTACCGACCCATTAAATCTTTCAAAGACCATGACATTCTCCAAAAGAACCTAGATAACCTCCAACAGTGGGCCAGCAACTGAGGCATGAAATTCAACGAAAAGAAATGTGTTGCTTACTCAGCTCTAAACATAAATCTAGTTTCTTCTATAACATCAACAACGAAATCCTGAAAAGGGTTCAACATAACCCATAACTTGGTATCGCACTATCTGAAGACATGCAATGGAAAACACACATAAACAACGTTACCAAACGAGCTAACTCAACCATTGGTTGCCTGAGGAGAAACCTCAGACGCTGCATTGAAACCTGACGCAAGAATGCCTATTTAGCACTGGTTAGATATAAACTGGAGTATGAAAGTGTCGTTTGGGACCCTTTCCATCAAACAGAAATCGACCGTATAGAAAGAGCACAGCGGTCAGCTGCAAGGTTTATCACCAGAGATTACCATTCCAGACAACCAGGTTATGTCTCTGATATGCTTCAGACACTGGAACTCCCTCTCATCAACAGACGACGTGCTCACAGGCTGACGCTGTTGTACAAGGTGTTGAATGGACGCGTACCGGCCATCCCAATTGATCATTCCTATTTAACGCCAAAACATACCATTAGGGCCAAAGAATACGAGAACTGCATTCACCAAAACTTTGTGATTAACCAAGTTAACAATAACTCCACAGTGCTTCCAACAAATACATGCAAAACCTGAAATTTTTCTTCGTAAGAACAGTACCTGAATGGAATAGACTCAGTGATACATGTTACTTGTAGTATAGTGAACTCTTCCATAAACACTTTTAGATCTAGTGTGTTAAACTTGGAATAATTTGTGCACTCACCACCGTCGAGTAGACTAAAAGCCAGAAGTGGTATCTTCGACGTAATCATCCAGCTCCAGATCATCCAGATCCAGAGGGTACTTTCAAAGTTTTCAATGAGACTGACATATATAATTCGGAACATTATATACTAACTGAGGTGACGAGCAATTTCTCCTTTTCCCGCAATGTTTTCTACCCTACCAATTTCAAGGAGTCGGTGTGGTGTCAAATCAAACTTTGTAATAATGATAAATTATTAATATGATGTTTGTACAGAAGTCCAAACAGTGACTCAGAAATGTAAATAGATTGTTAGAGTTACTCAACGTCATGTGTACTGGAGGATATTCCCACATTTTAATCATGGGAGATTTCAATTTCCCAGAAATCGACTGAAACATTGAAGCCACAACTATGGGTGAAAATCACCACAGCTACAAGTTTGTAGAAGGAATAAAAGATTTATTCCTACATCAACATGTGAAAAAAAATACCAGTCACAGAAACAACCGGACCCCTACACTCCTAGATATTGTGCTAACATACGAAGAAAACATAGTTGAAGAGATCCAAACATTACCTAGCCTTGACAAGAGTGATCACGTCATCCTGAAATTCAACTTTAACTGTTACATCCCTAAGAACCCGAGTAAATCAGAAAAATTTATCTACTCAAAAGGAAATTACGATTCAATCAATTCAGCCATAAATAGTATAAATTGGAGCGATATCATGAAGGGAGATACTCAACAACATTCACAGAAAAAATACACCAAATTATTAATAACAACATACCAAAGTTTAATGTGAATACCTCCAGTAAGAGAAATCCCTATGTTGATAGACAGGCTGTAATCGCAATCAAAGACAAAAGAAAAAAATGGTTAAAATATCAAAACCGTAAAAAAACATTATATATGAACAGTATAAAACATCGAGAAATAAAGTTAACCATCATGAACTAAAGAGAGCAAGATATCAGCAGGAAAAAATTAAATTACACTTATAATGCGAAAGAGAATGTCAAGGGTTTCTGGAAATTTGTACGGCAAAACACTATTTAAAACCACAATATTAACTAGTCACTTAGAAATGTTTAATGGAGAAATGACTTCTAATGATGACGGGGATTGCATCTACACTGAACAGCCATTTCATATCCGTCTTCACTGAAGAAAATGTGAACAATATAATAGCGTGTCACTGTTAATGGCAATACATCAAGCTGGGGCACAGTCCTAAGTGGAGTTCCGCAAGGAAGCGTACTAGAAACTGTTCTTTTCTTATTGTACATTAACGATCTGCCAGATGTTATTTCTTCAGTGGCCAAGCTATTCGCAGATGACACAAAAATCTACAAAGAGATCCAGAATGAGAACCTCATAGACCATCCAGACAATAATGAACAAATTCAAAACGTCAAGAAGGAAAAAGATTTGGGTGTTGTATTCGACCCAAAACTATCATTCGGTGAACATGTCAACGAAAAAGTCAAGAAAGCCAACAAAATAGTCGGATTAATAAACAAGAACTTTAACTACATGTCAAAGGAGGTGTTTCGAACACTTTATAAAGCCTTAGTCAGACCTCATCTAGAATACGCATCAACTATGTAGATGGTCTCCTCGTTTTAAAAAGGAGAAATTAGCAGTAGAGAATGTTCAACGTAGAGCTACAAGAATGGTAAAAGAAATCTCCCATCTAATCAAAGAATGAAAACTTTAGGTCTTCCAAGCTTAGAATATAGAAGAAGTAGAGCAGATTTATTGCAAACATACAGAATAATGAACAATATTGACCGGATTGATAGGCATAGACTCTTCCCTTCTCCCCATGAAATGTCACAGACAAATCGAGGTAACTCAAATAAAATAAAGATGACTCAGTCTCGAACTCAGATGCGAAGGGCCACCTTCAGTCAGATGGTTGTAAAGCATTGGAACAACCTCCCTAATAATGCAGTACTTTCACCATCCATCAATTCCTTTAAACGGCAGTTGAATGAATGGGCAAGGGGGTCCAAAAGTTAAGTTTGGCCTCAAGTGTGTAAAACAATAATTAAAGCACTTCAAGTGGACAGAGATAGTGACAATGACTCTGAAATATGTAAATTGTCGCATAAGTTTTGTTTTTACAAGTTTTGAATTATTTTCACAACGCATACTTTTGAATAATGTGTAATTTAACCCAATAAAAAGGGAGATCACTGCGAAGGCGAATCCTCGAGTATAAGCGTAGCCTGGGGTCCTGGCCCGTTCGTATACCGCGAACTAATGCGGGTTAGCATGGGCCAGGACTCCAGGCTAGTATAAGCGTAGGGTTACAATTTTCGGGTAAATCGGCCCCGGCGATTAACACCTTTGCTAAGCGTGCAATTTAAGTAGTTCAATGAATATGGACGTGTTGGCCATCCTTTTAAATCATTTTTCATCGGATAAACCGATGTGTTCAGATTACTCCGATGTGTATTTCACAGCTCACGGAAATACCCGAGTAGTTTCGATTGATGAATTTGTTCCCGATTTGACTTGTAGTAAGGAACTGTTTTCAAGATGGCTTCTGATGACACAGACCGCGAGAATAAAACGGAGTTTGGCTCTATTTAGTAATAAACGAATAGGTTTCGTGACCTCATTCCGTTAAGGATGGAATGCAGAAACGCCAGGTATATTGGTTAATCTATTACTGTAGGATTAAATTTTTGGGTCTAAATGTCTGTTCAAAGGTAATGTAACGATTCGCCACAATAACGATTCGCCACAATAGTAACTCGCCACAAATGATAGCGATTAACTACAAGCCAATTAATGGTTCGCCACGAAGCAATAACGATTCGCCACGATATAGCGTATAGGTGCTACCTATTGGCGAAAAAAACATTGAACTTTCTTAGGTTGGTTATCACTTGTTAATAGACAGAAATACTGAAAACCAGTTTTGCCATACAAAATCCAAAATGGACAAGCACCTAATCATTTATCACAAATGTTCCCCTCGATTGCAGAGAACAGAACACATTATTTGTTACGAAATACTGATGATTTTTATTCATTGAACGACAAGACAAACTAGTTGCTAACTCGTTTTATCCCATCTTCTGTCGCTCGACCTACGAAATGAAATCAAAATGATCCCATCTCTTTGGTATACGGACATTTGCCCCCCATTTGCCCCCAGACATTTGCCTCCTTTTTGTATAGGGCGGACATTTGCAAATGGGGGCAAACGCCGCCTTCTACATTACGGTGAGGGGGCAAATGTCTGCCCTTTACCAAAAGGGGGCAAATGTCCGTGGCAAATGTCCGGGATTCCATCTCTTTTCATGTTTTAATTGCAATGCCTTGCTCAATAACCAAAGCATTATAGCATAGGTGGGCGGGGATTCTTGGTTACGCATGCTCAACTAGAAATAACTGAAGTACTTTTCATGCAGATATTTCTGCAAACCATATTTCTGATAAGATTAATTGTGACTTTTGACTATATGAATTGGATGCAGAAAATCTTTCTCTTTATGAACCAAATAAAATACTCAAAGGTTGTCAATATTTCTCATCTATCTGCGTCTCTGTCCCTTTCAACCTTCTCAACTTGAATATGCTATAAATTGGAAACCAATGTCTATGTTTCAAGTCAAACCATTATTGGCATTAAACTCTTCCTAGCAGTCTTACCTTTTATCAAGGGATCACAAATTATTATCCTGGAATACAATAGTGTTGATCTTTTTATATGCAAATTTCCTGCTTTGTCAAGCTTTCTAACCACTAAAGCAGTTGCCTGACTATTTAAATAGCATTTCAATATGGTATTGTTCTTTCCTTTCTTTCTTTCTATTTTTTTTTGTCTTTTTCCCCAAATTCATGGAATCAATGCATTGTCATTTGGAATTAAAAAACATTTATTTATCATAACTGATATGAGTGTTAAACAATTAATTTTACTATGTTTAAAGTAATGAATCGTTAAAAACTGGCATTAAAATAAACTATCAATCAATCTAAAGCAAATCTGAACTCAAAGGGTATTTCTAAAGTTATGGAAATGTCCGATTAGTTATTATTGAATTTAATGAAATTTCCGTGAATCCAATCTACTAGGCGCTTTTTGTGTTAAAACATGCGTTTATATTGTTATGTATACCCAATCACATCCAGGCCACTGTAATGTGTTCCTGCAAATCTCTCACCAACTCTCGCTAAAATGTGAGTGAAAAAATGCCGATTTCTTTTGAAAAGAATTCTTTTGTTTGGTTTCTTATCCAAAAGAGCTTTTTTAAAAAAAGAAGACTGATATTGAGTAAAGCAAAAACGAAACCTCCGAGCGTTTCTGCTTTGGGTGACCTAACTCGCGTGCTGGTGACGTTCATGTGAACGCACATGCGATTTTGCGCTGCATGGAGCGACAAATGACTCAACCTGACGCTTTTTTGGTTGAAGGCAAGCATCTTCTTAATCTTTATCAATCACATTCAAAATGGCGGACTCAAAAAATAACAAAATGGCGGCGCCCTTCAGTGAGACATTCTGCTCAGGTTTTACGGTAAAGAATTGAAATCTATATTTTTCTATTTTCTTATATTTCACGATCACACGCGTTACCAATGAACGAAAAAAAACCATTCAATGTTTTTTTCGTAATATTTTAATAAATTCTTGTTCAGAAAGCTTACTGTATATTAGGCTTGATCAAGAAGCTTTACACTACCATGGTCATTATTGACACTAACCCATCTTGGAATAAGGCAATGCTGCACAAATCCATCGTAACAGGCTGGTCCTGTTATCAAAGAACACTTCCCAATGACCCAAATTAAAAAACAATATCGCGTATCATCGCAAATTTCTCTGGGTTGACTGGATCGATGGTGTTGAGGGAGGTACTGTTGGATGCAGAAATCATTTGGCTATGTTTGACATATATAGATTTGACAGACAAGGGATCATATAAAAAATGACAGACTGATAAGCGCGGAATGTCAAAACTGGTTTATATTTTAAGTTGTTTCCCTTGTGTATATTTAGTGTTAATACAGGTATTATGACCTACATCTCTGTGCCATGAAACTGCTAGTCTCAATAATGATCCGGGATCAAAGCTTTTTTTCATCATTTGGACATTTATCGTGCTTCGCTATGTCTCAAGTCCAACGTGATTTTTATGTTGTAAACAATTTGAACGACCGACTGAGTGCTTTTAACTTGCGATTTTTTATGTTCAAAGGGATGGAAAAATAAACAGAAACTTGAAATACATAAATGAATGATTTATGAATCGTTTCAGCACACACAAGTATCCAGTACACCTCTTATATGCTAGTTATCTATCAAGTAACATCGACAATGGCCAAAAATAAACAATCGTTGTCCATGTTGTATACCACCGGCCGCGAGAATCTTGGGGGAAAAAGGTCATCGCATTATGTGGTACAGTTTTGGGATGAAGTATGCGTCTTTATACAAAAGTCGAGTTGAACTAGGTTAATCTTCTTTGAGATTAATTGTTGACATCTCTTCACATACAGATTCGGAAAAGATAGCATTGATAAGATGTTTTCGAAAATGTCCTGGGGGGGGCAACTGTCCGTAAACCATTTTGCAAGTTTCAGCCAATGCGTTCAACTAAGTCTGCAAGAAGGGCAACTTTCCATACATATATTTGGTTCCACTTAAGAAAAATGACGGCCTCAACTTTGTCTGGACTTCCCATTTTAGAACAAGATAGTTAACAACAGTCGAATTCCATAAATAAATCCATTGTTTCAAAAAAGTAACAAAAACATATATAATCAGATGATGCAAATACAGAGGGAATTATTTTAGTCGAAGTACAGTATCAAGTGCTCACAAATATTGCACTCTAGGTGAACGAGTTCACTGTTACAAACAGTGATATGTGAAAATTGTGTGTTGACCTGTTTAATGGACCATGTTACATAACCCAAAGGGAGACTTGGTCATCCGAATGTTTCGGATTCTTCCGTGAACATTTGTTAGCACGTTTTATGTGTGTGATTTATATCAAAGTTTTGGATATTTATACAATGGTGACACTTTTGAGGCTTCACACATCAACAGATAAAAGGTTGAGATCCAAATCGGTATGTTTGATTTTATAATCCATTGTATATTTATGGAGTTGTAGGTGGTCAAACGTGCGCAGAAAATCTGTGAGCAAACATTTAACGCAAAAATCACGGTTGGCTCTGGACTCGAAGGTGTCAGTCAAAATAGAAAAATCCTTCGAGACCAGTTGTCTGGGGTACCAGTTGGCTGGACTATGAAATTGCCATCTTTACTATATAGAAGAGAACATGGCAACATGATGGAACTGTTTAAAATCCTAAATGGCAAAGACAGGATTGATCAAGAAAGACTGTTACCCACAAAAATCACTGATAGAACAAGAGTTATTGTCGACTAAATGTTAGAAAGTACATGATGATGTTTGGTCAAAGAGTTGTTAATAACTGGAATGGATTACCAGATTGGGTTGTGAAAGCCAAAGACCTAAATGATTTCAAAAGCAAATTGGATAAAAACTTGATTCTAAGGCAATATGTTACCCGACCCGTGCATGCGCCAGTAGAATCTATGACAAGAAGACCAGGCATGGAACGGGAATTACAGGCTTCTTGGCCTTTCTCCCGAATTTAGGTATCAAGGTATTAAAGGCCAGTTAATGAGTCTTCCTATAATTGAAACAATTATAAGACTGATCTCATTGCAATGATTATCCGACAATATTTCATGAAATTGCATTCAATTGTTATTGTTGTATTTTATAATAAGATGTACGACTGCTTAAGCTAAAACAATTTATTTTAAGAGAATTTTTAAATACAGGGAAAACACGAATCAACAATGTATTTATAATTTTTTATCAATACATACAATCCAATTTATTCACAGGAACACACAACATAAACCTTAAACATCTATTCAACAGAATTTTTTGAAGCACATAATTATATATTAATACAGTTTAAGTTGATCTAAATCGGCTCATACATGTGGGTACACCTTTATGGGAGATCGCTCATGGTGGTTTCACTCTGTCTGTAAGCTTCCTTAGAAGCCCAGATTCGCCCTTGGTATTGTCTTGGTTATTTTCGTGTGTGCCCGTTTGAGTTTCCCCTCCTGAACAAGTTGTACCTGAAGCTTAAGGTCACTGGCATGGGTATATAGAAGGGAGCAGGGACAGCATGAGGTAGAATGGTAAGTTCCCTTTCCTGGCCCGCTTGTTATGCCAGCCCTCATAGTCCGGATCGTCCAAGAGTACTGACACCAATGGCCCAGACGTTACTTGGCAGCCATGTGTCTATGACGTATTGAAAAAAGAAGTCAGTTTGTGTCGTCAATTTGCTTTCAATTCTTACCTTCAATGATACAGAGAAAACCATATAGCCTTACATAAAAAGAACTCGAAAGAAAGAATCTCGCCAAATGTGCATTGTTGTTATATTATTATTTTGAAACAGTCCTCAATCTCACGCAGATACCAAATGGCAGAGCATGTATTTTACACTATTACTATCAATTTATCGAAATGGTTCACAGAATGTCGGGTCAGTATGATCAATCAAAGGAGCATTTAATAATAGTTCAATTGATAATAGTTGTAATGCAGTGTTACCAAACTGGTGTCCGCGTTTTTTATACTTACTGTCTCCAAACCATTAATCACTCAGCGGCCACATTTCCTTTCATAATTCACAGCTAAGTAGCAAACATGGTAGAATGAATGTTCTTGAAACATTCAATTAACATCCATTTATCTGATAATTAAGGAACATGATTATCTCTTTCAAATTGTCTAATCTTTACTGAACAATGATTAAAGCCACACCGAATCCATCGATAATTATGATATTTTTCACACCTATGACAAGACAACTTTTTCTAAGGACCACATACAAATAATGTTTATTCATTTATATATTATATAATAATAATATATAAGACAAAGATTTCCGATTTAGACAATGTTTCCTTATAGATATCAACAACATCAAATAAAGTACAATATGATATTTATATATATATATAGTATTTATATCTATTAATGTGTAACGTTAGTTGAACGTTTTGCAAATTAGGGAATCTAATGCATTGTTGTAGAAAACATGATGGTATGTATAAAGACAACACAACCGCTCAGTGTATGACAGTGTTTTTCACAGTCCGAGTCACAAGCCTTGGCCTGTGGGAAAGGCAACTCCCATAGAAGGAGAAGTCTTCATCCCACCGCTGCCAAGGACTTATTTATTACTGCGAGTAATTATCAATTGTATTTTACCGTAATAAAGGAAATATGGGTGTCCAAATGTTGCTGCAAAAATTTCTTCCCACGTGGCCACCATTAAATGAATAGTTCCTAAGTTGGACATCATAGGAGATATTGCTTGATGCAAATTCTTTTTTCAATATTTTCCAGTCGCGTCAAACTAGTTTGAATAACAACTTCGCTACTGTGATTACCAACCACGTATGCATATTATGGCGTATTGTTCCATTATTATAAGAATATTGATAAACTGTATGGAATTTAAAGTACCAGTTATCATTGTTACCTGTAATCAGTCATTGTCACGTTAATATGGTCAAGCTTTATGCACCTTATAAACAATGCTGTAATGTCTTGTGGCTGATATTCGGTTGGACAGAACATGGTAGTAATATTTATTCTACATGCACCTGTGAAATGCTTTTCCTTTTTTTTTCAGTGCCGATCCTACCAAGAAGGTGATACATTGTTTGGCCTGTGATAAGGTCACACAAGGACATTTCAGGTCTGTGAAGAATGTGGCATTAAAAATCAACCACACTGAACTTCTTTCAGTCCTGAATATAGATCTATCTAAGAACACTGATGATTTAAGTTTTTGTGATGCCTGTATCAGAACAGTGGAGAAAATCATCAAAATGAGAATCGTTTGCAGAATTAACTTATGCATTGCAGAAAGCCAAAAACAAATAAATCTTCATTCAACTTCGCCAAACATTGAAAAACAGCACATTTTCCAAACATCAAGATCCTCAAATACAAAAGAATCGGGAAGATCACAGCGTAATCATCCCCCTAAAGAGCCATCAGTTACCAGCGGTGAATCACATAAAGACGAAGGAGACCATTCCTATGCAGGGAGCAATTCAACTAAAGAGCCATCAGTTACCAGCGGTGAATCACATAAGGACAAAGGAGATCATTCTTATGCAGGTATCAATTCAGAAACAAATGTAAGTGATATATTTGCTCAACATAAACTCAGATTTTTTGAAGCCAGTGTCATAGATGAACACGTACAGCAGACATTGCTTGAAGAAGTTTCCTTTTGTTCAAATGTGGAAAGGTTAATCACAACATTAATGAAGGATAGCTATGCTAATGAAACACTCTGGAAGATGTTTTTGTTGAATCTGAACTCGGAACTTGATTTGGTATGTGGAACCAAATTTCCAAGTGTCTTGCGGACTAAACAGACTGATCTTGATGCTGGAGTCTTCCTTGGTGAAATTGTGAAAGAGATTCACACAAGATGTCCAAGAGTATTAGATGTACTGATTGTTTTGACTTGTCCATTGACATCTGCGGTACCAAAAGGTAGTCATGCAATATCAGCAATGTATGCCATGGCCACCTATTCCAGGAACCCACACCTGATTGCCTTTCAAAGACTTATTACAGCATCTTGCCTCAAATATAATGCAGGCAAAGGGGTAAGTCCTTAACCCTTTTCCAAACAATAACAACATTTGAACACTTTGTTGCAGAAGACTTAAGAACACATTGAGGGAAAAGGAGAAATTGCTCATGATGAGCAAATTTTCTGTTTCATACGTTTTCTGCCCTATTAGAAGATTATTTTCCAATTTTATTACATTTTGAAATGTTGTCTGCAAACTCTTTCAATTTGAGAAAGTCGAAAATTTGTTGTATGGGAAAGGGTTAAGCAATCTACCTTCAAATATTTTTGACATGTAAGCACTGCACTAAACAGCACTAGAAAAATGATAAGTGTTTTTTCCTGGTTTTAGTGTTGATAACCCTTATAGTGCTTGAACTGACTTTATGCTTAAGCAAACAGGTTAGATACAGGCCAACCGCCAAGTAAATTGGCGACTGGCCAGTAATCTAACCTGTTTGCTCTGAGTATCTTTCCTCTACAAAATTGAGCAGAAATTTAAGGTTATGGAATGCAGACAACACAGAAATCTATTTTTGGAAAATTACCCAGCACTTTAAGGGTTAATGGGTAATGGGTACCTTTCACAAACTAAGAAAGTATAGATTTGTTTCTTTTTCACAAATATCTGGGCCGGGATTGAAAAGCAAAATTAATATCTAACCAATTATCAAACAATAACGATATTTAATCGCTTTGTTGCAGACGTTTGGAAAATATTGTGGGAAAAGGCGAAACTGCTCATGACAAGTAATTTTCCCTTTTCCCACAATTCTTTCTGCCCTATCAGAAAATTATGTTTTAAATTCATCACATTTTAAAATGTCTTCTGCAAACTTTCAATTTGGGACAGTTGTTAATCGAATCGACTTTGTTTGGATCCAAACATACGCAAAACATGTGATTGAATTTTAACTCTATATTTCAATTATTTCAGTTGCTTGGGATTCTGAACAGATGTGGGATCAGTGTTCCGGAAAAGAGCAAGTATCCTGTGATTGGCCTGAGTGAAGGAAATAACAAAAGAGTGTCAGATTCTTTGCAAGATGGGAGACCACAAATGAGAACAGTTGACAATGTTGAAATAAAGACTTATCAGGTACTATTTTTAGCTTGACTATTTGAGGAATAAGGAGAGCTATACTACTCACCCGGGCGTCGGCGGCAGACCTTGGTTAAGTTTTTATGTGCAAGTTTGTATCTCATTAACTACTGTATGGAATAGGTTGACACTTCGCACATTGTGTTCGGGTAATAGTCTTAAGTCCCTGGCCAAGTTTCATATATCTCTAATTTTGAATTTAAGCAAATTATACAGACTTTTGTAGTTAGAAAATCTTGGTTAAGTTTTTATATGCCAGTTGGTTTCTTATGAACTACTGTTTGGAATGGGTTGATACTTCACTCATGTGTTCAGGTTAATAATCTAAGGTCCCAGGTCAAGTTTCAAATCTTTTGTATTAAATTTAAGCAAATTCTGCAGCCTTTTGTACTTAAAAAAAATCTTGGTAAAGTTTTTGCATGCAAGTTTGTATCTCATGAACTCCTATAGTGAATGGATTGATACTTGGCAAATGTATTCAGGGTCATAATTTAAGGTCCCTAACCTAGTTTCAAACCTCTAGATTTAAATTTAAGCAAATTTGTGGCTTTTTGTACTTAGAAAATCTTGATTAAGTTTTTACATGCAAATTAGTATCTTATGAACCACTGTACGAAATGGGTTGATACCTCACACATGTGTTTTTGGTCAAAATCTAAGGTCCCTGACCAAGTTTCAAGTCTATTGTTTTGAATTTAAACTAAATATGTGGTACTTTGTTCTTAAAAATTCTTGGTTAAAACTTTGCATGCATGTTCGTTTCTCAGCTATTGTAGGGAATCATTGTTTGCACCCTCATATTTTAGAAACAATAATATTGACCTATACCCCTCTCCGACATTGCCGAATAGCCGGGCACGCTGTCTGCATACAGCTCTTGTTTTGTTATTGTCGTCTGCGATTTTTCTGCCAAGTGCTAGATGTTATGCCATTATAATGCATGGGTTATCATATACCAACAGAACAGGGAAGTTGATGATCGTTAATGCTTAGTACACAATGTGGCTATCATTGGCAAAAATAAGTGAAAAAATCAAAAATACCTAGGCATGGCCATCTTGTTCGGACATAAAATCATAAACATTGATTATGTGATTCACCTGTCTGTAATCAAATTGAACAAATTATTACTTGCCAATTTATAATATGAAGTTTTATTGCCTGTTAACCAATTACCAAACAAAAATGACATTTCATGAGATTGGTGCAGACAACTCTAGAAAACATTGTGGCAAAAGGAGAATTTGCTTGTTATTTTCTGCACAAACAGAAGATTATTTTTCGATTTCATCACATTTTGAAATGTTGTCTGCAACACCCTTTCAATTTGGGACAGTCGAAACTTTGGCGTTTGGTAAAGGGTTAACTGTTAGTCTTGTGACTTAATAATGCAAACTTCCCATCATTTTTCATGAATGGTTTCGTTTTTTATTTTGGCTTTTCAAGCATCTGTTTGCTGAACTATTCAAATCACAGACCTCATTATTTTGTCATAGTAAAATTGGTTTTAATGTTGTTGATCATGCTGAGATCCTATTGTTAAAACATTATCATTCAAACCATGTCCTATTATTTTTAACTAATTCTGGGTTGGGTTTTTTTGCCATATGCAAATGGCTTTGTATAACATTGCAAATGAAATGATTGTGTTGTCTACACAAGGAATAATTTAATGTGATAGTAGACAAGAAACAAAATTATCATGAAAAAGTATGTTTTCCTTAAAGCCATACTTGCACTCATTTTTACTTCAATTGTGAAAGTTCTAGAATAATTGAAAATTAACTTAAAAAGTATTTTAAATTCACTTTCATAGAGAAATTGAGACTGTAACACATCCACATGATGCTTTAAAAGAGTGAAGGTTTCTTTACATTAAGAAATAAAACAAGGTCAGCCGCAAAACGTTGTAAACCAACAAAACCCAAGAAATTCTCCATTTTGAATGTTCATGATGTTAGTATTGGATAAAGTACAGTATTTTTATGTGTTTAACCTTATATTTCTAACCAGGAGATCGTCACTCACTAATCTGAGCACTCCTTGCTATTTTAGATGTTACTCAAAGGTAAACAATGAAGTTAAATTGGTTGGCACTGAATTTATGAAAAAAAGCACTTTGAAACATGGATAAAAAATAGTGAAGGCATTATATTATCATGATCCTGTAGGTTTTCGCAATGTGTCAACATATTCTATCATAATTTATTAGTTTTATTAGTCAGTTTTGCAGTTTTTCTGTGCGCTATTATGCTTTTAATGTTATTTGGTAGAACTATTGCGATTGAAGTTTGACGTTCTCCCTTTTGTCACCAGTCATGACTGTTGAATGCTGGTGACAATGGTTTCAAATTCTGACAACTGTGGGTTTGTGGTATAATGAAGTATGGAGTAACTGAAGTTAATGATTAATGTATAGTAGAGATAATGAATTGTATCCGAGACATTTGCTTGCAGTATTTTATCAAAATAATGAGATTTAATTTTTTCCCTTTGGTAAGTCATAAAAATTGTCTGCACTACGCTAATGAGTATCTACAACAAAGTTAAGAGAATATGTGTTATTAACCCTTTACCGAACGCCAAATTTTCAACTGTCCCAAATTGAAAGAGTTTGCAGACAACATTTCAAAATATCATGAAATTGGAAAATAATCTTCTGATATGGAAGAAAATAATGTGGGAAAAGGTGAAATTGCTCGTCACGAGCAATTTCTCCTTTTCCCACAATGTTTTCCAGAAACGTCTGCAACAAAGTGGTTAAATGTCGTTATTGTTTGGTAATGAGTTAAGATGTTAGCATGGGGAATGGAGATTTGATTATGTTTCGTAATTTTAGAAAAGTCTTTGATTTAATGTTAATTCTACCTTAACCCATATCATCTTTCTCTTCTTCTTTCAGGTTAAAATGAATTACATAGATGTTATCGGAGCTCTCTCCAAAAAGAATGGCATGTGTGTCATATGTGGACAACGCAGCATCAAAGATTTATCCAAAAAATCCCGTCCCCATCCTGGTATGTCCTAGGGATAATCTTTTATTAGTTCATCTACTTTTTTAGATTTTTATGTATTAGTGCTTTACCAAAGGCCATATTTTCGACTGTCCCAAATTGAAAAAGTTTGCAGACGACATTTCAAATCGTGATGAAATTGAAAATTAATCTTAAGATAAGGTAGAAAACATTGTTGGAAAAGGAGTAATTGCTTGTTAAAAGCAGTTTCGCCTTTTCACATGTTTTCCAAATGCTCCAATGTTTTCCAAAGTCGTCTGCAACAAACTGGTCAAATGTCGTTACCCAAAATGACTTGACACCTAATGAATCTACATTGATTACTTTATTGTCTGATCTTTTCATTGATGTTAAGTTATATTCTTCATAAATGTAGTCAAAAATGATAAAAAATATATATTAATCATCATGTGATCATGATGTGTTTGCGTTTACAAATTACATGTAAACAGAAAAAATAAATCTCTGATAAACTCTCCCGTCTAAAGCGATAGTTGACTCTTGACTGATAGTTGATTATTTGATAATATAGGAATAAAAAAGTGAAAGTTGTAATAGCCATTTTCATTCAATGTTACAAACGCCTATGTTAAAATTGATTGGAAAAATCAGCAAAGATGGAGTAAACAGTTAGAACGCGGGAATGTACTGTAGATTCCATTGACATCTCAAGGAGATATTTACAATAATGGTATGTGAATCATGTATGTTAACATCTTATGCTGATGAACGTACAATTTCTTTTACCAACAATGACAACATAATAATTAAAAAAAGGGTTTTTAAGGAAAATACAGATACAGCGTTTAACACCATTTGAACAAACAAAAGTTGGCTATCAGGTGACACCAAACTTATAAGATAATCTTGGCAAACAAGAATAAGCCACTGATGCCTCTTCGTTTCTTCAGGATTACAGAAGTACACTTGTGCATGAGTCCTCTTCAGTTCGCAAAACTTTGTTCGCTCCAACCACTCTTTTCTTACGCTTGATCAGAAGTGCATGGGTGCATTACCGCACAGTCTTCACGGTTGCACAATAGAATATCATCTATATAATACAATTCTTTTTCATTACTTTTTCAGGCCGTCAGAAATACTTGACAGATCTGTTATGGAAGTATGGGAACATCCGTACTGATAATGGATATTTGTGCCTTGATGACGAGAAAAGGTTATTAAGTTTAGAAAAAAAACACAGACTATTTCAAGAAAGTTGCCAAAAGACAAAGAATGTTTTCAAGACCATGGCATGTCTTGACCCACAAATAATCAAACACCAATATCCATCCAATGACAGAAGAGTTAAGGATAGTACTGGAATAGCTCAACACAACAACACAGCAGTTACTAGTGCTGATAAAATACATGAAATCAATCTGAAAGATGATGAATTTATAATAGTAAGAAATGAGAGTGAAACGAGCGATGATAACGATGCTGAAGGAATTGAGTATGATCCAGAAGATAATTCTGATATGATGAAAGTAAATGCTGAACATAAAAGCAAAGTAACTAAAGAAGTAGAAAAAACTGGGCAATATGGAACTGAGAGATTAAGGGGAAATGGGAATGTGATAAAGAACAATACTGCAGTTTTTGATGAGACTGAAATCGGAATGAATGAAATAACAATTTCTTTACATCAATCCAAAGGGGACTGTACTGAAAGCAAGAAGATGCAGGTCTCGGGAAGCAAGATTACTAAATCTAAAACACATGCAGAAGGAAGTCAAATTGAAAAAAGTTGTGTACATGGTAATGATAAGCCAAGGACCAACACTGAGAAAAAGGATAAGAAGGAAGAAGTTTCTAAAGTGATGTTCCTAGATATGAATGTGTTAGAAATTTGTAAGAGACTTCCTACTCTATTGCCCAGACCTTCAAATGACAATAAAACTCCTGGTGATAAACCTAGTGAGGAGCTTAAAGACAACAGCAACAACCCTATCAATAGTCATAGTGAAATAGTTATGAACATTCCTGATGAAAATGCTAGTAGCTCTCCTAGTGAACAAGTTGAAAGTGACCCAATTAAAAGAAAACTTGCTTCTGACCACTATAGGGAACACAGTTATGTACATGTAAGAGGAAAGAAACCTAAGGTAAAACGATAAAAAGCCAATTTTCTCACTTGAAAATGTTGTCCTCACAAAGTGCTTTATCCCATTACCAAACATTAACGACATAAAACCACTTTGTACCAGACGACTCAGAAAACATTGTGGGAAAAGGAGAAATTGCTCGTTACTCGTTCTGGTGACAGCATTTGGATTTTCATGGGAGCCAGTCTTGGGACTGAATGCTGACAGCTCTAAAAGAGCAAGAATTTGTGTTTTGAATTGCATGGTCTATGGCTTTAATATTTTGAATATAGCATGTTCATTTAGAAATACTCTGCAAATGATGCCACTGGGACTTTCCTTGGTCCAACCCAAGGTGTTACAAGTTTAACATTTAGACTAATATCTGAGAGAAAGAAAACAAAGGGTCAAGCTGTAAATATAGAAGATAATGGGCAGTAAATAGAACTTAAAGATGTGTTATCCTAGACTTTGCTGTTCTACCCTTCATTATGAAATAAGTCTGCACACAACTTAATTTGATGAGGATGTATACATGAGTAAATTGGTGTTGGTGGAATTTTTCATAAAAACACTAGTTTGTAGGCCTTGAAATTTAATATGTATGGACTTTATTGACTCTGGATGAAAATGCATGCTTGTCACAGACCACTTTGTCTCAAGCTGAATGGTCTAAGGCTTTGATATTTGTTATATATCATCATCTAGAGGTATTCAGCTATTAATCAAGTTAAAATCAGTCTCATGTAATTGGGTTTTATAATGTTAAACCTTTTGCAAAAACTTGTTTATAATTGTCCCTAAGACTCTTAGGGAGACCATCTATGATTGTCATTAAATGTATGTTCTTCAGTAACCTGCCTTGTTCAAATGTGATAGATATTTGATTTGTATAAATTTACCCTTTTGCATACCTACACCTGTTGGGGTAATAATTCTATTGTTACTTCTTGAACATTTGTTTATGATTTAACTGATCTTCAAAAATCTTACCTGTACTGGATTTTTTTTTTAATGTAAGGGGTAGATTCAGTTCTTTTGTAAAGTTGACTCTAGTTGATTTGGTTTTGTTCAATCAGGGTTTGTGTTCTTATTAACAACAAATTGTAATGTGTGTATGTTACCATATGCCATAGAAATCTTGTGAGCTTTATTATATGCCATAAAAATCTGATGAGCTTAATTATATGCATGACAGGTGAGCAATTCAAGGCTATTGTGATTCTCCTGTTCTTTGTTATTTTCTGTTGACTACTCTCTTTAAACACCAAACCATGATATCAGTAGTATTAATTCACAAGAAATGCTACAATCATTATCTACAGCATTCAAATAATCAAAAATATGTACTCGCAAGTAGGCTTGGATCTTCTGGGGCCCATAACTCATTAAGTGTTGATTTTATGGTTCTGTTGCAAAGGTTTATTCTCAATTGACACACATTAATCATTTGAATTTTGACCCTTAGAATACTGGGTATTTTCCAAAAATATATTTTTGTGTCGTCTGCATTCCAAAACCTTAAATATCTGGTTAATTTTGTCGAGGAAAGATACTCCTAGTAGCAAATAGGTTTTATCTCAGGCCAGCTGCCCATTTACTCGGCAGCTTGCCTTGCTCTAACCTGTTTGCATAAGCATGAAGTTGGTTTCAATACTATGAGGGTTTATGCAAAATTTGATGCTCTTGCGTACCTGGAAACCAACATGACTAAAGGAGGATTTCTGACAAGAAAGTTCTTCTTCAACCACAGTGGTTTCTATCCTTTATTATCTAAAATATTGTATGTTTATATTTTTTGTTTGTTTGTTGGTGGCTTATTGAATTACCAAATCTTATTTCTTGTAAGCACTTAATGACTTGCTTTAGTCACACACTTCACTTTACCTCGACCATGTAAAGGGTCTATATTATAAAAAGATCTTTATATCTGGTATTTTGGAGACGTTTTGTTTCTAAATGGCACAACAGAGAAAACATGCTGTCTGGATAAAAAGTATGTTGAAGTCTTCTGAATATGCAAAAAGGATTAGTAGAAATTTGGATGCAATAACATTCAGAAAGAGAGAGATTATTGTCACATACTATTTGTTAAGAAAAGTCATAGAATTTACATAAATACTACATGTATTGTATATTATTTCATTTCAGTTCATGTACTCATGCATTTTCTCAAAAAGAGAGCATTCAAACAGTTGAAAATAAAGAAATGGTATCAGAAATAACTTTTTGTTATGTTTATGATGTTCATCAGCAATGTCGAAATGATATGATTATGAGGAATTCTCACATCATAGGTAGGGACTATGTGAAAAGTTCAAAGATGATATATTGACCTTTTGTAACTTGTGTGTTCTTAATCAGAACTGACTAAATAAGATTATAATAATTGGTTCTAACACCATAGGATCATAAAGTGAAAATTATAAGAGATTATCATATGTATTTATTAATGGCATCATGATTTTTCGCGAAAAATTGAATCCAAATAAATTTGCTGTGGTGTACATGTCAAATACTCTGGTCACACAAACCTTCAGAGTTCAGTTTCCCAAATGTCCAGATCAGTGGCTAACTACTGTGAGAACTGTGATGAGTTTTATATCTTCCTAAACCCTATAATTCAGGTACCTCTCCCGACTGACTTACGGAATGTCAATGGTTCTACCCGTCTTGACTAGCCCTTGTGGGCAGTTAAGTATGGGGTCTTCCTCCATCATTAATTGTCGGGCATCGCTACATAACTGAAATAATGTTGATGTGATGTAAAACCCATATATAAATAAATAAATAATTCAGGTACCCATTTATAGACAATACAAGCGAGGACATACACTCCTGTTATCAGCAAACAATCTAGAACACTGCATGACAAAAACTGCATGACAAAAAAGCATATTTACTCTGACAGAGTCTGAAGATATCTTTATACAGAACACAAGACATTCAAAATGCTCCAACTGCATCTGCGTCCATATCAAGCTACACCTTATATATATGCCACAACTCTTGTCTGGGTCTTGCTATAATTGCTCCAAACATGATTTGCCGTTTACACAAAACAGGAAGTACCAAACAGATCTTGAAATAAAGGATACAAAGGACTCAATATCCGCTCATATAAAGACACTGGTTTCATCACCAATCTTGAAAATTTACATGTAGTCGCCTCAACATCAATAAATGGATGATCAGACCTCATTTTGGTACCATTAGAAAGCAGATGACGCAAGAATCTATTTTTAGAAAATGACCCAGCATTTTAAGGGTTAAACATGTTGCCTTCAAGTAGGAGCTTTCTGAATAATATGTGGTTGTATTACAGTGCTAGTCGTCTTGGACACTATGTGTGTTTCCTTTTACTATTGTTGCTTCCAACAAGATCTACTGCATTATATTACAGTGACTCCCATACCTACATCAATTTTTCAGATTGATCCTTGAAGAAATATTTGTTTAATTTTGAGAAAGCACCAAAATTACTGTGGTCAGGGTATTTCAATTCAAAACTTTCTGTTGGATGGTTTGGAGAGGAAATGGAAATTAGATATAACAAGAAAATTCATATATGTTTGGTTTCCAATCTTCATCAAAAATCATATAAAACAACAGCATCATTCAACACAAGAAAAGTAGACTCAATCTACTTGTCAAACAGCAAAAAATAATTTCTGGCACAGAATGACGATTTTTGAGAGTTAAGATATTTAACCACTGTGTTGCAGACCACTCTGAAAAACATTGTTCGAGAAGAAGAAATTGCTCCTAACGAGCAAATTCTTCTTTTCCCACAATGTTTTCTGCCCTATTAGAAGATTGTTTTTCAATATCATCGCATTTTGAAATGTCCTCTGCAAACTCTTTCAATTTGGGACAGTCGAAAATTTGGCGTTTGGTAAAGGGCTAAAGAATCATGTATCATACATTTTCCTTGATTTAAGCCCCTCCCATGCAGATTTTTCATCCGTTTTCAATAACCCACAATACGTCATTTTGACAGTTTGGTATATACGACCCTAATTCACACAATGTCCAAGGTCCATGACACTTCTCCTGTTCAGGCTTTCTTATTCCCAATAAGGTCCTCAGCATCAGGATAGCTGATGTAGCACTTTGGCAAACAAGTCTTCAAATCTGTATAAGTCTTTATTTTATCTTCAACCGACTCTAAATCTTTTAAATACAGTTCTTCCAACAATCTGAAATGTTAAATGTAGCGTATGTACACTATCTTTTTCTTATAATTCCTGTTTATTTCTTTTTTCTTGTTTGACAACACCATTGAAATTATGTTGATAAGGGAATAAAAACTCATTCTTGCCAACATGAAGAGACATAGTGCGAAGTGGTCTAGGTAGTAGAGAGTCGGCCTCAAGTGTCATGTGTTCAAATCCTGTGAGAAGCAGGGCTGCTTTGTGACCTTTCATTAATCCACATTGGTGCGAGTACATTTACTGGTTATGTATTCAGGAGGCAGAATTGAGAGTGATCTATCAAAGTTGTAAGAGCTTGTTTACAATTGATGTGAAATAAATAAGTTTAACCTAGGAGACATAATCTGTTTAAGTGGATTTTACATTGAGTCAACATATTTCAGTTATATTTCAATGTTTGGTTGGTATTGATGGAGGAAGGCCACAAACTTGACTCCCCGTAAGTCAACAGGGAAAATACCTCTCATGAAAATCCAAATACTATCACGGGAATTGAGCCCACACAGAGCAGGGCCATGCGATTTCCTATTCTGTTCTCTACCAACTTGGTCACAAAACCTCCCTGTTTCAATAGACAGCTGTTACTATTATTACTACACACCTTAACCTATTACCAAACAATAATCACATTTGACCACTTTGTCGAAGACGACTCTGAAAACATTTTGGGAAAAGGAGAAAATGCTCTTCACAAGCAATTTCTCCTTTTCCCACATTGCTTTCTGCCCTATCAGAAGATTATTTTTCAATTTCAACACTTTCAATTTGGGACAGTAAAAAAATTGACGTTTGGTAAAGGGTAAAACTTCTACTTTCACTTTGAACAATCCACTTAAACCCATATAAATGAATCATCAATGGCTTCAACAAAGTATTTTCAATTAGCAAGCACTCACACCAATCGGCATATGGTTATCCACCTGTTACTTTTGAGATCTTTATTTCCCATTGACTCCAATAATAACTCAGGTATTTTCAAGACTGCTGAGTGAAGATTAGTGTTTTCTACCCTTAGGTCCTTTAAACTCTCAAAAACTGTAATAAAACGGAGACCTTAATTGTCTCAATTTTTTTCTACAGCGCAAAGAGTACTAGTACCATTCGAAAATCAGTGCACAAGCTGTCAAATCTGACCAAGGTACTGGCATTTGTGTTCATACATTGCAAACAAATAGTCCTGCAATAGGCAATCAAAATAAACTTCGAGAGCAATGCTGGACTATCATCTATACAGGTAACACATCAGTGTTCTACCAGCTTATCTCTTACTAGCAAAACTATGCACCAGAAGTTGAAATAAAAAATTTCTTAATGGGAATACTACGACCCCGAAGTACCCTGTAACATGTATGAGACCTTATACCTACCTAAAACCATGGAGACGGTTGAGGCCACTATCGGAGATACCTTTGCATGAGCTGATCTGTAGCTTCTTTAATGAGCTGGCAACCCTCGTTAACATAAACATACACCCATCATCCACATAGTTACAGTCGTGAAGCTTCATAGACTCCAAGTGTTTAATGCCATCTGAAAATAGTTTTTTTAAAACCCACCTTGATAAAGCATTATTTCAATATTGAAAATATTTTGATCATACTTCTTTTGAAACAACTACAGCAGAATGGTAGGTAAGCCTATTTTCTGTGAGCCTTTGAGTTGTCCCATTTTTTAATAAAACCAACAAACATTTAATTTTATGTTTATATGGGGTTTATAGCTGTGTCAACGGTAATTCTGCTGTTTTACAGCTTTCCTTGATTTCACCAGTATTAAGACTTAGAATGCTGAGAAATTTTCTGAAGATATATTTTCGTGTTGTCTGCATTCCAAAACCTTATATATATGCTTAATTATTTTTTAGGAAAGATACTCGAAGTAGCAAACAGGTTAGATCACAGGGCACAACAACTACTCAGGGCCTTTTTTTCCTTGAATTGGGAAGAGGCCCAAGCCTGTTGAATTTGGGAAGTTTTATCGTTAAAATTGCACAATAGGGAAACCAAAAAGCTGGTATGACTTTGAATTTTTGGAAAAACCGCATGATTTTAAGGAAATTTCCAATTTTGAAGCTGCCATTTATAGGCCCCTGTTGTATAGCCTGAAAAAGCCCTGTACTGGTCTTATTATCTGCAGTCTCTTCAAGTTCAACCCAGTCACCTATGCCCAAATGAAAGATTGGGTAAAAATAAAACATTCCAACCTATCAAAGTTCTGTACTATAAACACATTCTCACTTTTCAGAGACTTGGTCTGCTGACGATTTCGTCTTCAATGAAACATATAGGAAACCAATTTGTTAATTTGTCTACAAAGTGTATGGTTTTTTTTTATATGGGTTTTACATCACATCAACATTATTCCAGTTATATAGCGATGCCCGACTATTAATGATGGAGGAAGACCCCATACTCAACTGCCCATAAGGGCTGGTCAAGGCGGGTAGACAAAGTGTATGTAAAGTGGTTATATTACACGTCTCTTGAATAGGTGTATCCCAATTTGATGGTCAATAAAGTAAGTGTGAGGATAAAATGACACTTTTTGTTGGATCTTAAATGATAATAGAATATCTTATTTGTTTTGGTATTTGCATTCAATGATATTGCATTAAAAAGTTAGATAAACTTTAGATATCAGAATGGGGTATATATACAGATCTCGGCAACTAAACAATCATACTTAATGATACTGATAGTGGAAATAAATATTTACAAACAATATAAAAGGAAAATTATCTTGGATCAAACTTTGCTTATCATTTTATTGAGGTGTTAAATACAATCACTATATGTTAACTATGCAGACGAATTCTTTAATTGGTTTACTAGTACTAGTATATACATGTCTGTTGCATAATTGTACACAAAATCTTCAGTAAACAAAATCTCCTGCACCTAGTCTGACCTACCTAAATGTAAGAAACCATTAAACATTAACTCCGCCCCAGATGCATCAATGTCCTGTAACAGAAAATCCTCTTCCTTTTCTTCTAGAGGTAACGCGTTGTAATCGGCGACCCAGTCATTTCGCCCCACAAATCTTACACGACCACCATTCCTTAAGATCCACTCGGCACAGGTACGATCTACTCCAAACTTATTCTGTCTCTCAGTGTCAACCCTGAATAAAAGATCAAATATAAAACCTGCAAAAATCAGCAGGCATATTTCCTTTGCTTATCCCTTTCCCAAACAACAAATTTTCGACTATTCCAAATTGACAGAATTTGCAGACGACATTTCAAAATGTTATGATATTGGAAAATAAAATTCTGATAGGCCAGAAAACATTGTGGGAAAAGGAAAAATTGCTTGTCACGAGCAATTTCTCGTTTTCCCTCAATGTTTTCTAAAGTCATCTGCAACAAAGTGCTCAAATGCAATATCGTTTGGGAAAATAAACATGGCATTTAATGACAAGTAGAGTAACAAGTGCTGACCATAAGACAGCATGCTGGACTTTTCGATAATGGCATAACGGGTGTAAAAGTCACATGCCTTTTTTCGTTGCATAACAGAGACCAATAAAAGGCACCTTCCAAATTGGAAATTTCTCTAAAATTTTGTAGTTTTCCTATATTCAAAGTAACATCAGCTTTTTGGTTTCCAAATTCAGCCATTTTATCATAGATACAAACTCCCAAAACCTATAAGCCTAGGCCTCTATCAGAGTTAATGGGCGAAGTATCAACCCATTTCATACAGAAGTTAATGAGATTCAAACCTGCAGGTAATAACTTAACCGACGCCCGGGTGAGTAGTATAGCTCTACTTATTCTTCAAATAGTCAAGCTTAAAATCAGATTTTGGTTAGAGTATAATGCATGCCACTTTTGTGGTAATTCAAAATCCATTATCTTCCACAAAATAAAATGTCTCTGTCTATTCCTCAGAAAGGTTAAAGCTCATACAGGTCTCATTTATAGTCTAAATATCTAACATTGATAGTGAAGAAAGTTTTAATTTCAAATCTTGAGAACCAAAGTGTCTATCAAAAGTCTGGACAAGTGAATGTCAAATCTGGACAAGTAGTTGACATTCCAGCAACTTACCTAGTCCAGATTTCTGGTCTTGAAGGCTATTGCTATATTGACCCCTTGATTAATGTCCAAATGTTGAAAGAAGCTTTGTTCACGGATCATTATTCAGAAAAAGGCCGTATCTGTTCCAAGTATCATTAATTAAGTGGAAACTTTAAACAAAGATAGCCCATACACTATTTTGTATAAAATCATGCTCAACGACCCAAACTCTGACCAGATGACCCTGACTAATGATGACATTGACCTTGACGCTATGTTGCAAAATACAGTAATAAACAATGAAGAACCAAACTGCAAGTTTCAGTCGCAGATTGGCGACATAGGAACTGGGCAGCAATTTGTTGATCAACAATATTGGTAGCAAAAGATTTAACCACTGGTTACATATTAAAGTACCTTATATCAAGAGTTACAAGACCATATAGCAAGGTAAGTCCTTCACAAATGTAAATCATTTCTACACCGTTTACAGTTTTGGTACGGGATAAGTGTCTATAAGCCTGTGACTGCTACGGCTTGCCAGGATCCATCCGAACTTGGCTAGGGCTCTGAAGTGACTTACCAAAGGCCCTGAAGTGACTAACCAAAGGCCCTGAAGTGACTTACCAAAGGCCAGTTCCACGAAACAAGTGGTGTCAGTTGGGCTCGAACCTGTGACCCCAAATTCTAGGTCCAACACCTTAACAACTGAGCCATACAGGACCCCAAATTATTCTTTATAGTCTTGCATTGAAATCTCAATATACTGCCATGTTTGAGCCTTTCACTAGTTACTTACTCATTTGCTACTTTGTGCATGTACTTCAGAAGAAACTGTAGTCTGTGACCAGTTGAGATATATCTGTGACATACCAAGGCTTTGGCCGGCGAAAAGGCCAGTGGACCCTTGAAGAAAAAAATGTTCCATATATACTAACCCTTAAAATGCTGGGTATTTTTTTGAAAATAAATTTTTTGTGTCATGTAAATTACACATGCTTTCCAAAACCTTAAAAAAGATGCTTAATTCTGAAGAGGTTAGGTACACAGAGTATCAAACAGATTAGATCACAGGCCAGCCACGAATTTACTTGGCGGCTGGCCTGGATCTATCCTGTTTGCCTAAGTATGAAGTCAGTACCAGCACTATAAGGGTTAAAGCCATACTAGTGCCCATGTACACTAAAATTGAGCAAGTTCTAGAATAATTGACAATTTGATTAAAAGTAGACTTCTTCAAATT
Source organism: Cerastoderma edule (assembly GCA_947846245.1). NCBI lineage: Eukaryota > Metazoa > Mollusca > Bivalvia > Cardiida > Cardiidae > Cerastoderma > Cerastoderma edule. The sequence continues at coordinate 8,362,298 of OX401412.1, read as the reverse complement.
CCCTTTTATAGAGGAACTGAGATGTTAACATGTTCTCATAATGCTTTTAAAAGAGTGAATATGATATGGTTTTGTAACATTCATTAAATGTTTATGCAAATTAGGGAACCTAACACATTGTTATAGAGAACATGCTGGTATATATATACCTGTATAGACAACACAAGCGCTCAGTGTATGACAGTGTTTTTCACTGATTGGATGTGTTTGTGTCTTTGAGAGGTTAATTTGCTCGGTTCGTTACATTGGTGGCAGCAGTGGGATGATGACTTTTCCTTCTATCAGAGTTGCCTTTCCCACATATTTCCCACGGGCGAAGACTCAGGATGAGTCTTCTCAGGATGGGAGTTATGTAACGTTCTTTGAATGTTTATGCAAATTTGGGAACCTAATGCATTGTTGTAGAGAACATGCTGGTATATATAATATATAGACAACACAACCGCCCAGTGTACGATAGTGTTTTTCACTTATTGGATGTGTTTGTTTTTACAGGTATTATGACAAACATTCTCATTAAATGAGTTTGAAGTTTGCTTAAAAATCTGTAACATTTGTTGAATGTTTATGCAAATTAGGAACCTAATGCATTGTTTGAGAGAGCATGCTGCTATATATTTAGAAAACACAACCGCTCAGTGAACGACAGTGTTTTTCACTGATTGGATGTGTTTGTGTCTTTGAGAGGTTCATTTGCTCGGTTCCTTACATTGGTGGCAGCAGTGGGATTAAGACTTCTCCTTCTATCGGAGTTGCCTTCCCCATGTGTTTCCCAAGGGCCAAGACTCAGGACAAGTCTTCTCATAAGTGGGAGTAATGTTACGCTCGTTTAATGTTTATGCAAATTAGAAACCTAATGTATTCTTTGAGAGAACATGCCGGTATATATATAGACAACACAACCGATAAGTGTACAACAGTGTTTTTCAATGATCGGTGTCTTTGAGAGGTTCATTTGCTTGGTTCGTTACATTGGTGGCAGTGGTGGGATTAAGACTTCTACTTCTATCGGAGTTTTCCTCCCCCATGCGTTTCCCAAGCCCAAGGGCCAAGGAGTTATGTAAGGTTCGTTGAATGTTTATGCAAATTAGTAGTCCAGATAACTGGTCTCGAAGGCTATTGCTATTTTGACTGAAGCCTTCGAAGCACGATAAATGTCCAAATGATGTAAAAGCTTCATTCACGGATCATTATTGAGACTAAGATCCGTGAACGAAGCTTTTTTCATCATTTGGACATTTATTGTGCTTCTCTATGACTCGAAGGCGTCAGTCAAAATAGCAATACATGTAGCCTTCGAGACCAGTTATTTGGACACTATGAAGACTAGCAAATGAGGAACTTAAGTCATTGTTTGAGAGAACATGCTGGTATATATATAGATAACACAACTGATCAGTTGACGACAGTGTTTTTCACTGATCTGATGTGTTTGTGTCTTTTAGAGGTTTATTTGCTCGGTTCGTTACAAATCCTTCAAAAGTAGTTTTAGACCAAGTAACTGTGTATAAGCTAATCTGTAGGGATGCAAAGCAAAATCAAATTAACATGTTATAAAATCCCCATTAGATTATTGATCTCTAGGAACAAGATATATTATTCTCTAAAGTATTTACAAGAAAAGTTGAAATGTATGATAAGTACGAAAAGAATCAGGACGAAAGGTATTTTGGCTCGAAAAAAAATCTAGTACGACGAACCATGTCATTCTGTTATCAATTGTTAAAATCATTATCAGTTCCTCAAATTAATAAGTGGAACGATTTCTATAGGTATGTAATGATTATCTTTACACTTACTATCGATTTTAGAACAATATTCAGCATGTTTTGAGATGTAAATATCCAATCGGAACTACTCGGGTATTTCCGTGAGCTGTGAAATACACCTCGGATATAAGTGTAGGGTTACAATTTTTCGGGTAAATCGGCATCCGCTACAATCTCCCATGCAGAGTTATCGTCCCCCGGATACTACCTCTGCAACGGGCTCACGCCATCTTTGCCACGAATCGTGGCAAACTCTGTAATATTGCGATCCGAACTGTTCTTTTCATACAATTAAGTAAAGAAATATATGAATAAGGCAAAACTACTTTTACTTTATCCATACAAAAGAAATTAAATATGTATTTCACCGAATTTCGCTATAACTATTTTAAAGCCTTTTTACGCTATTAAAAATCAATCCGCAGAATGTTTACATCTTTGGTCTCCCGCTCGATCTATAGTAAATCTGATTTATCGCACAGTTTGGATACCAGTGATGTAAACAAAAACGATGTCTTCACTTTACAACTGTGTTTTTAAAGAGTTTGCCCTTGCAAAGATTAACATCATAATACGTGATATCATTGTATTTGGAATAAGGCAAAAGCTTCTTAAATGGCACATTCTTATCATCTGAATGGGTGCAGATCTCTTCAAATCGATGTTCTGAAAACTTCCACGAATGTAAGATATCGATGAGTTGGTGCTTTTAAAAAAGTACTTCCAAATAACCCCCAAATAAGTTTCACATGCTATGAAATGAGAGCTGAATGAGATAAAAAAGAGTTGCAGAGAAGATACAAGTTATACGCTGCCAGAGTTTGAAACAAAATGGATATTTGGATGATGTGTTCATGGTTTGTGGGGCCACAGGAAAGGCATGAGCATAGAGACAAAGATGAGAGGAAAGACCTATGTTGAATTAACTGCAAGTACCTTTTTCTAACTATGCTTGTGTTTCATTGTATATAATACATGGTTTACCGCTAACTTTATGATGTATGTATGCTCATACTTTGTGCAAAAGAATAGACAAACCATTAATGATTCTTAAGAAATAAGAAAGCTGTACACCCTTGGTTCTCCCCTCTATAAAACTGGCACAGCTGTTATTCTTCGTGGGGGGTAGGTCTGGGGGGTGGCGAGGATGAGGGGGAGTAAGGACGCGGTTATCTTAAAACGGGTCGATGGATCAAGGCAAATTTATGGTTGATTTAGTGCACTTTGGGGCATTTTGGTAAAACCTCCAACAATAGTGAGAAAAGCATTGGAATAAAACTAAAAAAATGAATGACAGATTGTCATGTTATATCAAATCCCTTTATCAAACTGATTTCTACACTTTTCAATGTTACGAATGTTATCTTTAGTTGCTTACTATTTGGATAATTTTCACTATTCATATCTGAGAGAATTGGTCGATGCTTCTGTTAATTGTAATTTGAACATAACGTAGCATTTAGTCTATCAATTCAGATGTCCTTATATTTTCTCACAATCCTCTTTCTGAACCAATGAATGCACATACTTTACCATGTCAACAATCTTAAATAAGGGACAAGAGACTAACAAAACATTCCATATTTGATTCATTCAATGCAGAAAAAGAATTTCATTGATTACCATGATATAAATTTGTAATAAGAAGAGGGACTCATTTAGAAAGTGGGCCTTTTGCATAAATCTTTTGGACGAAACAGTAAGTTGTTAATGATAACCAGGTTTTTCTTTAATCGAAATGCTTTCACAAGCATGAAAATGGGTCACATTTTTGAAGCATTGTTATATAACTTAATAAATCATGAATTATACCATATGTAATTTCAGAATATTTGGATGAACTGTATAATGAGCAAGTTTAATTAGTTATTATTAACCTCTCTAATGAAAAAAAATGATAGAAAGAATTGATAATTGATAGGGTTAAAGGTGGCCAGTAATATGATTCTTTAAGTGTATAGGATGGTCTAAGGTAGATATTCTGTAGATATTTGTTAAATGAAGAAAACAATTAACGATTAACAATTAAGTTTTTGTTTCAGATTTTCACTTTACTTCTTCACATGTTTTGAATTTTACATACATATATCAGCTATAGTTGAATGAACAATACTCATGCTTTGCATCAAAATTCATCATAGTTTTTATAACTGCTAAGCAATGCCAAAACAATTATGACAACAGTTTATTTCTTAAGTTTCTTTCATAAATGCTTATAACAAATTCACAATAAGTGACTAAATGATGAAAGCAGGGAGCATCCCCAGATATGGTTATAATTGCTACTTAGTATTCAAACAGTTGCTTGTTAATAGGAACTTAAATGACTGATTGTAAGAGTTTAATTCTTTTATAATTCAAATGTTCTCTATGAATAATCTTTTAAGACAAAAATATACATGTGTTATTATCATTACAGCATACAACAATCAAAATCTTTAAAAGACAAGTTCTCACCATGAGAATATTACTGTTTAATGATATGATGATGAAATATTGAATTAACAAATAAGCTGAACTGTTGTTTGTTAAAACATTGTCTAGTTGATACATAATGGTTTTCATTCATTATATTTCAAGAAAGATGATGTCAGAACAGTGTTCATAAAAGTTGAAAGCCTTTCAACCATAAATATCATTTGCTGTATAAAATGGAAAAGTAACTAAAGCAAAATTACTCAACCAAATACAGTTTCACCTGAGGATCACCAAATAAACAGAAACAGTGTCCACCATGTGCATTATCAAAGCATGATTAAAGAATATGGTGTAGGTGAAGAGATAAGATAGGAACTTTCTCATCAGTAAAACTAGGTAATGAAAAGATGAGTTTGATCTGAATAGAATAACGCTTGGATCTGTTTGATGTGTTAGATTTGGTTAATGATTCACTTGTTCGTTCTAATGTCTCAAATGAGTACCAACAACATAGGATTTAAAGAATCAATAATTGCTTAATATGCCTTTTATCTGGACATCTGCTTCACCCATTCCTCCATGTAAAATGTGTGACTTGATTAATTTGAAAGCAAAAGCAGATGTTAGAAAATGGTTTTAAAGCAACTAACTCAGATAGTTGTGTATTGGGTGAAATAAACATTAATAATTTGATATGAAAAGGACAATCTCACAGATTGGGATCTTTAACTTTTAAGAAAAGATTGTCTTTTACAATTGAAATGACAACATATTTTCTAAAGTAATATAAAACTAGATTATTGACAGCTTTCTTACCCAATCATAATTATTTAGAAAAGATAAAAATCATTTATTTTGCAGATATTCCAAACCATTTAAACTGGTGTTTCTCTAAACAACAATCTAAACATAAAAGACATTTAACCATTTTGTTGCAGACTACTCTGGAAGCATTGTGGGAAATGTGGAAATTGTTCTTATCGAGCAATGTCTACTTTTCAAGCAATGTTTTCTGCCTTATCAGAAGATTATTTTCAATATCATCACATTTTGAAATGTCACCTGCAAACTCTTTCAATTTGGGACAGTCGAAAATTTAGTGTTTGGTAAAGGGTTAATCCTTTCCCAAAGAATAATGACATTTGACCACTTTGTTGCGGACGACTTTAGAAAACATTGTGGGCAAAGGATAAATTGCTCGTAACAAGCAATTTTCCTTTTCCCACAAGGTTTTCTGCTCTTTCTGAAGAATATTTTTCAATTTCATTACATTTTGAAATGTCGTCTGCAAACTCTTTCGATTTGAAACAGTCAAAAATTTGTTGTTTTGGAAAGGGTTAAACGGTTTGCATTATCAACAATATACACTGTAAATGTTCTTTATAAACTTTTCTTGACAGTTAAGAATGCTATTGGAAAGCTGTCAATAATCTAGTCTTCTGTCACTTTAGAAATTTGTATTTTCATTTTATGGAAAGAAAACTTCTTATTTTAAATTGTTAAAATCACATGTGAGATAGTCCTTTCAAATAAGTCTATTGAGGCCTAAGAATATGATCAATGTCCACTTAGACAATGTCTGAACTGACTGAAGGAAGACTTAAACTTGAAATGAAGAGTAACATTTGGTGCTATTTGTTGTTGAGGTCACCAATATTCTCGATTCATTGGATTTTCTTGAGAACGTTTCATTCTGACTGACGACTCATTTGTTAAACTACGTGGAGGTTTGATTTGTCTTGGAGAATGTATTTTCTAGCTGTCATTCACTTTGTTTTGCTCGAGGGGGCGGGTTTCGAGTCGCCTCAATTCTACTCAATAAGCTGTTGTTCAAAACACTTCAAATGTAAACTGCTTTGTATGTAAATAAATGTCTTTATTATATTTCAACTGTCCTATCTTATCTATCTTTATATTGTGATACGACTTAAGAGACTTCTTAATCTGATCTAAAGGAGCGTTAGTTTGGAGCTCGCTTTTTGCAATCCGCTAGATGCAGTAGTCTACTACACGTCAGTTTCGGTCACGTGACCATGCCGGAAAAGTGGTACTATTTTCTGAGCCCGTCACAGAGATAAATGTGGGAGCGTAGCGGGAACCAATTTACTCTGGTAGAGATTGCATCCGCTAATGAACACCTTTTCTAAGCGTGCATGTTAAGTAGTTCAATGTGTATGGAAGTGTTGGACATCCTTTTTAATCTTTTTTTGATCAGTAACTCATACCAAATGGCGAACTTGTTGTTGTGACATGTATACTTGTTTCCTCAATCAAATTTAACGACTTTTTGTATTTCACATTCAAGATCTATTTTTAGAAACGAAAGAAAGTGACGTCATTCTCGCGGGAACCAATATGGCGTCATCCCTGTTATTTCAGAGGTGTTTTCTATTGGATAAACCCGATGTGTTCAGATTCAATCGGAACTACTCGGGTATTTCCGTGAGCTGTGAAATACACCTCGGATATAAGTGTAGGGTTACAATTTTTCGGGTAAATCGGCAATCCGCCAATGAACACCTTTTCTAAGCGTGCATGTTAAGTAGTTCAATCTGTATGGAAGTGTTGGACATCCTTTTTAATCACTTTTGATCAGTAACTCATACCAAATGGCGAACTTGTTGTTGTGACATGTATACTTGTTTCCTCAATCAAATTTAACGACGTTTTGGATTTTACATTCAAGATCTATTTTTAGAAACGAAAGAAAGTGACGTCATTCTCGCGGGAAACAGTATGGCGTCATCCCTATTATTTCAGAGGTGTTTTTCTATTGGATAAAGCCGATGTGTTCAGATTGGTTCAGATTGGTAAATATCAGAATACAAGTTCATCTAAGCTGGGTACCAACCCTTTTGTTAGAAGCTAAGTTTAAGAAAGTTTTACTCTAGTAGGAAATTAACGAGATTTTGATGTTCTCCTTTATCTACATTTGCATTGTTAAATATATCAATGTCTTGGTCCAACTTATATTATAAGAAAACTCGATTATGATATAAAAAAAGACGTGGCTTTATTCATTAATGAATAGATCCACCAAATCGTGTTGCTTGAATGACCGCAACACATTCGAATGGCATGTGCATTCGGTCGTGAACTAAACCAAACACTCAAATGATTTTTAGCAGATCGTAAGTCTTTTTGTATCCATTTTTTATCGTTTATTTGTTTTTTGAGACTTGAGCTTTGCATTTTCTTAACCCATCATTGCTAAGCATATCCACTAGTTCTGCAGAAATATCGACTTGTACGCTGCTGAATATGTTGTCACATAATTTCGCGTCAAATGTCCAAAAAGTGCAGCTGCTTGTATTATTTGAAAACGGAAAACAACTTTTTATCCGAAAACAAGATTTCCATCCGAAAACAGACCTTCCTAGATTGTTCATTAAATAGTAGACAAATCTTCGATTCTAGGTCCAATGGACTGTATTAGCCGCCAAGTGTTTTCAAAGTATGACTCGGTGATTCACTTGTCTTCAGTCTAAAAGTTCAGTGTAAAATGTTGCGCTGAGAATAACATAATAAACAATGCGTTACATATTGAAAGTGTGCAGGTTAGAATTTTTAGTTAGGATCCCTACCAGTAGTTGTTTTTTGTATGCTGGTAGAGTGTCATTGCTGAAATAACGTTCATTGAGGTGATTTAGTGCTGAAACATCGGCTGGCTCTGTTCTCAAAGATCTATTCCCAATGAACCAAATTTGAAAAAAATATTGTGTGTCGTCACAGATTTCTCCGGGTTGACTGGACCGATCTTGTTGAGAGAGGTATCGTTGGACGCAGAAATCATTTGGCTATGCGGGACATATAGAAAATTGACAGACCAACTATCGTATAAAAAAAATACGGACTGATAAGCTCGGAACGTCAGAACTTGTTTCTCTTTGAAGTTGTTTCCCTTGTGTATATATAGTGTTATTACAGGTATTATGACATATACCCCTGTGGTTTGTTCAGGCGACATTGGTGCAGGGGTAGAGTGTCTGGCTCTTGTACCGAGGGTCCCTGGTTTGAATCTGCGTCAGGTGGGGTGAAAATTTCCGGGACTAACCCACAAACTGGAGCGATTACTGGTTATGTATCCAGGAAGCAGTCATCGAGAGTGGCTTTGAACAAGCTTTAATTAGCTTCTTTCACAATCGATGTAAAACATATACGGTGAATAATAATAGTCAAACTAATTAGACGCCATCAGAAAATATTGAAAAAATTTTGTATCAGGGAATATCTCCTGTCACCTCAAACTTTCGAACCATTCATTTAATGGTGGCCACTTGCACCAAAATTTTGACGCACCGTTTGAAAACCCCTATTTCCATTGTTATTGAAATTTTTCGAATTTTTTTACTCACAATTGGGAATTATCCTTTTTTAATCCATCCATACACTTTACATGTGTCTATTTCGCATAATAACTTTGTAAGAATGGTTTAATTAACATCAGTTGATGATTTTTTGCTACCGATAATTTTTTTCTGTGCATGCTTACTGGAATGGGAAAAACCTATTCAGCGTTTTTTTAATTGTTTGGGCTTGACATAATAGAAGTGTTACCGTTTATGTCAGCATGACCAGGTGTTCACTGGATATCCACCTCTTTCATTTATCTGAAAGTTTCTGCATAAGCAGCAAGGTAGCATCTGTTTTTTGCTTGTATGTGGTCAACTCCAAGCCTAGGGTCAGAATTCCCATAGCTGACAGGCAATTTGACAAGGTTCAACATGTTGTGAATGAGCTTGTTGATTGTTATTGTATTTAAGCGTCATAAGTATAGCCACTAACTCACCCAACAGTATGCTTCCATGGTTTTGAGAGCTGCTGTCCAGACTGGAACTTGTTGTTGTGGTGGTAAATGCAAGAACTGACCCCACACAGTTCTTGATTTGAACATTATAAAAAGAACTTCATTTATTTTTTCAGTAATTAATTTGTACTCATATCCTTTCATTATGCCTTACATTTGCAAGTCAAGCTCCCTGTCTAATTTAAAAAAAATAACATGAAAATGTATGTTTTTCTTTATGTTATTTGGTAGAACTGTTGCAATGGAGGCATTAATTTCTCCCTTTTGTCATAGTGTTTTCTGACAACTTCTGCTGGAGATAGGCCAAAGTGTGGTATAATGAAGTATGGAGTAACTGAATTTTCAGATTGATGTATAGTAGAGATAATGAGTTGTGTCAAGAGACATTTGCTTGCAGTATTTCATAAAAAAAGGAACTTAATTATGTTTTCAATATATTTATTTTAGCAAAAAAGATATAACATAGCATAGCAACAACATAGTAATAGAAATATAAAAAAGTGTATCACAAATGCGATAATGTTGCAGTGATTTTTTTCTAAATTAAATTAATGGGTTTTTTTTACCAAAACTTTAAAACATTCGTTTTTTCTATAGAAAGATGATTAAAGTGAATGAAAGATTTTATGAAATTTTATGAGATTTTTTGGGCCAAAAATTATCACTAATGTTGAAAGACCATTAAAGTACACCAAATACCAAGGTTAAGACAAAAAATGGAAATGTGATTTTCCCTAAACCCTTGTAGTGCTGAAACCGACTTCATGCTTATGCAAACAGGTTAAATCTAGACTAGCCGCCAAGTAAATTGGCGACTAGCTTGTGATCTAACCTTTTTGCTACTCTGGTTATCTTTCCTCGATCCGAAGATCAATTTTCCTCAAATACCGGTGAATGTTCTTTCCATTTTTGGCCGTGCTGTTTGATCCAAGACCCTGCAGAGAATTTTGAGCAGAGGAATGAAAATGACATAAAACATCACCAATCATCTGTGATTTCTCTAGTGAGTATTGGATGTAACACCGTCATAAACCACGGGTTATCATATACCACCACAACAGGAAGGTTGATGGTCAAAACATGGCGTATACATAAAAAATGGGGTAAAACAAAATAATCTGCTGAAAAACGCAAATATACCTGTGGCGCGGCCATCTTGTTCGGACAATTTTTTTCAATAACATTAGTCACATTATTATCCCACCTGTTATCCAATATTATTTATTTTCTTTCTTTTCTTCTCTCAGGTTAAAATGATAGACATGGATGTAATTGGCCCTATCTCCAAAAAGTATGGCATATGTGTTGCATGTGGAAGACGCAGCGTCAAAGATTTATCAAAGAACATCTGTGACCAGGTCCATGAAGTTGGTATGTGCTAAGAATTATCTTTTATTAATTTATCTATTCTTTATAATGTTTGCTCACAGATTTAAGGAAGTTTTGAAGTTAATCATTGATTAGAATGCACATTGATGTCTGTCCTATAACTCCAAAATGATCTCAATTGTTCAAAATTTTTGTCGCTATAACACTATATCCTTAACAGATTCCATGTCCAGCGGTTCTTTTTCACCAAAAGTAAAGGGTTCGGTGCTGACTCGGCACTGCCGAGGCAATTGAAAAAATTTGCATAAATTCGGTTCGTTTTTCTTATAATTGCAAATTTTGGGATTTGTTTTCAATTATTAGAAAACTCTTTATAAGTAGCTTATTTCGCCTTAAAACTTGAATTATAAACACTGCAGAAAGAGGACAGTAACTTTGTCAATACATGCTTTGAGTCAAGTGTCTGCATTTGATTTTGAGTGTTCTGTTACAAATTGTCTGAGGGGGTTTGAACAAATTTTAACAACACAAATCTTTATTTGATAATTAAGGACTAATTTTGGTAATAGATCTTGAATTTAGGGAAATGGTTACCTACATTTGATTTGGAAAGGTGTCTTTTACCGGACTCAAACAAAGAAGGAAAAAAACTCTGATGCCATATGCTATTTTTCATTGGATAGTATTTTTAGAATTGTGACAAGTTTCCTAAAGATTTGCATGAAATCCTCATCAAGTCTTTACAAATAGGCCTCATTTTGATCGTTTGAGACCTCAGATTAATATGATGTCATGTAAACAGGGCAAGTAAAATCTCTTGTCCATCATATTCATATGTGTGTTGATTTTTTTTTTTTTCATTAAAACATACTTCTAAATATTGAAACAGGAAACAAACTTTTAGAAACATTTTGAAATGTACGAGATAAGAGATAGGTCATTCAATTGCACATCTATGAAGAATAGTAATGAGTAGCTGTGTGATAATTGAAGAGTTAGCTCAGGTATACATGTACAATTTTGATTGTTCCTTTCACTCCTTTCTTTGGAAAGAGAAAAGTTAAATCGTGTAATATAAGTCCTCTTCAGGAACTGGTGTTATACAGGTAACTTTCGGCCCTTCTGTATTCTATATAAGAATAGCCGTTTTGGCCACTTCACAGTACCTTCCATGACAAGATTCAGAGTTAATCCTCGTTGTTTCACTATTCCACACTCCGTACCTTATCAGATTTCCTCGTCCAAACATGGTGATCATAAGCTACTTTTTACTCTATTTACCATCTCCTCATAGTCATACCACCCGCCAAAAATGCTGGGGTCAGCGAAGCGCGTCTGCGTTATCAATTCCCCTTCTGTTTCAAAAGTAGGTCTGGAAAAAACAAAAAAACAGAATTTAGAGCGGCTTACATCCACAAAAGATTAAAAACAGGCAAAAAGGCCCCCTCTTGTACCCTAAAAACACATATCTTACACACAAAGTAACATTCTTAAATTTCATGAACTCCTTTATACTGTACAACGTAAGTAATTCCTGACACCTTCAGTGCATAAAACCTTGTTCACTCTACCCACTCTTTCCTTATGCTGGATCCAAATAGCCCTCAATCTTCAGTGTTGAACAATTAAATATATTCTATGTAATACATGTGAACACATCGGGTTTATGCAATGAAAACACCTTTGAAATAACATGGATGTGGCCATATTGTTTCCTGCAAGAATGATGTCACATTAGTCATTACTTTCATTTTCAAATGTAGATCTTCAATGTGAAATCTTAAAAGTCATTTAATTTGATGAAGGACACAATTTTAGACGTCAGAACAAATCATTTTGCCATTTCTTATGAGTTACGGATAAAAAAGGATTTAAAATGTTGTCCAACACTTCCATATAAATTGAACAACTTAATGTGGACCCTGTGGAATTGTGTTATATGCCGGGGGCGATTTACCCGATAAATTGTAACCCTACACTTATATCTGAGGTGTATTTCTCAGCTCATGGATATCCCTGAGTAGTTTCGATTGATAGTTTTTATTATTATTTCAGAACATAAGAAACACTTGACAGATCTGTTATGGAAGTATGGGGACATTCGAGTCGACGATGGGTATTTGTGCAGTGTTGACGAGAGAAGGTTGTTGAGTTTAGAAAAAAAACACAGACTATTTAGAGAAAGTTGCCAAACAACAAAAAGTGGTTTTATGACCATGGCAAGTCTTGGCAAACAAATAATCAAACAAGAACGCCCATCCAATGACAAAAGTGTTCAGGATAATACTGAAATAGCTCAACATAACAGCATAGCAGTTCCTAGTGCTGATAAAAATAATCTGGAAGATACTGGAAGTGTTCAACGCAACAGCACAGCAATTACTAGTTCTACTGGAAGTGCTCAACTCAACAGCACAGCAATTACTAGTTCTACTGGAAGTGCTCAACGCAACAGCACAGCAATTACTGGTTCTACTGGAATAACTCAACACAACAGCACAGCAATTACTAGTTCTACTGGAATAACTCAACACAACAGCACAGCAATTACTGGTTCTACTGGAATAACTCAACACAACAGCACAGCAATTACTAGTTCTACTGGAATAACTCAACACAACAGCACAGCAATTACTGGTTCTGGTACAACAGATGTTATTAATTCAAAAGATACTGGAATAGCTAAAGACAAAAAAGCAGTTCCTGGTGCTGGGAAAATAGATAAAATCCTTCTGAAAGATGCTGGAATAGCTCAACGCATCAGCACAGTACATGTAGTTACTAGTTCTGAGAAAATAGATAAAATCATTCTGAAAGAAACTGGAATATCTCAAAGCAACAACATAACAGTTACTGGTTCTGAAAAAACACACAAAATAAATCTGAAAGATACTGGAATAGCTCAATGTGACAACATAGCAGTTACTAGTTCTGATAAAAGAGATGGAAACAATCCGAAAAATAATGAAGTAAGAATGGAAGAACATGAGGGTGAAATGGATGATGATGATTTTGAAGTTATTGAACTTTTTCCAGAAGATAATTCTGATATGATGGAAGTCAGTGCTGAACATAAAACAGGTGTAACTAAATATGTAGAAAGAACAGAGCAGAATGGATCTGAAAGTTTAAGGGAAAAAGGTAATGTCATAAAGAACAATATAGCAGTTTTTGATGAGACCGAAATTGGAATGAATACAATAACATTTTCCTTAAACCAATCCCAAGGGGGCTGTACTGAAAGCAAGAAGAGAAAGGTCTCAGGAAAATCTAAAAAACATGATGAAGGAAGTCAGACTGAACACAGGTGTATATGCGGAGATGATACAAAGTCCAAAACTCAGAAAAAGGATAAGAAGGAAGAAGTTCCTAAAGTAATGTCCCTAGATGTGAATGTACAGGGAATTCTTAAGAAACTTCCTACTCTATTGCCCAGACCTTCAAATGTAGATAAAACTCCTGGTGATAAACCTAGTGAGGAGCTTAAAGACAACAGCAACAAGCCTATAAACAGTCAAAGTGAAATGGATATGGACATTCCCAGTGAAAAGGCAAGCAACAGTCCTAGTAAAGAGGCTAAAAGTGCTCCTAGTGAAGAACCTATTGATAAAAAGGCAAATAACAGTACTAGTAAAAAGGCTGGTAAGAATCCTAGTAAAAAAGCTAGTAGCAGTCCTAGTAAAAAGGCTAGTAGCAGTCCTAGTAAAAAGGCTAGTAGCAGTCCTAGTAAAAAGGCTAGTAGCAGTCCTAGTAAAAAGGCTAGTAGCTCCCCTAGTGAAGAAGCTATCAGCATATGTAATAAGAAGGCAAATAACAGTCCTAGTAAAAAGGCTAGGAGCACTCCTAGTGAACAAGCTATTAACCTATATACATGTAGTAAAAAGGCTAGCAAACGTCCTAGTAAAAAGGCAAGCAAACATTCTAGTAAAAGGGCTTGTAGAACCCCTGGTGAAAAAGCTATTATGAGACTTAAGAAAAGGCCTAGCAAAATTCCTTATAAAGATGGTATTGTCTTATCTGATGAAGAGGCAAGTGATGACCCTAGTGATGACTCTTGTTATGAGCCTAGTGACGATGTAAACGATGAGCTTAGTGACAATTCTAGTGACATTCCAAGAGAATCAAATAAAAGACATTCTACACCGGATCTATTTGAGGATCACAACTATGTAAGAGGAAAGACCCCAAAGGATACCCCAAAGGAAAATCCGAAAACTGAATGGGATAAAATTGCTCATTTAAAGAAGTGCATGGCCAGTCACCACAGTAAGGTTAGGAAAATAAAGATGGGTCAACGACGGAAGTTAATCTCAGTGTTGCCCAAATCCTTGATAAATATGAGGAATTGTTCTGTCCTCCATGAAAAAGTGCCTGGTGTCCATAAAGTTGCTTTTAAGTGAGGTTGTTGGAAAAAGATTTGGTTTTCAGGGGGTCTTTCCTATGAACTTTTTCAGGTGCTACTGTGAATTTTGGGGATTGGAGAAAGTTGTATTGTATCGTCCTCTGTCGATTTCTTTTGAAATATGCATTCTGAAATGGTGAGATTTAAGTATGTTTTGAAATTTAAAGACAACGGTACTGTTTTAAAAGCAAATAAAAATGTTTCAAACAATGTCAGAAGCAAGTAGACTGGCTGTTGTCAAATTTAAAGTGCAGTAGGTCTCAGGAAGTGCTTATTTAGAATTTAATGTGATGAAACGCCACAGCCGTAAACATGCATTGGGAAAATGTTGGTTTGACTTTCTTTTGTTAGACAATTCAATGGCCTGACTGGCATAGGAGATGTGGGACTGAAACTTGAAATTACTCTACTAGGTCTTTTATTGCCAAGCCTGGCACAAGAAGATTTATGATATTGTGAGAGGAAGTTTCTTGGTTGACTGCCAGAATGCTGATAGCTCTACCTAGCATGACAGATCATTGTCCAAACACCATCTTGTCCCCTTTACCAAACAATCACGACGTTTGACAATTTTATTGAAAACGACTCTAGAAATTATTGTGGGAAAAGGAGAAATTGCTCATAATGAGCAATTTTTCCTTTTCCCACAATGTTTCAGTCGGAAGGTATTTTCCCAATTTCATCACATTTTGAAATGTCCTACAAACTCATTCAATGTGGGACAGTGGAAAATTTGGGAAAGGGTCAAACTGCATTGTCTATAGGGCTTTAATATTTGTTACATCATCATCAACTAGAGGTGTTCAGCAACTATTAATCAAGTTATTATTTTGGGGTCAAATTGTGCAAATGAATTTCTTATTCCATTCCTTTTGTTAAAACTTAATTGTGGTCTAAGGGACACAATCTATGTTTATCATTATATGTGTATATTTCAGTAACTTCCCTTGTTTAACTGCTTTTTTTTGTAATGTGTTTTTTGCTTATTGCACAAGCAAATCTGTACAGGTAAAAAGTGTATAGTTACTTTTTTCAATATTTACTTATGATTTATACTTTATAGTGCAAGATTCAACATTATGCTTAATCAAACAGGTTAGATCCAGGCCAGCCACCAAGTTAATTGGCAGCTTGCCAGTAATCTAACCTGTTTGATATTCTGGGTATCTTTCCTAAAAAAAATTAAGCCAATATTTAAGGTTTTGGAAAGCAGACGACACAAAAATCTAGCAGTTGATAGCAATTGAAGGGTTAAAGAGACTCTCAGAGATAAGTTGTATGGGAGTAATAAATGTTAGAAATTTGACATTGACAATCCTTATCACTACATAGAATTTTTTTCAATTTCTTCACCTATAAGTTACTAAAACCCGTAATTTCATTAATTAATGTGATGTGAGTAATTGCACCTTTCTGTTCTTTTTTGGGAAGTCCGGTTTATATATAAACAAGTGAATTATTTTTTGTGCAGTTTTAAAGGTATTTCACCGCTGATGTCACTCTTCTAATGGAGAAAAAATCAGAATAATAAAATAATTGATTAAACAGAACAAATGCCATTTTAACCTTTTCCCATACAACAAATTTTCGGCTGTCCCAAATTGAAAGAGTTTGCAGACGACATTTCAAAATGTGAAGAAATTGAAAGATATTCTTCAGATAGAGCAGAAAACCTTGTGGGAAAAGGAAAAATTGCTTGATATAAGCAATTTCTCCTTTTCCCACGATGTTTTCTAAAGTCATCTGCAACAAAGTGGTCAAATGTCGTTGTTGTTCGGGAAAGGGTTAGAATCAAGATTCATATTAATATAGAAATTTTTCCTAGATTGGATTTTTTATTGCCACCTTCATTCATGTAATTTTAATGTCAGGGTTGGGAAACTGTCAATAATCTATGACTATGTAACTTTAGAAGTGTATGTTGTTATTTTACAGAAGAGGACAATTTCTTTCTAAAAACATAAAACAACTCTGAGAGAGTCTCTTTAACAGATCATCAGAAATCTTACCTTTACGGGAATGTCATTAGATTTTTAAGGATATGTTTAATTCTTTATCAAAGTTGCCAAGTTCATTGTAAATAGAAAATCTTTCTTTTGTTCAATCTTGGATGGATTTTCTTATTTATAACAAATGATGAGGCATGTTCTTAATGAAATGCCATAGAAATCAGGTGAACTTTATTAATTAAAACATAAACTATGACCCTCTTGTATTTTGTTATTTTCTTGTCTTTGTACACCAATCCATCATATAAAATATCATATAAATGGCATTTATGTACAAACTTGGAATTGACTAGAAATGTTACAATCTACAGTATTCGAATGCGAATACGTGCCAATATGCTGTAATCCTCTATGGACCCCAATCTTCCACAAGTTGCATGTTTTCTTTTTAACCCTTTACAAAACGCCAATTTTCAATTGTTCCAAATTGAAAGAGTTTACAGAAGACATTTCAAGATGTGATGAAGTTGGAAAATAATCTTGTGATAGGGCAGGAAACATTGTGGGAAAAGGAGAAATTGCTCATTAAGAGCAATGTCTCCTTTTCCCACAATGTTTTCTAGAGTCGTCTGCAACAAACTGGTCAAATGTTATTATTGTTTGGTATTGGGTTAAATGTGTTCATCACAGCCAAGGGTAGTGTTTTACTTTACAGTTTTTGCTAAAAATTTGTTCAAGACAACCTTCCCCCTTATTTCAATATTATGCTAAGCTATAATGCACTGTGATATGTCATTGGACTCATATCTTCAAGATGCTTCCAATTATGTGTCACTTTACAATATCTTACTTTTATTTGTGATGCTATCCATGTTCATCAGTTTTGACTTTTGCAAATATTTTCTTTAAGTTATTTAGTAAAAAAGTACCCAGGACTCTTATAGAGTTGATACCTTGGTGCTGTTGCAAAGGTTTATTCTTGATAAAAGTCTCATGAAACCATTGTGACTAAAAAAGAAATTGGGAATGACAAGCAATTTCTCCCTTGTTGCAATTGTTTCTGTCTAATTTCATGTTGATTAATTTTTGTTCATACAGTCAAACTTGTGTTAAGAGGCCAGCCTATGGGACAGAGTAAATTGGCTGTTTAAGACAGGTTGGCTGCTTAACACAAATTGATTTACACTACAAATCTAACAACGGGACTTTCTGTAGGGGCTGTTTAAGGCAGGTTGGCTGCTTTAAAGGGTGGCTGCTTAACAAAAGTTAGACTGTACCTTTAGATTGTCGGTTGTTGCTTTAATGAATTACCAAATGTTACTCTACACTTTAGAACTTGAATGAATCACTCATTTCTCTTTACCCTTCTATCTTACCCACAGAACGAGAAGGGTTATTTTCTTTCCAAAAATGGAACAACAATGAAGATACAGCTTCAAAGTACATTACTGGATAAATGGAAAGACTATCAGCCAATGGTAAACTATAATGTTGTACTTTAGAAGACATGGATTGTCAAGTACTTTTTTGTGAAGAAAAATAATAGAATTTACATTGATATTACATGTAGATATTTTGTATATATTTTGTTTCAGTTCATGTACTCATGTATAGTCTCTATAAGAGAGCATGCAAAATGGATCAGTTGAAAATAAAGGAATGGTATCAGAAAATGAATTTGATGTTATTTTTATGTTGTTCATTAGCAATGTCTAAACTAGATGATTATGAGGAATGCTAATATCATAAGGCAATGCGAAAAGTTTTAAGATAATTTATTTTACTTTTACAATTCATGTTTTGTTAAGAGTGGTTAGAGTACAAAACTTGAAATCACATGGCCTCTCTCTGTGAGTAATTGTCAGCCTATGGAATTGCGGGTCCCGGGTTCGATCAACACCAGTTGCAACAAGCAATTGATAGTTCTAACCATCAAAACTGGCGCAGTCACAGAGAATGAAATAAGCTTCAGACCTCCATCACAATCGATGATTTTTTTTTTTGTATTCTTTATTAACCACCTTCATAGGTATTAGCTTAACCTGAACCGTTTTTGAATTTGCTAAGTCCCTTTACCAAACGCCAAATATTTGACTGTCCAAAATTGAAAGAGTTTGCAGACGGCATTTCAAAACGTGATGAAATTGAAAAATGTTTTTGTGATAGGGCAGAGAACATCGTAGGAAAATGAAAAATTGATAGTTTAGAGCAATTTCTCCTTTTCACACAAAGTTTTTCAGATTCGTCTGCAACAAACTTGTCATATGTCGTTATTGTTAGGTAATGAGTTAAGACTGAATGAATCAATGACACAGTATTCCATCAGATTCAAAACTTTGGAAATAAAGCCAGTAGTGACTAACAATATAAGGGGTCCTGCGTGGTGAAGGTAGTGGATTTAGAACTCGGGGGTACCAGGTTCAAGCCCCACCGATCCCTCAAGTTTCCTAGGAATGGCCTTTGCCAAGTCATCAGAGCCCGGGCTTAGTACAGGTGGATTGAGGAAACCCGCATGCATCAAAGGCTTAGGCCTTTATCTTGTACCAAAAACGGTAAACGGAAGAAAGAAAGACGACTGTATATACGTTTCTGTAATTTATTTCCAACGCAATGAAATATCTTCCACCTTGATGGTGAATTTTAGAAGATGTGAACTTGAAAAGAAATATTTCTAATCCAAATGAAAATAGTTCTACTTTTTTATATCCATGTAGATGTTCTTTAATTCTACCAATAGCACTTTTCGTGTTAAACTGTACAGTAATCAAACAGTTCTATTTACATAGTTTGCGTAGAAAGTGCACATATAAGGGGATAATAAACATGTTTGTATATATATCAAAATATTTGGTATAATATTTTAGTATTTTCGTTCTCATGAAAACCTAACCATGGTATTTCATAAAAACTTCGATATGTCTGTCCTTCAAAGTGATATAGACAGTTGCAAAAATGTACATATGGAGTAACGATCTTTTCACGTTTACGTAGATGATTAACAGAAATATGAACATTATTGCTGAGACAGTAAGATTCCTTTTCGTCTCATCAATCTGCATATATGCGGCACTTGTATACAAAGAATTGTCAATATCAACTTTATGCAAATTATTACATATAGTTATGTACATACCTGCGTAGAAAGTGCACATTCAAAGCAAAAATGACCATTTTTCATATTTCTTGCTCAGATTAATTACACTATTGCGTAGAAAGTGCACATTTAATAATCATTGCAAAGTATGCGTATTTGTTTCACATAGTTATTTACACTATTGCGTAGAAAGTGCACATTTTTATGTTTTTGACAAATCAAACATTTCTTGCATGAAGATATGTTAATAAAAATGCGTTAATGAGCGGAGTTGTGAGCAATACATGAATAAAGATACATGTATATACAATTCAATAAATAGACACTGACGGAAACGGTCACAGTATAACATAGAATAATTTACAAAGACATCATCACATTACATGCACACAATTATAATAAACACATAGCGAGGTGGGTTCGTCAGTACGAAAAGCCTTTCTAAAACATTCGCTTAAAGGCTATCAATAAATTTCAACCATTCCAAATCAGTTCCTCAATGTGTAATTTGTATTAAATTATTTGCGGCAAATGAAATTGAAGTCATTAATCAAATCGTCAAACAAGATGAAAAGTCAAATACTTCTTAAACTAAGTACTTCTATAGACAATGAAACCATTAAGAAAAATATAAAATTTGCATAGTATGTGCTAATTATTCCATTTTGAAATGGGGTTTTAAGCTTTCTGTCTCAATGGTGTTTGAATTAATTAAACACAGAAAATATAATCATACCGTACGTGCTAGCCTCTCGAATGCTACAGTTCCGCGTTGACAAACCCACTTGTATGTTATTATGCTATTTGAGTCTCACATATCAAGGGTTCGATGCAAGACTATAGTAAGTGCTTCATAAACATGAAGCACTTACTATAGTATTGCATTGAACCATTGATACATCTACCCTCGATTGAGAATATTAAAGTGTATTATGACCTCGACATACAATCCCAACTCTTATCAGGCCTACATACACTATTTAAAAGATTTCTTTTTTAATCAGTTCTTGAAAAACAAAATATCTTTAGTTCCATGAATATCTATGATGATTTGATTTCTATTTAACAGCTTCTAAGAAAATCCCATTTACAGTTCCCTTTCCGTTATATCGAATATTTAATACAATATAATGAAAAATCACTGATAGAGGTTTGATAGAGGACTGATTATCATCTTTTAAAAAGCACTTGACGTACTTCATTGAGATGTTTGCCATTCGTAGAAACAATGTCGGAGACTCATTAATTGTCCGTCAAAAGCATTCAATGCATTTTCGCTACGTAGACTTCCTTGCTATAACAGGAATGACATATTGGTCCCTTTGCAGATATACTAAAAGAGTTATCAAGACAATTTGGTAAGTCTATAATGGAGAAGACAATTTTCCTGTAAGTCTCAAGGAAGAAATAGCGAAAACAAAATTTTGAATTTACTAAATAAAACATTATATATTAATTACCAATATTTCGAAACGAAAGATAATATTGGTTGAATTAACATTTTGCCAAATTTAAGTTTTGTTTAACCCATGTTTAGCTATTTACTCTTTTTAAGAAAAGAAGAACAACACATTTGAAGATAACAATGTTGGTGAAGTCGGCAAAGTATAGTTTTTAAAGATATTTTGGTTTTCAAAGACGACTTTAACCAAACTACTGTATATGTATTTTAAGCCTGAATGAACCAGAATGGAATATAAACGTCCGGATCATCCCGACCAATATATTACCAGTCAATCGCCTTTCATGGCGCTTTTACAAGTTATGAACGAACAGTGCGGATTATGATTCTTCTGCGCATGTGCACAGGCAGGCAGATCATACTCCAAACTGTTAGCGCCTAACAGATAACACCGGAAATTTTTGGTTGGGATCGCTATCATAAATAACAATTTAACAATGACACTACGGACTAGAATATTAATATGAACAAACACTACGAGTGCTGTAATCTCAATTGACTGTTATACTGTGTTCCGTAGTATGGAGTCTGTTGAAACGATGGGTACGAACTTAAACTGGACGAATTAGAGGGTGGGGGAATCGTTGAGGGGTTCGATACAGGAAGGTACGAGTTCCCGAGGGGTGCCCCGAAGCCCGACGAGAGGCTATTACCGAGTGTGTTGCTAAAAGAGTTACTAATGCCACTGTTTATCGAGGTCGGGTTGTAATACGGGGCATAGTTTGTTGTGGGTGTAGCCCAGGGCTCGGATTTCGGGAGACCGTAGGAGTCCGTCTTGGGTAGCCCGTATTGCTGCGGTTGTCCAATCCCCTGGGAGAAGCTGGGTGGAAGCCCAAGGGGGTTAAGAGCGGAGTACGGTTTGTACCCGGGTGGTGGGTACAAACTGAAATGTCCGTACGAGTTCAAGTGCTGGACATGAGCCTCGGCTTCGGCCTTTCGGCGCTGAAGCTTGAATCTCTTGGCGCGCCGAAGGAAGCTTCCGTTTCCGAACATATCCCCGCAGGACGGATGTAATGCCCAGTAATTACCTTTTCCAGGTCGGCCAGGCGCTCGTGGAACCTTCACGAAACAATCGTTTAACGACAAATTATGTCGGATGGAGTTTTGCCATCGCTGCTGGTTGTCTTTGAAGTACGGGAACCTGTTCATGATGAATGCATAGATCTCGTTCAACGTCATCATACCGGCCGTGGAACTCTCTATCGCCATGGTGATGAGTGCGATATAGGAGTACGGTGGTTTGACGTCGGCGAAACGTCGTTTTTGTTGGGACAGCGTTGACGTTCCGGAAAGTTTGTTGTATTCGTCGTCACATTCCTCGCCGTCGTCAAGGATACCGGAATCTGAGTGGCTCTGATCATTTCCAACGTCATCTTCGTATTCGTCAACGGCCGTGTGGTGCCCCATACCCAGGTCCTAGAAACAAACAGATAGAGATCACGAATTAGATATAAATTACGTGAATTATAAATTACGTGATTCGAAATATATTGGTTTGTTTTGGGGTGATTCTAAATGTACATAGAGTCGCGAGCTAGTTAGATAAATGGTTACCGAGTTATATTCGCTTGGCGCCTGGCATATTGATTGAAGTTCGGAGGTACTTGGTATTTTAGTGAGAAGAGTCTCATGAGCCAAACTGGCTTGACCTTTCAATAGGGGTGAGACTATAATAAACAAAAACCTTTAACCTAACTTTCACCTTTGTACATTTACATGACGCATGGCCATATTGAAGAAACTAGAAAAAAAATGGTGATTTGAGAATATTGCATGCTTCAAATGGTCTTCTGAAACATCTTTATGATGCGTAATTTCGATGTGTGATTTAAAAAGAAATATTGTCCCCCTCGTTTAAAATGGTGATAATTTCTATCTTTTGGATATCCATGTTCCGTGTGAATGCATATTGTTCATGATATATATGTTTTTGTAGTTCCGAGGAATATTATCGTAAAACGTTTTGAAAGGGTGTAAAACATCACTATCAGTCCAAACAGATAATACATAATTATCCTCGGAACAATTCATTTCTTTTCGATACTCCAAAAAGTATGTCCATTTTCTCGATGAATCAGAGTTATTCTCTTCTTTTTTTCAAATTTTTCTTTAAGCACAGTGCGCCGTTGTCTTCGGCTTTGTATTGGGGGAAATTAAAGGATATGAACAATTTAATTACTGAAAGTTTTCGTCGAATCAGATAGAAAACTGCCATTTTCTTGACTTTTCAAACGACTGAATTTTCTAAAGATGTGGTAAGGTTCTTGAAAGCTGTGACTTTGATGACGGTTTATATAACAACAACATACATGAAACAACATGTTTTACAAATAACATATAAAAAATAAAGTATTTAAGCATTTGTCGATATCTTTTGGAGATCTATACTATTCGCGATGAAACTTTAAACATTATTGCTATTCCTTAACGGCTGAGTTTCTCAATTTTTATGGTATCGCCTTCCTTGAAATATTCATGTTCAATATATTGTGTTCAATGTTTGCTGATTATGAATTGTTGTCTAAGCCAAAATCTATATCATTGTACATGACAAAAGATATTTCACGTCGATGATTGTCATTAAGAAAATGAATAATATTAGTTATAATAATTATCATTATTTCAATAAACAACGCTATAATTGGGTCTTTTGATTAAGCAATAATTCTTAATATCAATTGATATCCTTAAATGACTCTGTATACGATGATAATCAGGAAAATTACGGCAATGTAGTAATCTTTATTTACATCGCATCATTGTACAATTATTAACACATTTACAACATAAGATTTCATTTAATATAAGATACAATGCCACTCCATTATGGAGTCATAAGAGATGAGTCTAAATGCGATAAGATACAAGACAAAAACATCTTATCAAAAACAAAGTATCGCCCCAATTGAACACTTGTGTTCGGCTATCTTTTATCAATCAAACGGCATACTGATCAATAAAGAATCATGTTTTCCCTCTTAAATTTGATTATCACGATTATGTCTTCAAATATGTAGAAAGAGAAGCTGCAAACTTATGTTTACACTCAAATTAAATGTTTTAATCTCTCCCAACAACATTGATACAAGTTATTCAGAACTTCCCTTTTGAAGCTTTTTGAATAATTGCCGTCCGTAATTGACCGTAAGCTATCTTACATGCCACCATTCCGTTTAATGTTGATTTATGGTCGCTTAAAGACAGATTAACTGCATACCTCATTAACCTTACATGTATCATTTTACGGTGACATTAGTATATCAGTAAGTATATTTTGCATGATGTAATACTAAGATATTTAGAATCTACCGATTTTGTTAGAAAATAAATGTCTTTTAGTATTAACTTCGTTATGTTACATCGAATGTCACGGAAGCTAAAAGTTCATTAAATTTTCTCTCTCGAAGACTGCTTCCTGGATACTTACCCAGTACTCGCACCGATCTGTGGGCTAGTCCCGTCAATGATCACATCGCCTAACAATGCTTTAACTTGGGACCCTCGGTACAAGAGGTCGATGCAATTTCTATTTGAATATTATTTTCTATCATTACCCCTATTGTATGTTATGAACTTGGGTCAATATAAAGATTTGTTCTGTTCTGTTCTGAAGCATTATCGCTGCACCAAAGTGGCCCGAATTATAGTGGAATAAAGATTGTACTTACGGCTGGCTGCATGGGGTGGTGTAGGAGTGATCCAGATGCCATCATGCACGACGATTTGCTGTCCTGATCCAGTTCTGATCCCATACTGTAGGAATTATCCGTGCTTATTATCATAATAAACGGTTACCAAAGGGGAAAATCCAGTTTGTGTTGCTCCGTAATGATGATTAAAAATAAATTAATCAGTCTGTGATAAAACCCGATAAAACTACAACGCACACTTTATGTAAATGTTGAAAATGTTTGAAAGTCCGACGTTGTTTGTTAGAAGTAGATTTACTTAATACCAATTAATGGCCCAGTTGGAATCCTTTTATACGTTCAAAAGTTTCGATCACGTAATGTATTCGGCCATTCCGATCGTAATCAGTAATTGACACATCTTTTGATAGGTGTTTGACCATTCATTCAATTGATTTGTCAAACTTGACCATCCACCCGTGTAATAAGTGGGAGTGTCGGGGTAGTTTAGCCCCGCCTATTCTGTAATACCCATTGTGTTTATTCATGAAGCGGTGAGGCGGTGTCAAAAAGGTAGGTATTGTAATAACGTATTGAAATAACTCTCTGTGACGGGGCCCGGAAATTTTGACTTTTCCGTTTTCATAAAAATAAGAACTAAAATTCTACAAACATGGTTGCCTTAGTCTTTTTCGCAAATAAAGGATAAAAGCCCATCGACAATGGAATGCCATCCCTGCAGAGATTTTCTTAAATGGAAACATTTTGAACAGACACTTGAAATGGCTTTAATAAATTCTTCTTTGGTACCTAAAGATTTTAATCCCTAAAATATGAAATAATTTTTCATAGACGTCCGTTTTTGCCCTTTCCTCTTCCGACACATGCAAAGCAACACATGTATTATGTAGAATCCATTTTAATATATCAACTATCTTACTCCAAAATTGAAGGAATTCTCGAAAGCTAGTATAATACTGGCATGCAGAAATAACCTTAATTGGAACTCTGAAAGAATGTTTTTTGCTAGATGGACTGGAGATAGTGTCTTCTATACTACGAATCAGTTTTTACGATGAGTATACAGGAAAAGAATTGTTTGGAAGGGGAACGGTGTCCGGAGAATGTTGATATCTTACGCAAACAGGCCGCGGTCAGTTCAAGTAGCCGCAGACTTGCTGTATCATTTTTGAACCAACGTCCTTCAGAAATGAGTAAAATAAACACCTGCTCAAGTACTCTATGGGAGTGTGGAGAGGGAAAAGAGGGACTGAGATATTAACCTTGGTAAATGTATACTTAAAGCGTTTATATTTCTCAAACATGTAGATGAGATGCGGTCTTTTAGTTCTATGGAGACGACATATTTTCTTCCTTCTGTTTATTTGATTTGACTGTAATAGCATAACACAACTGTCTCACGGAGAAACTGATACCCGTCTATGACTCACCTTTATATGGAGACATCTAAACCATGATAGCATTGTCGTTCCAGTTCCGAAATTCAAATTGAACAGTATTTCCCTTTATTACTATGATTCAATACCGAGTCACCAACTTTATCTTTCATATTTTGAAAATACTGTCTTCTGTTGGTTTCAATTCGAATCAAATTTTATATATTGAGTTTTAAATAAAAATTTGGCAAATGCGGCGAGGTTGAATTTTGAATGATATAGCTGGAATAACAAGTTCAAACAATTTATTAGCATAACATTTGCATGTAATAGAATTCTTCTAAGGTTTCGATATTTCGGACATATAATCAGGAAATGATATTCATTTTCAATGGTGTTTTTATAACAATCTTTCGATAGGGTAACACATTGAAAACGATGAATGTTTTTTACTTTACTGGTCAAATCATAAAAGTTTTATCTAAGGGACACATAGAATGCAAGCGCTATTTGTAAAGGAATTGAATAATGTAAAGAATGAATACGGCAATATCAGTCTTCAAACTTGATTAATAAATATCCCGTTAAAAAAGCAAGAGCCATGTTAGAGTAAGTTATAACGATTGTCATTATCATTTTCTTTAATTGCTGTTAATTCTAAGAACGAACTATCGATTTGTATAAAGATTCGTTCAGATTGGCTTTTTCAACAAATTTCCCAATATGTTAAAATATCAGGAATACATATATATTTCTTTAAAAAGGCAATATAGAATAGACTTATAGAATAGCATCAATTCAAGCGATCTTTGTTGTATGTTTATACAAGAACTTTCCGATTACAAACCTATCATCATCACGTTCGTTCGACAGTTGTAAATCTGCCATTTAAGGAAACAAATATCGCTTAAACTTTGTAACAAATGTACCATCTAGGATACAACAGAGACCTATTGTGTTGGTAGTTGAGTAAATCGTGTTTGAATGGATGTTTATGATGGCAAGGACCAATCGTATCTACTCGGCAATCCCCGTAACAAGTCGGTAGATATTTTAAGAAATGACCGAGGTGTTCCGAATGGGCAAGGACAAGAGGTGGGAGGGGTAGTGTTTGTGTAACTTCTTTTTCTGTAAGTGTTGAATGGAACACAATCACGAAAACCCTATTCAGTCGTCCTTCATGATTTAACGAGCCTGAATAACTGCTAGACGGTTCAATTATTAACAACTGTCCAAAAGACCAAATTTTTACACGTCTGCAGCAGACGACTTAAGTAAACAAGAGGACAAATGAAGACTATAGTGATACCTGTTTCAATATGATATATGATAGAGCGTGTGTTACTGATTTCAGATTTATTACAAGTCTGGTTCTTTCTCTAAAATGCTCGGGAAATATCATTCAATATATCTAAAAGTGGAAGAAGAAGATAACATTTATTAGAAACTATATGAGCTTTATAAACGGTAATACATGAGAGTTTGATTTTCGTCAATTATCTAAGTAAATGTTTCGTGTAAGCTCCTTTTCCGTTTCACACAACAAGTTCTATCCCAAATGCAAAGTCTTCCAGATTGGGCAAGTTACATAAGTTTCATTTGATAAGGTGGAACAAATAAGATTTAGATTGAAAGTGATAGATCAAGTAAATAAGCACGGGATGCACTGTTGAACAATGTAAACAAGCACAATCGGCAATACATGTACAGCAAATATTGTCGAGTATTACACGTGTCTATGTAAATACAACAGTGGCTGTGTGATTGTACAATATAAACAAAGGTCGTTTACAGGGTACATATATATATAAACTGTTGTAAGAAAGTATTAACATGCAGAGCCGTCATGATACTGTAAATACAATATCGCACATCTCACAGAAATTATATATATACATTGCATTTTTGCTATTTCTTGAATGACAAGAAATTTTGTCAGTGACAGACCCACCAAAATATATGTAGCTGTATGTTTTTTATTTGAATGGCTTAGAACACTGATGACTCAATACATTTTCGATTGAAGAGGGGACTGTTGAAAAGTATAAATGAAAACTATTTTTTTTTTGTATAATCAGTGAATCGTTTTCTTATTTGTTTAGATGAGTTCAATTCAAACATAATAAACGTTTGTTTTCGTGAATGATTTATTAGTGAACGGCATCTTACAAATAAAGAGGAATCTGACCCAAACTTGCCAAAATACAATTTACTTCCACTGTTTTTAAAATACATGCCTAACTTAAAGACGTGTTCAATGAGTTTTCTTTTTGATGAATATTAGGCTCAGTCTAATAGTGTGCAACTAGAAGCCATGCAGATTAGCTATTTAAATGTAACATCATTACACGGAAACACTCTGGCAAGACCAAAACAAATGATGGATCTATGATGAATCTATAGAGATTTGTGCCATGTTTCTCAAACCAAAGCAACACCTTGTAAACATTTTTAATTTCCTATCTTTTTTCTTTTTCTTTCTTTTTATCCGGTTGAGATGACGTTCGGAATGGTATTGATCAATTGCGATCATTCGTGTATTGAAATACAAAATTTGAATGTGTTATAAGTAATGGATCCAATTAATGGAACGTTAATCCAATTAAAGTCAACCACTAAGCACGTTTTCATAACCCTTTTTCTTTCTCCTAGACCATATCAACACTAGAGCAAGTCTAGACTACGACTTTTGGAATAGAAGCAGTTTCAAGCATCAGAATTTATTTTATGATACAGCTGTTACAAATCAGGTAGTTAAAATATTATAAATGTTTGCACAGTTGGTGTCGTTTTAAAAAACGTTTGCAGTAGTTATATGAACATTCAAGTTGTGTTCAGCGTAGTCCTTATGATTTTCCTTCCAATCAATCCAACTCGGAAAAGGGAAAGAGTATATAAGAAATAGTTTGTAGGATCAAGTATAAATCCAGTGTTTGGGAGAAGTAGCACTTTAGGTAATACTCGTGCTGCAATAATCCGTGTTACGCTCCCTTTGATCTGCTGAATGTATTAACACGTACTGATGGACCTTAATGGATGCCGGCTAGCCTTCTATCGTCCAAAACAGTCCACTAATAGGCCTGGAGAATCATGTCTGAAACTGTCTGGGCTAATATAACTAGGAATAGCTTTAATTGAAGACTTTTCTTGTTTTACCAATGGCCTTCAATCGCCCAGGACAGTCCACTAATGGGTTCTGGAGAATCATGTCTGAAACTGTCTGGGCTAATATAACAAGGATTCATTTATACATTTATGTGGGTTTGGTTTTATATCGCGTCAACATTATTTCAGTTATGTTCCGATGCCCGACTCTAAATGATGAAAGAAGACCCAATTATCAACTGCTTACAAGAGCTTGCGAAGCCAGGCAGGACTATTGGCACTCCGAAAGTCAGCCGGGAGACTTGGGTTGAGGACTTACGATGCTTTAAACAATGTTCTAGGCATACTACATTTCACACCACTACTCATTTATTTATCCTGGGATTAGTTTTAGAGTCATAATGCTAACCCCCTTGCCAAGAGAGCCATACGGTAAGACACAATTATTTTTTTTTTATATTATATGGTGGAGATTCCAAGCCTATACACAACCCAATTTCGGGTTCTCATGCACAAAGAGAACATCTCTGCCATGGAGGAGAAACGTACCAAACAACTCGTCCTGCTAATGCTCTGTCTTTCTTGGAAAACAATCTTTTTCCTTGTCCCACATAGCTAGAGTAACTAAAAGCCAACTGAAGGAATTTAATCATCGATTTGTATGAATCGCTGTTATGCGCCCCAGAATCAATGTTCTTGTTCTTTCCAATGATAACATCGAAAGCCCGTGTCAACTGTCCTACCTGATTCTGGGAATGACATATTGTCCCAACGTATCATGAAGGACATAATGAAAATGAAATCACTTCATTCCTGTACGTGAGAAGTACACATGTTTTTCATAATTCATTGTATCAATTGAATAGAGTAGCGTTTCAAAACATTGATACGACGTGGCCTTTTATTACAAGTAAATCTTGAGTCTTCTTTCTTCTATTCGGTCTTTTTTATTCCACTAACCCGTATTTTCATTCCCTGTCTACTTATAACACATATTCACCATACTTGCTTTCGAAAAAGATAGCCTTATATCAAAAAAGATTTGTACTCAAAGAACGCCGCAAATTCCTTAATGGGTACGTTTTTATAAAGGGACGAATGGGCGACCAGCTTTTAACACTTCCGGTAATCCGGTCTAAAGAACCATTGTGGTCGTAAAGTAGTTAAACAAACATTGGACAACAAGTTACTCCAGTAGAAAACAATGCTATCGCTACATTATAATACACATCTAAGGTAAATTGGATTAGAAAGAATGATTGGCTACAACTTAACCTTCGTACTAGTTATCAAAGTTGTTTTTGCTTATTTGAGAATGGCCAAAAAATGCTCGAATGGATTATGTTCGCTCTAAGACCTCATAGACATTAGGTCTTTGGTTCTGTACATCAACATTCAAGATTTTTTACTCCCTTCTTGTTTTTTATTTAAAAAATCTTTAGTATTTGAAAAGCTTATAAACGGATTAGAAATCGTTGTGGCAGGAGCGAGGAATAACAGTGTTCCATGGTCTGACATCTTGGCGAGGTACCTCGAAAAGCGCAAAGAGAATGATACTAAAACACGTCGCTTGTATCCCATGTGTCCGCCCAAAATTGACATAGTATTACTGTGAACCGTTTAATAGACTGGGAGAGTAAACATCAAAATGGCACAATTTCTTCTAATGTGAATACATCTTTTGGGCCATTAGTGTACATCTTTCAAATTGATGGTGTTCCTAAATCCGGCATTTTTGGCAATGTACCTCGAAAAGAGTACTGAGAATGATGCTAAAATACGTCGCTTGTATCCCATGTGCTCGTCATGGATTGGCAGAGTTTTGGCATGATCCATTAAAGGGGTTGAGAGAGTAAACATCAAAATGACCCAATGAAAACGTATCTTATATTGTATTCTCCATTGACATATATGGGGTATTACATGGGTGTCGGTGTATACTTTGTGAGAAACGAGATTTTCTTTCTTTTTATATAAACAGTATGCTTAATAGCGTATAATATTTAGTTAACTTAATGTTTAATCATCCTGATAATTTTTTCCCGTCATAAAGACACTAAAAAGATTAAAGTCAAAAGTGTGCAAAGATATGTTAATGATTCCTCTTTGAAAGACTCGTAAGCTTTATTTCTCAATCATTTTCAGAATAGTACGAAAATCAAAACTTATTTCACCCCAATCAGTCGCCCTCTTTCTTTCAATCAAGTTGGAATTGATGCTGAATGATTAGAAAAATACTTCTTTCTTTAACAATCTTGACACTGGGAAAATATCACGATGTCGCAATGTACGTCAATCAAATTCCAGTCATTGCTTACTAATTTACAATCACCTACCATAATAAGACCAATCAACGAGATAGTCCCATGGCACGGGATAGACCGTGCAACTGTCGTCACCTTCGCAATAGTTGAATGTATTTCATTTCTTAATTTGATAAGGTTGGAAAATTAAAAAAAAAAATGATGCTTTTAAAATCAGTTTTAAAAAACGATAAATTGTTCTCGTCGGGCAATTTCTATAATTTTTTAGAATTTATTGTTTTTGTCATTTCTTTTACTCAATGATGGAGTGACCCTGAATTTCGATGAAATCATGTTTCATGTAATAAACATGATTTTGATTGCACGATTATGACGTCTCAATTACAAAATAAGACAATATTACTGTTTTTTGTTTGGTCATGTCGTTCTTTTTGTTTTAAATTTGATATTTCGTCCAAGAATCCAGCGAAAGCATCCCATTAGATAACTTTAAAGTTTAAATGAGCCTGATTATCATATCATTTGTTAAGGATGAATCATAGGACCACATATAAAGAATGTTAATGATTCCGCGGTGAAATGCATACATGCATTATTTCCCAATCAAGTCTAATGATACAAACTCCAAAACATATTTCTATCGTAGTCAAACATGTATTATCTTCCAATCAAGTTGGTATCATTTCCGAAAAATAGAAATTTCTTCTTTTCTTTAACAATTTTGACATTGGAAAAATATCCCGATGCCATAATGCACGTCAATCAAATTCCAATCATTTCTTACTAATTTACAATCACTTTATACAATACGGTCAATCATTACTGTTGTCACATGGCACGGGGGGCACCGTGCAACCATCGTCACCTTGGTCCTCTGTCATACCACGTGACAGGCTAATTGACTCGCATTTTATACAACCCTTAACCCTTTGCCAAACGCCATTTTTTTAATGTCATAAATCGATGGAGTTTGCAGACGACATTTCAAAATGTGATGAAATTGAAAATATTTTTTTTTATAAGGCAGAAAACATTATGGGAAAAGTATAGATTGCTCATTAGGAGAAATAGACGCCAAGACGTGTAAAATCTGTTGTTCGTGCCATAAAATTGACTTGACGCGTAATTCAAAAAGAAAAACTTCCTAACCAAGGTAGTTCCCTTTTCGTCACAAAGTTTTAATTTTAAACCACAATTGAATTTACATCTCATCAAACATCAGAATTATTTCAAATTGCGTAAAGGGTTAATTTGTTTGCTCAAATTGAACTCCAGATCTAACGGTGCTTGCTGCGTTTCTTTAAAGGTGGTAATGGGTCGGGTAGTGTTGTGACATCGTGGGAAAACAAGCAATGTCACATAAGGAAATAATACGTTTACTCGTATGTTCCCACTTTCAGCAGTGTGATACAATCGTAAAATAGTAAAAGCGTTTCACGCGCTTATTTTGTAACTGCAGCACGATTTGTATACACTTGACTTTTTTTTGTATACACTAAACCATTGTCGGAAAAGGACTTTTTGATCATGAGATAAATAACGCACAATTAACTTTTATTTCTTTAGGATCAAACTCTTCCATTCAAACAGTAACACCGGATACACTGTTTGCGCCTTTTGCAAGCCAATAACTCGAAAAAGAAGGTCATTGCATCGAAATCAATGTTTATATTCGTTTCAACTTGAGATTACTTTTTTCGTTCAGAATACTTCTGGGAACAGAAATGTTTTCTGACCCATGTAAGCTGGGGTTTTTCTCATCTGATCAATTAATGCATATAATATGCGAGTATAAATGCACGTTCATGATGATTATTGTCTTCCAAAAGCTTTCTAAAACTCATTGACTCTTAATACTTCGAAATATAGAGAGGAAACGAGAATGAAAAACAAATACCAAGGCAAAATTACGGATAAATGGTATTACGACAGCAAGAATACACATTCGCTGTCATTTCACGGTTTACGGATTCTATTGTAAATTACTCGATAATTAATTTAATCAAACAATAAAATCCTCGTGTCAGGGCGGGTCAAAGATTCTAATAACTATTTACCATCATGTACCTCTAATTGGATTAGATTTCGTAAAAGATAAAACAGGCATACGTATGCCTTCGCAGAAATTACAATATTACATTCGACGCGATATGATCAAAGACAATAATTTTCCAGTCAGTTGCCATTCAATGATTGACAGCTATGTATTTTACCATTGAGCACACCGAGCTATTCGCCTCGGGTAAGATTTGGCATCGGTGTTGAAAAAATGTTTGACTCTCCCTACAATCTGCCGTCACCCTACAATCTTTAGATTTGAAGAAACAATATTTACTTATTGATAGAAGGGGGAAATATTCCACGCTGACGTGAGAAAGCGCTATCCGAAATGGAATCCGAAATCGTGTAAATAATGATGTAACTGTTGTTAGCCGATACGTCAAACCGTTTCAATTGTTAGTAAATACAAATACCAAAAATCTGGGGAACTCCTGTCCAACGACAGTCTTGTCTGTTTTAAATGTCGACGAAAATATTTTATCAGTTTACAGAATTTCAATTAAAATATTATATTTTCGGGGCGTTATGTTGATTTATTTCCTTGCAGTCAAACGAAAATAATTTCATACCATATTTTTCTTCGATGTTGTGATTTGAGTTTTCGTATGTTTGTTTTGCAAATTGTATAAATACACTGTAAAGTTGTTTGAATCAATATTTTCAACAAGACAAATAGGCCGGGAAAACAATTCCATGCTTTTACATAAATTAGGGGTATAATTTGAGAAAATATTTCCCAAACTACAGGTAAGTAAGGTAAATAATGATACTGGTGATTTGAAACAATCCAAACAAATATAAAGAGAGCTCATTAACACACACACAACGTATTTGATTTATATTCATTGTGAAAATGGCATATCGTCGATTAGTCAACTGAAAATGTAATGTTGACCGTTGTGTATAGTTTTTTCTGAGAAAACTCAGCGTTTTATGCTACAAAGAGGTTTGTCAACACAAAATATTCAAGTAGGCACATTCCTGATTGTCAAACATACAGAATTATAAAAGTAAACGATCAATCTATTATTCCATGATTTATTTCACCTACAGCATAGGCTAAAGAAACTATTGAGACAAGCAAGTTCTCCTATAGTCACAATGATTTCTTACTACTACCGTATTAAATATCTTAAACGAAAAGAACGAGTTACTGATATCTTATTGATCGACAAAGTTACTTCTGCATATGATTACAATAACTTATCGCAGGTATATTATGGGTTTGTCTTATTTCTTAAAAAGATGGAAGATCCAAGTAGACCCAGTAGGTAGCGAGTCTGTCTTGAGGTTCATAAGCCTCAGTTCAATACCCCGGCCTGCAGAGCAATCTTGCCGATGTTGCAGCATGAGTTCTCGTCTCCGGGCATTCCAGCAATATAAACATGTGGGAAAGCAGTTAACGGTTTAATGGGAACATTTCTCGGTACAAACTGGGAAATCCCGAGACACATATATAAATTAACTGATTCCAAAGATGTGATGAAATTGAAAAGTATTCTTCAGATAGAGCAGAAAAGCTTGCGGGAAAAGGAAAAATTGCTCGTCACGAGCAGTTTCTCCTTTTCCCACAATGTTTTCTAAAGTCGTCTGCAACAAAGTAGTCAAATGTCGTTATTGTTTGGGAAAGTGTTAAGATAAACTTATACCATATACAGGGCTTGTTCTATTATTAATTTCTGCTGCAACCATGCATCATTGTATATCATACTTTTAAAAAAGGCATAGAAAGAAACGAGTTATAAAGACGTCAGAATCGAAATCGCGAACAAAGGCGACCAATTATTACATCAGGCAAGGTCGACGCCCATACGATTGTTCGAAAGTAAATAGCTGTATACTCGATGGTAGATATAGTCGTGACATTGCACATTTTTGGGTAATACAGGGAAATAGTTTTCTCACTAGTAATACTATTGATACATTCATTGGCAGCGAAAAGCTATTATTAGAAGGTGATTCGGAATACACACGTTTCTTATTGATTCAAGAACATTTAAATCTACCAGCAAATTTGCATTGTTCGCAAATTGCCCACTTCTGATTCTCGAGTATTTGCCCTCCTCGCGAACAAATAGCCCTTTCATACAACACTGACCATAACGGACAGCTGGTCACTTTTGGTCAAACGAGGCGTGGCATTAATAAATGGAAGTTTGACGCCTTTTTACTGACACATACAGACTTTAAATTACGATGGTAGCTCTCCGCCTGAATCAAATGCACTTCTTTATCTTGTATAAGTTCCTTATCAAACGTATTGTAGTAAACAGATTATATTACACTCTCTAATGATAACTATTAAATGATTCCTACAGATGAAATATTTTTAAAATGAAACTTATGTCGTTACGAATGGTCAGCTTTCAATATGCCTATTAGGATATCTTTTTAGACAACAAAATGCACACTTCCAATTTCGATTCAGACAGTCGTATCTGTAGGTTTGTCGTTATGAATCGTAAGATTTGATCCATTGTGACCTTGTAGTTTAGTATGTGTGTTTGTAAATTGTATCGACAAGGAACTTTGTAAGGTAAAGTTTGAATAAAATATTCGTATTCATTAATCCATTCCCTTGTACAAGGCTGGTGAATGCTCCACTGCATTACCATAGTGCTGACGACGAAATCGGTTGCACAACTTCCGGTTTAGGAAAATTCACGAAATCTCAGCCAATTCCACGAGCTCAAAACTGAAACTTTACCTATAGGCAGTTGGATTCAATAAGGGTTGAATCATGTTGAATCCAACTTGTCTGAAAATGCAGAAAAATCGAAAAATAGTAAGATCTACCCCAAAAAAGCTTATCCGAAAGTTGTGCCACCGATTTTCGACGTCCGTTCCATGGTGGTGCTGTAGAGTGGGTTTGAAACGGAATTAAGCCAGTCTATTTTTAATGTAACAATTAATTTTCGTAGGTTCTCCATCATAAAGGAATGTACACAACCGTATGGCCATGGCCTTGCAATGAAGGAGCGTTTTCTGGCTATTAAATAACTGGGTTCATTAATCATGGAATAATATATTTAGCCATTGAATCTAACCTGGTCTCTATTTTTTCTCTATCTCTGTAAGACACGTCATAGCATATGCGATCGATGAACCATAGCTATAGCTGTCTGCTTTTTTCACAATAAACTTTTAGATTTGTCTGAACGGAAATCTTATATAAAATACTCCATTAAGAAACACCTACAACATTCGATTAAAAAAAAGTTTAATAGAGCGAGAATTGACTCATGACAGCAACTACCCCTAAGATCACAAGGAAAAGATGTTATACATTTTTCATTGCTGCTTCTTTCAACTTTCAACAATGGCAGAAACGCTAAAGCGGGATTGGGTTAAGAAACGGTATGTATTCGTAACATTTGGTGTGGGATAACTATTAGCAAACATCTGAACAAGCTGGAATCTTTTAACGGGTACTTAAAGGACGTAATAACAAATTATCATCGATAAAGGAATAGTCTAAGTCGGTCTTGTAAAGACGTTTATAAGTGACCATACTAAAGGGCTGAGAGAAAAGGTAAAGACGTTAGCAAAGAAAATACACATCTTTACGCTTCTTTAAAAGTAGCAATTATTTTTCGACATTGAACTGGCTTTTCTACCAATAATTCTAGTAATCGTAATGGTATCCCAATTATAAAGCCTTTATCCAAACATCAAGTTTTCGACTGTCCCAAAATGAAAGAGTTTGCAATATGTGATGAAATTGAAAAGTAATCTTTCGATAGGACAGAAAACATTGTGGGAAAAGGAGAAATTGCTCTTTAAGAGCAATTTATCCTTTTCTCACAATGTTTTCCAGAGTAGTCGGCGACAAACTGGTCAAATGTCATTACTGTTTGGTAACGGGTTAAAGATACCATGCAGGGAACCCATACTGCCATTTAATCTATTCATAAATACATTTAGTTTGCCAATTAATATACATGTACAATAATAGAACATCCTTTCACATTTCTCACTTTGTTACTCAGACCTTGTCGATACACATTGTATATGGGATAGGCAAGGCACTTGTCCCAACTTAGATATTGAGTAGGGATTTCGGACAAGTATGTTGTTAAGTCAACAACGGCAAGTCACTTTGACTTAACGTGGATGAAACGAATTTAAATCCACGTATATAGCATTAAAACAGGAATGACACCACAGAACTTGACAGAAGCTTCGTTCAAAGAAGAGTGGTCTATATTGTGAAACTTAGTATGTACTTCTTTTTTTATCTCTGATGTTTACATGTTAAGCACCATTTTCGCATTACGTACTTTTTGTATGTTTGTAAGTACGTATTTACATGTATTGTTCATTATTCTATGTTTGAGTATCTTTTGTAATGGCGATGAACCCTACATGTTCAAGTCATGAAATAATGTTCTGTTCTGTTGAAAAAGACAGGAAAAAAGACCAAATAGGATAAATTTGTTTGTGTCTCGTCAATACTTAGCCTTTCTTTCATAACCAGATCTTTTTCGAGACCTGCGGTCAACAAAACCTCTCAGTTTAAAAACTCATAAAAGGAGATAAATGCTATATCAAACTATATTATTTGGTAAACTTTTAGTCAGATTCAAATATTTATCACCAGAAAACACCATCAGCACAACTTAAACGTGAAAGTCATTCAGAAACAACACAAATTAGCCAGTTGAATAATTCAGATTGCCTGATTCTTTACCTCTGACCTTGTCAGTTGATACACAAATATTTGAACCGACTAATCAGAATTTGTTCTTTTGATTATGTAAACAAACATGTTGTTGATAAACATGATTTAATTTGAGACGACTATATTTCAAGCATAAAATAACTTATGTTAAAGAAGATCAATGTTTCGAAAAGCAATATGTATCTCCTGTACCAATAAAACTTAGACCACATGTATGTATAATGACCATCAACCCCCACCCCCAACCTAGCCTAGTGGTTAAAGTACTGACCTCTACATCATAACGCCCCTTTTTACATATGCTAAGTTCACGTTTAAGGTTGGTTCGAATTTGTAGTCTGCTGGTCAACTGTTGCAATGCCAATGCTTTTAACCGTCTTGAATTGAAACCTTATGGGCAGCCAAATAATTTTTTTTTTTCACAAATGAGCAGGGTTCCATTGTAATGTAACTGAAATAAAGCAATGTAACTACAATATAACACATAATGACGATATTTACTATATACTAGTACCATGATACCATTGAAAACACGAGTCTCCACAAATATACTTTATTATACCTCATGTAACTCATGTACATGTATATATTTACGAGGCTTTTCTACTCACGTCTCAGTGTGAGATAAAAGAAAAAGAATTTAGATCACCTGTGTGTGTTATCTGTATATTCATTTGAATGGTGACGCAATTTAGATATATTCATGGCTCTGTACCTATCTTAATCATTTTCAGTACTGTACAAAGTTACGATATACCGACCCATGAGTCATGACTGTGGCCAACTGTCTGTCAGTTGACCGTTATTTCAATCATGATAGGTTTAATTTAACAGCTTCGTGTGATTAAATGTACATTTAGCAATGATGGGAAATGGTATTTTGAGTTCACTCTCATTTTGTGACAATAATATCTTTAGCATCTTGGTGTAGGTATGTGAGAATATGTATGCACGAATGGAAGTATTACTGTTAATTGCTTGCATACAATATGATACCTTTATTTGCACTATCACTCAAACTAAAAAACGTAGGTATATGCATGCCAAACTAT
The DNA here is from genome assembly GCA_947846245.1 of Cerastoderma edule. NCBI lineage: Eukaryota > Metazoa > Mollusca > Bivalvia > Cardiida > Cardiidae > Cerastoderma > Cerastoderma edule. The sequence continues at coordinate 8,322,879 of OX401412.1, read as the reverse complement.
TTTCAACTCTAACCCTTTCATCTTTCTCTTTACATTCAATTGTGTATTATGCGACCAATCTTAGACCGTAATTTAGAAGTGAATTTAATTAAGGACATCTTAAAATAGAACGCATGTTATTCAGAAAGCTCCGACTGGAACTTTTGAATGACCGTCGCCCGTATCAAAATCCATAGATATTGTCTTAAACAATTCGATGATTTCTAACTTTACAAGGTTCGCTAAAACAAGACTTACTGTATATTCTAGCTTGTTTGAAGAAGTTTTTAACATTAAAATCGCAATGTATAAATCATCTAATTTCAAACCAGCAGTAGATACGGCGTCTCCTTGTATGTAGTTTAACGCCCTTTTCAACATTTTCCGATTACACCAAAGTGTTCCCGTGGCCCAAAAGAGTAGTGCCTGCTCATAAGATGACTTTGGATTCACACTTCTGTCAAAATTACAGAGAAAGCTGTTCACATGTTTTGTTGAACTCGTCGGTGTGGTCCAGCCTAGGAATTGAACCATCTACCTTTCCCACAAGAGACAGACACTCCATTGTGTCAATAGCGTCACCCATTCCCTGCGAACAAAGAGTTTGATTGGTCATATTTAAAGCAACTGCAGACGATGTGAAATCTCAGGAGAAAAAAGAAGAAAAAAAACAAACAGGAAATGTCTCAATACAAAAGACCTTATGCATAAGTTTGTTAATGATATTGGATCGGAACCATTTTAATAAAAATCTGAATTGCTCATTAGTGGATGACAATTGCAGAGATGGATGTAGAGGATATACCTGTTTTACCGCGGGTTTCAGGTTTGATACCCGTCCTTCTCGGCGAGAAGAACATGTGGGGACACACCAAAAAAGCGATGCAAGTACAGGCCATGCAGTCAGTAAGCAGTCATCGACTGTGGATTTAATGACATTCAAGTTCCCTAAAGCCCTCAGAATGTGTACCAGAATCGTCCAAGTGAAGTATTGTGGAGAAAGGGGTTAATCCATCTACCGTTCGATTTCAGGTTTGATTACGTGGCTGGAATTGAAAATGATGCATATTTTCACCATATTGCAAAAATAACAAAAATCAATCTCAATGGGACGGGTAGTAGTGTGATTAGACCGACGACAAAGGCGACTGCTTCCATTTACGAATTAGTCTTCGTTTTAACAATAAATACATTAGTCGACGATAACGACATTCATTGTGCGGAAAAGGCTTTTCGACCGCTTTCGACATTAGCCCGTACCCGTCCTTACAAAATGTACTTCCGTCAGACGCCATTTTGAATTTTCGTGGTGCTTAATAGATTTAAGAAATATGCGATAAAAGAACATTTTCTTTGGCATTTCAACTTATTAGACTGAATTATGAATGGCATTTAAGGGAAAAGTGATATACTCCACTTGAAAGAACGTTTACTTCGCGTTAAGAGAGTAACATCAGCTTTATTCAGCATCATGATTGGCCAATCAACCTGATGAAAAGGGAGACCTTTTGTCATGGTGCGACGTCTATTCCGGCGAAAATGGCGAGTTGGGGGCTTGAAAAAATATTGACGGTTGGAATTTTAGTAAAACTTTGTTTACCTAACTGGTTACTGCGGAGTATAATACAACTGTAAAAACAACTTTGCAGGCAAATAATAGAAAAAAGTTCGGCCGGTAATTCGCCAGATAATCCGGGTTCGGTCTGACCCTTACCGGTATTTCGTTTGCTGCATACTTTATTTGATCAGTCTGAATTAAGAAAAGAATGAAATAAACAACAACAAAATATAAAAAATCAAATATGAACTTTGTTTAAACATGTATGTTGATATAATTTTTCTTCATAGTCATGTTCCGTAATTGTTCATACTTACGCGTTTCTCGTTATCATCTTTTGGTGTCGCCAACTTGAAATGGTCTGTGGGGTTATTACATAGAGAAGTTTGTCCCTTTCCAATATCCATCTGTCGTGCAACGTGACAATTAAATAATACTGTGGTAAAAAGATAGAACTGTCGTTTCACGAATTCAAGTCTGTTCAGTTCCTTCCTCGATGTGTCAATTTAAACGGTTAAGTTTTCTCGAAAACCTCATTGTTGTTTCAAATGGTACAGAATCTTAATTTCCTTGGTCAAAAGGTATCATTATTAAAATGACGATCCACATACAAATAACTGACCCTTCCTTTTTAGACAGGGAAAGTACAGCAGGCGACGAAAACACCTTGGAAAAAGCAATCCGTTTTAGCAATCATTTCAAAGAACCTCTCATATTGATATATCTAGAAAATACGGTTACAAAAGAAGAATTTGCTCAACATGAGCAAATTCTTCTTTTGTCAACGTGTTTTCAAGATCTGTATGCGGTGCTGGTTGAATTATTGTTAGAAAGTAGGAAAAAGAAGTTATGAAAACAGCTGGCAGATGTAATGACTCCTTGCAATGGACAGCGAACGGGCTTATTCACCTGTATAAAGGCCATCTTACAATATTTACCGAAATTCATTGATTTCCGTATTATCCGGTAATTTTTGTTGATGTACCTTGTCACAATATGTGAGTTTGAAACGACAAATATTTTCGGCTTTTTGTAATGTATATGATAACAAGCGAAGCAAAGAACATGCATCAATATTGGCGGTCGATGTGTCCCCAACGATGAATTAAATTCGAAAATAATTGGACAGCTCATTTGTTCAATCCGCACACATGTTGTTTTTTCGACAAAAAGATCGAGTCGTTTCGCTGTTTATGTGTCCTTTACTGATTGTTGCTGAACTTTATGTTTCAAATAAATATTTGAATGCGGTACAACGTAAATATTCGCTACCCATTTTAGGTATTTAGTAAAAACATCCAATTGCAGATACTGTATTATTGTTATTAATATGTCAACATATTACCCCGTAAACATATTTCGTTTTATTTACAACCGAAAACTAGTTGTTAAAGTTTTAGAAGAACAGTATGTAGATCATTTATCACGCTCTAGTTAAAATGCTGCATTTGATATATTTTCCTCAGATGTGGTATCCACATATTATCAGAATCGAGAGTGATTATCCTAAGTTATATGAATTTGTTTCACAATCGGATAAAAATAGATAAGTTTTAACTTAATATCATCTTAATACCTATAGTATACTATCTCTTAATTGTTTGATTGTATTTCATATCTAAAAGTCAAAAATTGAAAAAGGCTTAAATGTGAAATCGACTTCTTACATACTTCATTATTCATTTTCTTTTAAATTGAAAAATGAAATATCTAAGTTGAAAACTATAAACTCACCTCCTCACTATCTACAAATAGTTGACAACTACGTTGAGAATGTTTTAAAAAAAGAAAGCGACTGCAGACAATTTTCTCTTAGAATACAATTTTTTCGAGAACGAAGTTGATGTTTATCCAATCATATTTTTCTTTTGAACACTTTTCATCTAGTCATCTACAGACTGCACACTCAAGAAACGAAAAAATAACAGAAAAGAAAAGATATATAAGACATCGACACTTTATTTAATAATAACAATGATTATATCAATTAAACATCCTTTTCAAAAATAAATTGATAAGAATGTTCCCCAATGTTTTTGTCCTGATAAACGAAGTTATGGAACATTGTACTTCTATATATTCATATTTGTTCAAACAATACTTTATCATTTGTTTATTTTAAATTTTACTGAGTCGTTAATAATGAATTATATCCATATTATACCATATAAACGTATCGTCTATGATAACAAAAAAATAACACATTTTCTGCATGTCTGTAAAGATTATTCTGCTGTCCGACAATCGGATAAAAAATAGTAATGTACGTTGTTATGCTAATACTTGTCTTTCTCGAATTCCTCAATGGAAAAAAATGTTAAAGCTATGGAATTCCTTGTAAATATGATTTGTAATACTCATACATCGTTATTCACTAGGATGTCCTTAACATCGCATTGACGTTCATTCTTATCTTGAAGCCCGGACTTATGGAAAAATTAAGTCTACCAATTAAAACATTTTTCACTGTCGACAATATCTAGAGAAGATATGCCGGTAGAAGAATGGACATTTATAAATAATTCTAATACAAGTTTGAAATTTTCTTCAGTTAAGTGTTTGAAAAGTGAATAACATACAGAAATATCTTACGCGAATTCGTTCCTTAGAGCATATTGATCTTTTGTCAAGATATTTTCAGTTGCTATTGACACAAGTGGGGTAGATATATTTGCTTATAACAATGAGAAAAAATATATCTTGCTCGCAAAATTATAAACCAAAAGTTTATTTACACGATTCAATGTTCCGTGCATTTTTTTTACGGTATTTAGATAAAAGGTGAGGGCTGTAACCAATTCTTAGAACTTGTTACTCAACCTATTTGCCAACCTTGATTTCTACCGTATTTCCCTTTTATGAGAAAGTATATTTTGGGCCATAAGACATTTTAAAAGAAAGTCCAAACACTAAACAATTACCGTGACAAAGCAGTAAATGATTTGCAAAACATTTTATACTTTATGATAAAATAAATGATAGAATACATGTAGATGTGATATAACTGAAATTGGCTTAAAACCTTTATCTACCAAAATACGTAATTGTAAGTGTTATTCTATTCTGATAATACTCGTATGAATGTGCATTATTTAATTCGAGATCAAAAGAAAACTATCAATTAGTTACACATTTTTGCAATTACATATGTGTTATAGTTCCTTGTAATGCGATTTATCAGACTTGTGTTCCATGGTCTCGTTAAAAACGAAAATATACATAGCTAATTGGATTATTGTCGGTTTTAATTGGTTAATCCGTGTTTTTCTCGCATTAGTATTAGCTTCTAAAACATCAAGGCGGCCCCGCACTGATCTTTATGGAGTTTTAACAAAATGATAGATAGATAGATGTTTTATTTCTGTTTTGTAACTTATACAATAGTACATTGTTACATACACATACAATTGTTACATATTAATACATCACATGAAAACAATGGCATATATTCTTTAATACTAAATACCCTCTCGTTAGTATGCATCTATATATACATATATAGTCGTACATATATATACATGTTCACACACAAACCCATACATCCACACACCCAAACCCCCACACACATCTACCCACACACACCTTCACACACATCCAATTACCCACACCCACACCAACACATTTCAACAAACACATTTATAGATAAATTCTTAAGTTCTGATGTTAGATACTAATACATATGGGGAGCGACGTGAGAAAACCCACCTTATGGTCAAAATTTTCGATTTTCGTTTTTTCAGCGATTATTTTAGTTCGATTTTCGTTTGTTTAAATGATATAAGTCTCATGTAAATGCTTCGTAAAATACGGTTCCTATGAGCGTACAAATAGAGAAATATCACGCGAGTGACGCGACGTCAGTGATTTGGCTAACGGCGTAATCTAAATCGACGTTTGAATTTTCGAGTTACCATATCTGAGCTCTTCTTGATATGGAAACATCTTTCTTGTTGATCCTGGTGCCAAAGCTTAGGAAACAAAACTGTCATGTTTAGATTTAATTCAAAGTAACTAAAAAATCCAATTCAGTGGAATGATATTTACATCAAAGGAAATCAAACAGTACAGATCAAGCGGTCAACAAAACGCAATATTCACTTTTGACATGGACTTACGTTATTATTGAGTCAAACCTTCGAAATAAACAGGTCTCTACTTGAAAAGGGCAGCATTGTTATCTTTTTCACTAATGGCCAAGGATCAGGAAATTGCCGGTTTTGGACCGATTTCGGTTGTGTCGGACCGATTGCAACCGGCAAAAAATCGGTCATGATATCACAGACAGATATGGAAATCTTCATTTAACAGTACATGTTTCTCTGTTATCCCAAAATTAATCCGTTAATTGTAATTCCCGTGTAAAACCATGTCTGTAGTGTGTATTTCGGGTTTTGATTATGGAAACTAATCGGCACGCTTGATTGAGAAGTACAAATGACACGTTTATTTCACGAGAACTGATTATTTCAACTACATGTGGTCCATTTTTAATCGCTTATGGTAGATTGCAAGAAATCAGGGAGTATTTTTTTTATTGAAACGCGTTTTATTAACATTGATCGCTTATGGTAGATTGCAAGAAATCAGGGAGTATTTTTTTTTTATTGAAACGCGTTTTATTAACATTGAACAATTTTCATCATAAACTGTGAGGCTTGAAGATTCAGATCGTTTTTTAAGATGATGAACATCAAACAGATCAACCTGTTTATGTTTGAAATTGATTGACTTTTTCTACAATAGTTATTGAAAGTAAACAATTCAGAAACAAAATGAAATATGTTTAAAATGTATTTTATGCGATGTCAAATTCAAGGCTTATTTGATATTGTAATCTAAGCACAACGTATGGTTTAAAGTATGAAGGACACAGATATGTTTTTTCACCTCGGGGGTAGCGAAGAAGTATTGGAGGGAAGGCCGTATCTGGGACCGATTGGGATTTGGAGATTTCCTGATCCTTGCTAATAGCCGATAAGTCTTTTTCGAAGAACACCCTTCAAAACATGTAAAGATAAATGTGCCAACAATCTGTTGTCACATATGCCAGCTGAGCTCTAGTTTCGGAGTCGTTGCGGCGACACTTTAACGTTATGTGAGCTAAGTCAAAGTTAATTAAACACCTAGTATGACCAGTTCTATTGAAGACATTATCTTTCATTAGTATACGCATAAAACACACAGCTGCATGTGCCAATCATTTCAATTGATTTTTTATGTGTGTGCATATTTGTTTAATTGCGGAGTATACATGCGTTATATTGCGGTAATTGTCCTTCAGTCAATAATTGAAGACAAGTTTTTCCGTATTGGAAAAGAAGATATTTTTCAGTCAAAATGAGTTGTGAATCCGAGACCTACATGAAACATCCATTTGATATACTACCTTTTTGGGCTACCCTATCACCATCCTCCAAATTAAGTAGACAACGACGAATTATTATTTTACCCCAAAATAAATACAGTGTAAGCTGTTTATTGAAAAAAAAATAATAGCCTATATTATACAACTTTAAAAAATGCATTATCAAATTGATAAAGGTGTCACTAATGATGGAAATCGCGTTTGTTCAAGCGTCAATTTTATCAGGTCAGCAATGCGAATAACGGACCGATAACTGGATGCCACATAACATTGTAATGATGGACACTTACCATATAATATGCAGCTGCGTGACGAATCATAAGGTCATAGGTACGTTATGACATATGACGCCATTCTCTACATGTTACCTATCGTTTTTTCCTTTTTTCATGTTTAATTTTTCATTTTTTGACTTTTGATTTGAATCAATATCACGAACAGGGTAAACAGAATAAATGATTTGTGTATTTTTCTAGAAATGGTTATCGGTAAAGCCTTCAGATAATTGTCCGATTGACCTTTGCCCCACAGTATTCCTACGCCTTGCCCGATAACATTTCCGATTCACGACACAAACCATCTATTGTCTATATATCACTATAATAAAGTATTCCAGTCATGCCACCGTATTCAGTAAAACTAGCCATGTTTTTTGTATGTCATAACCGATGGAGGACACTATTCATCGAAGGCAGCATGCAACTCTTTATGGGTGACAGACAAATAAAAAATGGCGAAATGACTTATTAAAACAATGTCAGTCAAAAAAGAAGAGAACTACATAAAGAGCGCACGTCTTGTGGAACGGATTTTGTCTGTACTTAGATATGTGGCGTGACACGACAGTTATCTACATTGATTGAATATGCATTGTAATATCATTTATAATTCTCCATAACTCAGTATCAAGGAGATAACGGTGTCTGGTCCGTGTGTCTTGTTGCCATCTTTCCCGATGGTCTGATCCTCATCTATTCGGGGAATTGACCTGCTTTGACTGGAGATTTATGCGGACTCCAAACAATTGGATCTTTCTAAGGAAAAAAGATAGAGCGATCCCGTTGGTCGAGCATAGTGTTAGAGGCTCAAGCTTTGGCTTAAGTCAAATGTGGAATGCTCTAATCTTTGTGCTGTTTTGTGACCGGTGCATTTCCAAAGGCATTCTTGCCTTTGGAGCTTCTTCATGTTATCAATGGATATGCCGTGGAATAGTGGTAACGTTTCACCACAGACAACTATTCCATTTTCACGGAAGTTTGTTTCACCTCTCTGTCTTTTTGCCCCGCCTTTTTTAAGCTCCGTGATCGGGATCTGTAACTGGGTGTCCGCTGTCGTTTTCTTTGAAATCATCCTCCAACAAGTTCTTTGATAAAGTTGGTTTTCTTTCATAGTGGTTTGATAAGAATGATTCTAATTCCAAAAATCCAAGGACATAACTGTTAAACCTAAGGGGAACTTTAGTTTTAAAACGACTGTATAAATATATAACATTTATACATATCATGATAGAATCTAATTGTTAAAAGGAAGCGAATAAAGAAATCCAATAACAGTTGTGTAGCCTAAATCTAATTGTCAGACATAACGATGCGGTAGTCAGTTTTGCTGCAATCACGGTTTTAAAAGTTGAATCCTCGAAAAATTGACTGATAATCTGCAGGCGATTTGTCATACTTTACATGTAGTCACGCAATCAATTAAGAATGAGTTTAAAAAAAATGATTAAACTAGGTATAGAAGAATGAGAAAAGATTTGTCGGTAGCATTGTTGATATGTTTTCTTTCCTGATCGCGGCCGAGATTTCAATGAAAAGGAGTAGGCCGATCATAGTAAATGTTTTAGTAAATAAATGAAGAATGATTTTTACTCTTAACTGCAGTTCCTTCGGAGACTGGGACATTTTACCGAGGGTTTAAAGATTAAATGTTCAAACAATAGATCGCGTTTGAAAACAGCGGTGAAACTTAAACAACGCCGTAATAAATGACGTCACTTTGACAGCGATTTATCGATTATTGCGCGTTAAACCATAAGGTGGGTTTTCTCACGTCGCACGTCATATGTATATCTATACACTGACTTTCTTTCAATTTATATATTAAAGCGACAACTAGAATTACATATTTCGACAGTTGCATTAAGAATAAGATATTATATATGTTCATGTTTTTGCATTAACAATAAGACATATATATCTTAGTCTTTGGAGAATGGACTAATCAGATAAAAATGTCGATTTTGGATTGAAATAAAACCAGAATTATAAAGTTATGGTTGATCCCTAGGTAAGGAGAGTAATAAGTTATTTCGCCTTTTAGCTGCCTCCCTTAGGAAGCAACACAAATTGAGCAGACTTTGCCTATTTGTAGATGATAGAAGCTCGACAAACTTCTGCAAACTAGGGCGTTCTCTAAAGTATCTTTTTACATATTTTTGTCTGAGATCATCATATTTATCACATTTCAATATAAAATGGAACTCGTCTTCAATATCTAGACACTCACACAATAGACATACTCTTTCATCTCTTTGTATTCTTTCTCTTCCATACCTTGCAGAATGAATCCTTAAATCATGAGATCAAGTTCTAATACATGTGATATATCTTCTAAGATGTTTACTAACAACAATATTAAGGTAGTTCTCCTCGCCAAAACTGGGTTTAATATTAATATATAAAGTGCTTAAGACCGAATTAGATTGCATGTCAGTGAACCATTTTTGTTGAAAACAATCAATAACTCTTTGTTTAAAACTTGATATAAATGAATTTTCGTCAACAACATTGTAATTTGTAAATGCCCACGAAAATCCATAGTCATTTAACAATGTTTTTACTTTAGTAACCCAGTTTTGCTTTCCATTATTACTTTTTTGAAGAGATAATTGATAAACATATTTTAATATGATATTGTCTGTTTTAACTATTTTAACCAATATTTTATAATCTGAGTAAATCTATTGATGTACAGCGGATAACGTCCCATTTCACCATAAATTCCATCGTTACATGAATTCTGCCTTACTCCAAGTATCATCTTGCAGTATTTAAGATGAAGTCTTTCAAAATCCTTAGATTTAGTAAAGCCCCAAACAGGGCAAGCATAATTAATAATGGATGCAACAAATGCATCAAATAATTGCATAGCAGTTTTTGGTTTCAGATCATATTTATTAACATTGTGATATAAGATATGCATTGCTTTAGAAGCTTTACCAATTAGACATTGATTATTTAAAACAAATGATCCCGTGTAGTTAAAAGTAACTCCAAGGTAGTTGAAATTATCAACAATTTCTATGGCTAAGTTATTATAATACCATTGTTCGTTATTATGTAATCGACCCTTCTTACGAAAAACTACGATTTTTGTTTTTGATGTATTTACTTCAAGACCCCACTTGGAGCAATACAGATGTAATTTATCTAAACTAAGTTGCAAATCTTCGGTAGAGTTTCCAACAATTACCATGTCATCAGCGAAACAAAGTAGCATAATACATAGTTCTGAAATACTGATACCAGAGTTAACGTTATCTTGTAAAAATAGTTCAAGGTCTTCAAGGAAGAGTGCGAAAAATGCTGGTGAGTTATTTTGGCCTTGCTTCAAGCCCACTGATATATTGAAAAAGTCTGAGAATGAGTTACAATGTTTTATACATGATTTGACATTTGCATACATTGCTTTAAACATAATAAGTAATTTACCATCTAGACCCATATTAAATAACTTGAACCATAGTGCGTTGGTATAAACAGAGTCGAATGCCTTTTTAAAGTCAACGAATACACAAGGAAATCTTAGATTTTTGCTCAATGCATCCTCAATCAGAGTATGTAAGACAAATATCGCATCCACCGTACTCCTTCTCTTGCGAAATCCAATCTGGCAGTCAGAGATAAAATTGTTGTCCTCAAACCACTGTTCGACTCTATTTGTTAATACAATAGTAAAAAGTTTACCTAGGTTACTTGAGAGTGTAATACCACGATAATTATTTGGGTCTTTCGGATCATTTTTCTTATGCAAAGGTACGATATAACCTTTTGACCAGAATCAAATACTATATTAAACAAATCAGTAAGATGTCCCTTAAGTATATCAGCACACTCTATAAAATACTCATTCAACAGATTATCAGAAGGGGAAGGTGCTTTGTTCCTTTTCAGTTTATTAATAGCATTCTCAACTTCCTGAATAGTAATGGGTACACTTAATTCCTCGAATGTTGGGTTATTCAAGTTAAAATCATTTTCATTATTAAATGTTTCCACTTCCTCTATGACAGTAGATTTGATATTAGAGTAAATGTCCTCAAAATGCTGTTTAAATGTACTTATGTCTATATCTGAATCTATTTTTTTTATCTTTCTTCGTAAAGTATTGCCAAAAGTCTTTAGGTTTGCTCGTTTTTAGCTTTTCTAAATGATTCCCTTGTACTAGTTTGTAAAGATATTTCTTTTTCCTTAGGCAAGCACAAGTTGGTTCTAGTAACTGTGCTCTTACATACGTTAAAACGGTTAAGAGCTTCTTTATATTTTCTCTTGGCCTCAAAGCAGTCAGCATCGAACCATTCATTATTTACAAGGTGATTGTTACACTTTTTACTACATTTCAGCGTTCTTTTGAAAAGTGGATCGGCAACACTGCATATATGATCCGAGAACCCGTTTACCATTACATCTATGCTGTCTGTATTTATTGAGGATCTTCTATCAATAATGCTATTAGAATTAGGCAGTTTACTAATAATACCCCGTCTAAATTCATCCCTGTACTCACTTTTCCATTTGACAAAAGAACGTTTTACACATTCAGAGTCGGTATAGCAAGGATCCGGAAAATTCATACTGTGTAAACTAAATTGCAATGGAGCATGATCACTAAACATGTTAAATTCTTGAATGCAAAAATCATGCAATACATCAAAATTACTAGTTAATACATAATCAATAATACTACATTCATGGTAATTAAAACATGTAAAAGCCCCCGTCCCACAATCTGACCCCGCTCGACCGTTTACAATGCGGAGTGATGTCGCAATACACAATTCAATCACCCGATTTCCCCGTGCATTACTTAAATGGTCAAGAGAGGCCCGACTGAGGGGCAGGTCCGGATCATAAAAATACAGTCAAGTTCGTCGACACAAGAGTCATTACATATGAAATCGTTTTTCTTGCCTGTTCGAGCATTAAAATCTCCTGCAATAAATACGCTACCAATTTGCCTATAGTAGTATATATCTTGTGTTAAAATGTCAAACAAATCCACATCGATAAATCTTGATGCAGGTGATACATCGGACCACATGTATACACCGCATATAAAAACGTCTTCATTGAAATGAAAATAATCCTTATCAAGTTTAAGCCAGATGAGAGTGTCAAATCTATTCTTAATAATTGAGATTCCATCATTTATGTATTCTTTAATGTATATTGTGACACCTCCACTGTTTCTTTTAGCCTTTTTGTGCTTAAACTTCCTATAATAATTAAAGCAATTGAAACCCTCAATATCTAATACTGAATTCTCATCTGTCCATGACTCTAGCAAAATAATGATGTCATTTTCTGCTAGAATCGTAATGAAATCCTTAGCTCTAAGTTTATCACCCGTCAACCCATTACAGTTCCAAACAATGACCTTTGGTCCACTCCCCTGTGACCCCTAGTCAGCTTTTATTGGCTTTCCATCTATGTATAAGGTGTCGTATACCATCCAAGCGTTCTTGTGTTCTGATCTTGCTTTCCTAAGTTGTGGCATCAGTTTCTTCCGCTTCGCAACTATTTCCTGTGGAACCTTTGTACACGTGACTCTAAAGACAGGGGTGTTTTCATGCAGCTTAATCATTTCCCAAATAACACATTTTGGACTGTCCCAAATTGAAAGAGTTTGCAGACGACATTTCAAAATGTGATGAAAATAAAAAATAAACTTCTGATAGGGCAAAAAACATTGTGGGAAAAGGAAAAAAACTGCTCGTTACGAGCAATTTCTCCTTTTCCCACAATTTTTTCTAAAGTCCTCTGCAACAAAGTAGTCAAATGTCGTTGTTGTTTGGGAAAGGGTTAATCAGACGGTTTATCGAACAATTTGACTCAAAGAAGACTTTCTTCGCGACTTATTTCAACCACTTACTTTTTACATGAATTCTATTTAGAAATATTCTGCAAATTACCTAAATATTTTTTCTTATGAAAAGTATAAGTATAAGTATAATAATAAGGTTTGCTTAATTTGAATCGAAATCTGTATCTTATGCTCAATAAGGCGTTAAAAAATATGATTCTGCTTACCTGTGTATGTACAACGGTTTTACAACAACAACAAAAAAAACCACCAACAACAAAACCACCACCAACAACAAAAACACCACCACCACCACCACCAACAACAACAAAAACACCACCACCACCACCACCACACCGCCACCACCACCACCAATAACAACAACAGCAGCAGCAACAACAACAACAACAATAACAGCAACAACAACAATAACAATAACAACAACAACAACAAAACAACAACAACAATTACACCAAAAACAACAACAACAACTGGAATTTTCGAATGATACAACGCAATGTAATGCAATACAATATAATACAATACGTCTCTTTGAAAGCGATAGTCGAAGATAGATAAATCACGTGACGACAGAAACAGTCATGTGACCCAAACAATTTAGAGTAGACGCCAAAGAAATAGGTTTTTTATGATTTTTATGATTCAACATGCCATGCTTTGAAAATGATTGTTGAATCAAAGTAGTGCATTACTTTGACAATTCCGTCAGTCTCGTCAGTCATGACAATGTAATTTGTTTTCAAAATGTGTATTATAGAATCTACATCGAGACGATCTTTTTTTATAGCGAAAATACACTGTTGATGTCCGTTACTTTGAGAGCATGACCCTATGTACTCGTTATATCGAATATGCCTTTCCTGGGTTGGCTGTTACGGCACCTTGTTATGAACCAACAATAAAAAACAATTATGTTACGAACTGGTTTGATTACGATGTTAGCAACTTCTGTCAGTTTTTTATTTATGAATATATTTTTGCCATTACTTTTTTGTAATTGTTGGACCAAAGAAGTCTTACTTCTAAAATTGGAGAAATGCTGTATTTAGATTTCGATTCAAAATTTATAATGAAAAAAATATAATCCTTCCAGATCTGGAAGGATTTTTTTCTGTGATAGCAGAGAGCTCCTTACCAAATGAAAGGGGGATCACTGCGAAGGAGAATGTGCAATTTGGGTACTAAGGTTTCAGACATTTGTCTGTTGACTCCACCACTTACATTATGGATAATGAAGACAACTTTAGTTTAAAGGTAATCCATCCAAAATGGAGAAAATTCTAACTAATAAAGTCACATATTTAACAGAACAAATACCGTAATAAAACCAAGTTTTATATCATATGAATTTTTATGGATTGGCATTTTCATTTGCCTCCTTTCACTCATGCCATTTTAATTCTAATGTAAATTTGATGATTAAGGGGAGGTAATTACTATGGATTTGATAACAGAAATCATTAGTGTTCATCTAGTAAATACAAATGCAAAATCAAATAAGTTCGCAAAAGAAGCATGGTAAATGCCTTTAAAATGAAAAATACTTTACATTTCAATCCATTCTTTAACCAAAGCAAATACAAGTTTTCAATCGGGGTGGACTACCTTTAACTCATCTATTTTACATCGATTGTGAGGGAAACTTAAAGATTATTGAATTCACTTTCGAACACTGCTTCCTTGATACTTAACCAATACTCGCGCTAATTTGTTGGCTAGTTTTTATACTTTCAACTCGCCTATCAGGGATCGAACCGAGGCCGCTCAACCCCTGCACCACTTACGAATGGTAAGCCTGTTGGTTGTCAAAATATGTATCCCTCTTTGGTTTCTGGGAACGTCATACTATAACTGTAAAAGTGTTGAAAGTCGGATAAATCATTAAACAAACAAAAGCATAACAAACAACGTCAACAAATCGACGAAATCCAAACACATCATTTAACATACCCAACAATAAAAGTGTCTACATACACAGAGGTAAAAAAGAGCATTAATTGTAATCAGCGTTGTTTACCCTCTTACGGTGCAAACAATGTCGGATGACTCCGATACTTCCATGTTGACACACGACCTTGTAGGCTACAATACGAACTTCCGAGGTGCAAAGAGGCTTGTTGAATTATATGGGATATGTGAGACTTAGCGAGCACTTGTCCGCGATCGTAAATACACGGGCTGGGTCTGTTACTTGGAAAGTTTGATGGGAAGTGGCGGAGTATGATATGGCCTGTAGTATTCGATAATACTCGTCCAGATGAATCCAAAGTTAAATATATCGTTATTATTTCGCAAATACAGGCATTCACCACAGTTGGAGAAAATACAAATGTAATCACTGCAACAAAGGAAACATTTGCTAATTATAAGAACTTTTGGCAACACGATTGCAAATGGCATCCATTAAGCATATCTTTATATATTTTCATTTTGCTTTTTGTATAAGTGATTGCTTTTGAAAAAATGTTAATGAATCGAAAAAAAAGAAGAAAAAGATCTAGACCCTAAAAACTGAAGCAACAGGTAAAAAATATTTCTAAGCCTTATGAAAAGAATACCAATGGGGGTATCTTAAATTGGTATAAAAGAAGACAATTCGAGTTATCCAGGCGACGTACCACCTTTATTTGTTGGAAGGACTGGCTTCAAAATATGAGCTATCAAATGCGAATCCCACGTGCAATTGTGTGTTGTTGTTTTTTTTTTCTTCAATTTATATGTTTAACTATGATAGCTTTAGATTGATATTTACAAATGCGATTTCTCCACTTTTAAGTGGACTAAAAGTATGTATATTTACATGTTTTATCTGTAAAAATATAAATGCATTGAAAATAAATGCTTAAAAAGAAGAATATTTATCTTTTAAGTTACAGATTCTTTAACAAATCGCCAGATATAACTTTAAAAAGTGGTCTTAATTATCATTTCCCAAATAAAAGGCGTAAAACGTTAGGTCGTGAGAACACGTTTTAAAAAAGATTGTGGTGTAATATGCAACTCAGTTTGCCACATATTTCGGTAATTCGTCCATTTCCTACGCTCCTTTGTAAAAGCGTCCCCGGATTTCTATGGTTATTGAAAAGCAAAACGAAGAAAGAAAGAAAAATAAAACAACACTTCAAATGGAAAATCAGAGCAAAGATAAAACGAGAAGCGTGCGACGACGCAAATTTATGAATATGACGTTTTGACGTCGTATATAACGTTAACGTCATTTTACACGCGTCGTTAAGAGATGTGGACATAGCAACGTCGTAGCTGAACGGAAAACTAACGATGGATTGGGGGTAGCCAAAACACTCAGCGGAACGTCAAAAACTGGTAAATATCTATATTCTTTAAAATAGATATTTTATCATAACATCCATACGGATAATGTGTCTCTTTTTTGTGGATTGAAGAAAATTAAATGAGACGATCTTTCCTTATAAAACGTTGTCAACTTCCAACTATACTTTGTGATAAAAAAATAATTGATGCATGAAGTTTAATCTGCAAAACGTTTCGACCAGCTAATTATAGATGAGGCTACAGAAACAATACGGATACCACAATACGGATACCACCAAAATAATAGAAATCCTAGAATACAAGAAAATCAATCGGTTAAGTCAAATAAACGTATATCAATTTAGGAATTGAATATCAATTTAGCAATTGAATATGTCACAAAATACGAGAAACATTACGAAACCGACTCTTTACATTCATATACTATACATATTTTTCCCATTTTTGATATAATGAAAATCTATGTGATGTTTAGATAGATGTTTGCGTTTTTGTCTAACTATTTTAATTGAAAGAACCGGGGTACCGTTTTACTAAACAGTTTACGCTTAAGATTTTCGTAAGTCTAAAACAACAATTCCTCTTATTTCAATATTGGGCGAAGCAATATTGCAAAGTAACACATCATTGGAATCGTCTCCCCGAGACGCTCCCAATGACGTGTCACATTGCAATATTGTACTTTCATTGAAGATGATATCAGTTATGACTTATGCAAATATTTTCCTTAAGTTGTTTAGTAAAACGGTACCCTGTATGATAGTATTTGCCTTTTTCTCTATAGTTGTAACACACTTTGCGCTGCTTCCAATATAGATTGATTTACTCATTGATAAACGATTCTAGTACCAAAGAAACCGTTTGATGGAAAAATCCATGTTAATGTTATCCACCTTATTTTCCAGATAATGCAATGTCTAGGATAGTCCTGAGTAAAATCAAATCTACCAAGACCCTGTCAAAGACTCATTCGCTCGCAGAATCTCTGGCCAGAAATTACTCGATTGCAGACTCTTTGGCGAAAAATACTTCCAGCACACGGACTCTGACCAACAAACTATCCAGACAGTATTCGAAATATGTGAGTACGAAATACGCGCCTTTTTCATTCCAGGGTAGTGTTTTTCTAAACATCTTATGTTAAAAACTTGCTTGAGGTCAAAACAACCTTCCCCCTTATTACAATTTTGAGATAAGCAATATTGCAAAGTAACACATCTTCGAGACGCTTCCAATGATGTGTCAGATTGCAGTATTGTACTGTTGTTTGTAATGCTATTCTTGTTTATCAATTTTGATTTACGCTCCCAAAACTAAATTTTGACGGAAATGCATGCTTATCAAACATTACTGTTTTAAAATTGATTTCAATCCAAAACGACTGTTTTGTTCCTTTGCACCGTTATTGCGACTAAGGGACACAACAGTTGTAATCGTACTATTTTCCATTTAAAGAGCTTATTGTCCTTTGATATTCGAGACCATTGATATTGTAAATGATATCTGTGTCAAATTACTTCAACATCACGTGAAGGAAATGAGAATAAAACCGTAGGAGAAAAGTATTGCCATGTTAACAATACTATGTTTCTGCATGCATAGAGTATAATTACAAAGCACTTATTGTCAAATAATCTAGACAGAGCAATGGGAGCATGCCCGCGTTGCAAGGGAGACAACACGGTACAAAATACGTCAAATACAGCGGGAGTTATCTTCCTTTTGTCGATTTGCTTTGTGCTTTAGGATGACCTCGCTGTTGGACAAACCTTTTTCGTTCTATATTATAAAAATAGTTTTGTCTCTTCTTATGACGTTTCCACAAAAAAACATTAGTCGTTACCATTATTTCTCCATGGACTCTTTACCAAACACCCAATCTTCGACCGTCCCACCTAATGTTCGGCTGTCCCATGTTGAAATAGTTTGCAGACGACATTTCAAGATGTAATAAAATTGAAAAAAAAACCAATCTTCTGGTAGGGCAGAAAACATTGTGGGAAAAATGAGAAGTTGCTCGTTAAGAGTAACGTCTCCTTTACCCGCAATGTTTTCCAGAGTCCTCTGAAACAAACTGGTCAAATGTCGTTATTGTTTGGTAATGGATTAATGGCCTGATCATGCACAGTCCTTAAACACTTACAAAACCAGAGCATGATCGCCCTAGTTCTTTTTCATCGCTTTAGACCATTTTAACTTACTAGAATGCAGAGTAACTTTATCACCGATGCCCGACTGGCTTGGATATGCGCGCCCGTCGACTGTTATTTCTCTGCAGGGTGTTAGACGTAAAGTCTGTTTAAAGCATAGGTTATCATATACATGTACTACCAGAATCAGAAAGATTGTTGTCAAATCAAGCGGGGTACATACTGTGGCTATCATTGGCAAAAATACAAAATGTAGTAGAGAAAAAGCGAAAAATGCATAGTCGCGGCCATCTTGTTTGGACATTAAGTCGTAAACATTGGTCCCAAGATTCCCCCGCCTTGAAATAATGGGATCTACAAATACTACCGCTCTATGGATAACTAAAAAATCAGAACTTTGTTTACGAAATAAAAGGTGTAAACAGTTTTATAAATCGGTATCATAAACGTGCTATACATCCACACCGTACGGCTATAAAAGGGATGAGAAGTTTATCAACACTCTAATTTGATAAGTTTCTATGTATATGTGATGCCAATTTATCCATGTATTTCTTTAGCCCTTTACCCTACGCTAAATTGTCGACTGTTCCAAATTGAAAGAGTTTGCAGACGACATTTCAAAATGTGATGAAATCGGAAAATAATCTTCTGATATGGCAGAAAATATTGTGGGAAAGGGGAAATTGCTCGTCAAGAGCAATTTCTCCTTTTCCCATATGTTTTCCAGAGTCGTCTGCGACAAACTGGTCGAAAGTTGTTATTATTTGGAAATGGGTTAAACAAATATTAAAATCTCTATCTGTGAAATAGTTTTTTTAAACGTGCTTTGATATGACCCTTCGTCTATATCATATACATGTACAAGTTTATTGAAGTTTATCATAACTTTTACGACCTTCAATGACAGCTGGACACCAGGGGGCAAAGGTCAAATCGATTAAGAATTGATGACATATTGATTCGCAATATTAACGATATCAAAAAGTCAGTTTTCATTAGCCGTTATTAGTGAGTCTACAAGTACATGTCTAAACCCTTTACTTGGTCAAGTCGTCATTATATACCTTTGAACCAGAAAATTCCATCTCGAAACAGAGCAGTCATTTCCCCCACGTGATTATCCGATGTAAAGAAACATCAAACATCTGGAATAGTATATCGAAGATAGAAGGATGACTTATCAATAGTTCAATTAAAATTGGATGTAAGGCAGAGAGGTTGAATTTCTAATGTTAGTTATATATATTGTCTATGATAAATGTACCACCCGTTTCTTTGTTTGAAGAGACATATTTTATTCATGGAAGCTTTAGTTTGACTGTGTTATTTACACACTCGCAATTTTTAAAGGTGTATAAATCAGTTTTATGAAAATTTCCAATACATCTTTCGCAAACATCTTTCGCAAAGTTCTAAAAGTTTGCATGTACCTGACTACACGAGAAGACGATTTCTTTTTTATCTAAAATCAAATAAATATATAATTTTCAATCAAGCTAATGCAGTGCATTTTTTAGATAAGATGTTCGATCCAGTTATTGTCTGGGCAACAAAATCCACCTCGGGTGGGAAAAAATCGTTGAAAACATCAATAAACCAGAATTAACGTTAGATTAAGCTTATATATTTTACATCAATTGTGACGGAAGCTTGACGCTTATCGAATTCACTCTCAATGAAAGCTTTCTGTATAATAAACAGTACTCGCGCCGATTTGTGGGTTAGCTGTTCCGGCAGTTTTCACCTAACTTGACAGAGATCGAACCCGGGACCCTTGCTTCAAGAGGCCAACGCTCTACCTCTGCACCACTGTCGCCCTAAATAACGTAAAGTCTCCCTGACCAAGGAGCACTTGATGTGAAAGTACATGACGATAGGGTCACGGGAAGGTTGAAAGGTGCAGGTGTCGATGTAGGGTTATAACAAAGCAAATTCATACATAATTAACGAATCCCTGCAAATCAAGTTTACATGTTTTATTGGTACGCAACGGTTGGGTGCTAAACTTGTTGGCACGCTACGAAACCCTCACCAAACACATAAATTGACCGTGTCAAACTAACAATATATAGTACCCTTTTCATCAAACCTTGCGCAATTTGGATTACACGAATAGGTTATTGTGGTAAAAGGAGCCACTCCTCTAGACGAATTGAAGATCAATATGATTTCTGAAGTGAAAATAAAACGTTTTATCACTCTAAAGCCATTTCTGTTACTAAATGCTTTAAGTTCAAAACTGGTAAAAATGCTCTGTATAGAGAACCGAAGTTGCTACGATTTTTGTTTTTGCTGCAAAATTATTCACGAATTCTTGAACGGAAATGCTCCCTTTTCATCTTTCTGCATGCCCCTCTATCGACAAGGTACCGATTGCTTAGGGTTTTCAAAATTTGATATCTTTCATTGGCTTAAATAAAAGATGGTGTGCATTTCCCAACATTGCAATACAAATTGATAACATTTTGCAATAGCAGGTTTCTAAAGCGTTTTGTGAGATGGTAACATATAAGAGAACGAGATAAAATGCCGGAGCACCGGACCTTGCGATGATATCCAACGTCGTGTCGTAATGAAAATGTTGTGTCTTCTTTATTCCATGAAGAAACTGGCGAAAGCAGTAATCATTATCTTTAGATGCGTCTTTCTTTGATGGTAATAACTTATAAGTCATGTCGTATTGACCATTACTATGATGATTTCAGGCGCCCGACGGTTGTCCGACTATTACGTCAGTCGTTTCCCCACCTGCATAAGACCCCGGACATGTGATCTATTGGACAGTTATAACTAGTGGGGACTTTGTTGGGACAGGTTTTATGTCATATCGTTTAATATCAGTTAACGTTAACTGGTCCGGCTGACATAGCGAAGACAGGCTATCTTACACTGCATACTAACATTGCTGGTGTTGCAAAAATTATCTGTTTTGTTGAATGTTAATCTTCAAGGGTTGTGATAAGTTATCACATCGCATAGTTGAGTTCGTTTAGTTTAGTGACAAGTGTGGACGTTACAGGGGTAAATTGTAGTTGATTGGTGAAATAGATACAGGAAGTTTTGAGAAATGGTGATATTAATTTGACGATGGATGTATGTGTTTATTGAATATCAAACAAGTGCGAAGGACTTATCTAACCTACGAGAATTGGGATCGACACATTTGTACACGGGGTAAATTTGTAAATTTGCATGAGTGACCTTATGTATTAAAACGACACATGAACGTTGGTTGAATAGGCTGCAATCAGCCAGGACTTTTAATTCGTGCTGATCGCACCTAGATGCTAACCTTTTGGTTATATATAATTGGTTTTCATATAAAGAAACACCGATATTACAATATCGGCAAAACAATTAGCGCACATTCGGCAGGTCATTTCGAGAACACAATGGATAACTGTATTGGTAACCGACCATTATTTCGTTCTTTTTCGATGAATGAGCGACATACATCGAAGATGGACAAACTGAATGGTGAATTGATTGAAAAAAGACAAAACAGCCACTCGCTTGATTTCACGGAGTATGTTTATCACGACAATGGATTTAGACGCTTCAAAGGCGTATCGTCTCTGCTAGTGCAAAATCTCGGAAAGGAAATGAAGACAATTGGAGATTTAGGATCAACCGATGAGCAAGGAGTTAAATGTGATTCGATTGAAACGATAATTAGAAACGGAGGTATTGGTGATGAATTGGCAAGGGGTATATGTGCATCGACTTTCAAGGACTTCCAACAACTAGAATATATGAATGGTAATCCCCTCCAATTAAACGTGGAACATCAAGAACTTAACGGAGGATCGGATGAAGCAAACGTTACCGACAATGGAAAACGAAATCGACCAAAGACCATTGTTCGACGATGGACCCTATACGACAGAGAACGCAAACCCCACTACTGCTCGAACCACGTTCCCCCAGAACCGCTGGCTCGACCTTCAGCATGGAGCTACGGGGGAAAGAAGTCAAACGAGACACCAACAACAACAACACCAAGGAAACATGTACAATCCTGGAGATCTGGGAGTAGTGATGGTGGCTCCAACTCAAGCTCTGTAGACCTTCTTAACCTTCCTTCACGAAAGATCAGCCAGACGAGGTCCGTGTCCAGTGCTTCATCGGAGTTCGATTTCGACGCCGTCATAAATGGCCCAGATTCAAATGAGGTTATCAACATTGAGTTACACAAAGGTAACGGAATGGAAGCGACAGCTCTTACGGAACGAGGACCATGTACACAACATCGTAATGGTGCTGTTACACCTTGTTCCAGTAGCAAGCCAAGTCAGATCCCTCGACCGGTGTGCAGGTATAGTTTCTCCTCGACAAATTGGTCCCTGGACACCGTGTGCTACAGAAGCGACGATAGTCAACGCCGCAATGATTTACGACGAACGACTTCACTGGTAGAGAGGCGCCCGCATCGTGATCGTCAGTTACCAAGGTTACCAAGGTCACCATCAATATCGCCAAGGTCACCACCGACTACACCTATTAGGTGTTACCAGGGTGATGCAAGCTTTGTTGTAAACCGACATGGATCAGTGTATCCACACCACGAGGGAGATATCAGTCTTGGTAACAGGTCGCATTCGGTATGTACTAGAATGTTTGGAAATGCCTTTTGTGTTGGGAATGCCTTTTCTATCTTATAAAGTCTGTTTCATTATACATTTAAAAACGCAAATGTTCATTATGGTTGAGTCAAATAAAGGTCATACATATTTCCAATCATAACAACCGTGCTAAATACCCGTTTAATTCATTCACACAAATGAAATTCTCCCGATTCGAGTTTCTTGTGTTGGTTTTACCGTTTAACAATTCCATCACATTCAGCTCAGAAGTTTAAAGTCCTTCATAACCGTTCTTTAACCTTCGACAAATTTTCAAAAGAAAGAGGTCCATTCATCTGACAGAGGCCAGGCAGTAGATATTTGTCATTGACATTCCTTCATATTACATGGAGATGCAGTCATGTGAAATGCAAACATAACACAATTAAAACATGCAATACAGTACAAAAAATCACTCAGTATTAGTTTATGTGTTCTAAGGGTAATACTTTACCGCGGAAACATATTGGAAGTGGGACATTCAATAGTTCAAAGAACATCTTGTCAGACCTCATCAAACCCGACAAATCGCGCATACACCATAACTCATTAATCAAGGTAAACCTTTGATTGACGATAAAACATATTTACAAAAGGATCAACAAGTACGGTTTTCCTATTATCTCCATTTTCTACACAGGTTAGGAATATGAGAAACTCGTAACTTTATTAGGGAACGGATGTGCGTGAATTGAATATAGAGAGTACAATTGGATGAGCAATGTTTGATAAACTTAAAATTCTGACAAGGAAATCCACAATTCCTCCTGCAACACAGAAGCGGATTTACTCAAGTATTTGAATATGTCAAACCTAATCTTCCAAATCATAGTGTTAGCTATATTTTCCCATTTGGAATCACTTCAAACACCTTTAAAATGTGTTCTTTTGATAGAAACCTGACAGGGGTTTCAATTCTTTAACTGCGTTCGAGAATTTGGTATACTTAATATGCAGTTTAAAAGCTAAGCGAAGGGAACATAACTGTTATTCCGATAGCACCTGGAACATCCATGATTTGATTTTGAAGTCAATGGGAATACAAGATGTCTGATTTAACCATAATGCCTCCTTTATTATCTACTATTGTTTGTTTATAGATTGCAGTATCCGAAGACGAAGATGGCTACCCGGAAGCCACTCCCTCGTCACGTGCTAAGTCCGACATATTCCACCCGCGTGACTTTATTCAGATAGATCAGCACAGCCAACAGGTAAGGCGTGACCCACTCCGTTCAGGCCCTTCTTTATTATATACAAACACGCCGTTTTGGCCCCTTCACAGTACCTTTTATGACAAATTCCAGTGTAAACCCTTCATTTCTATCTTACCAACACTCCGTAGTCAGTCAAATAAGCAAACCAAAATATGGCTATAAACAGCTACTTTATCTTTATCAACCAACTCTTTTTACCACCCTCTAGCATCCAATAATGCAGAGGTCAGCGGAGTGTACCTTCATTATCGATTCACATTCCGCGACAAGTAGTTCTGAAAGAAAAAAAACCCAAAGCTTTGAAATCATGGCAAACACCCACAGAAGATAAAAATCAGTCACAAAGGCCCCTTCGTGTATCCTATATGCGCATAGTTAACACACAAACAACATAATCATTATTTTGCATTAATACTTTTTACTGTACAACGACCTCCGGAAGTAATTCCTGACCGGTATCATACCGTAAACCAACACTCATTAGACAGCCTACTTGACACATTAGCCCTTTATTGAACCGTGCTGGAATTGTATCGTTTCTGTAAAACTTAAAGGTCGAAACTCCTTCATTGATATTGATACGCGACCTTTTGGTTTCTTATTGACGAAAAAAACTTGGAATATTATGTCGATATAAATCAAATCGTACAAAAGTATAATACACATGTTTGAGATGCTTGAAATACTCTTTGAGATGCATAGAGAATGGATGGTTGATATTTTAAGTCGGAAATGTTATCGGGCAAACCTCTGAGTGCGCATTCAAACAGGTAAGATCCAGGCCAGCCGCCAAGTAAATTGGCGACTGGCCTGTGACCTAGCTTATTTGATATTATGAGTATCTTTTCTCGTCAAAATAAAGCAGTTATATAAGGTTTTAGAAAGCAGACGATACAAAAATCTATTTTTTGAAAATTACCCAGCATTCCAAGGGTTAATACATGGACTACACTTTGTTCAATCATGCATCTTTCTTTATTTTACTAGCATTAAACATCAACATATATTTTTACCCCATATAACAAGAAATGTGCTTTTGATCTTCGATTTGTTTTTCATCCAGGCACCAAACAGTTTACTCGGTAATTTCGACGAGTTAGTCGACTTCCTGACAGGAGGACTCACTAATGACATGTGTAAGCTGAGAGCCATCTACCGGTGGCTTGTGTCACAACCACTTCCGCTTAACGTGAAACCAGGGGAGATAAGCAAGGACAGTCCAATTTGGTTCTTATACACCATCCGAGAAAAGAGGGCAGCGTTTTCGGAGCTCTTTGCAGTCCTTTGCAGGTACACGCAGTTTGGTATCATATACTTCGTCTAAGAAGAATGTATAACTCATTTGATTATTAACAAGCACTTTGCGCAAGTTTGACGCAAGTTTCTATTCTTTATGTCGTATATTATTGAATAAAGTCGTTGTTTGTCCGTGATCAAAGCCTGTGCATAAACAGTATGCGCTCACTACAATTTGATTA
Organism: Cerastoderma edule; assembly: GCA_947846245.1. Taxonomy (NCBI): domain Eukaryota; kingdom Metazoa; phylum Mollusca; class Bivalvia; order Cardiida; family Cardiidae; genus Cerastoderma; species Cerastoderma edule. The sequence continues at coordinate 8,297,111 of OX401412.1, read as the reverse complement.
CGAGACTCTTCTACTTTGTATCTTCAAAAGATAAAACCTTGCAAGGCACCGCAAATTCAAGTCATTTAAGCCATGGACACTAACCTGACTCCAAAACCAATTTTGTTTTCGTCCTTTAATGCAGCAAACGGATTATGATTAGCATTATGTACTTAACAAATGAAAAATATGGAGCCAAGCTTTTTAGATAGGCAAATGCTTGGAAAGCATTATCAATTTTGTTCAGCACTTGCTGTTGAGAAAAGACGTTATTCTTTCAGACGGGCCCATCTACCCTGCGTCATAATATACGGTGTAGCGAAGAGCGTTGCGTACGACGTTGGGGACAAAGTGACACACAAGCGCCTCAAGAATTCCTGGAACGCCGTGTTTGTGGAGGGAGAATGGCGTCTTGTTCACCCATACTGGTCCCGGCAGTCCGTCAGGGGATACGACTCAGGGCGCTGGGCTGTCGTGGAATGTGACGAATTCCATGCAGATGATTTAGGATCAAACTCCAAACAAACCGTGACGCCGACACAGAGTGATTTCTTTTTCCTTACTGATCCGGAGAGGTTCATTACGAAATGCTTTCCAGAAGATCCAAGCTGGCAGCTGTTACCTAAACCCTTAACGAAAGCGGAGTTCGAAGATTTGCCGTTCCTACAGCCGGCGTTTTATGAGCTGAATCTGCAGGTGAAAAGTCACACGTCCTGTGTGATTCACACGAGCACCGGTCGTGTTGAATTGACCCTCGGACTTCCGGTGAAAATGGCGAAGAGGTACCACTTTCTGTACAAGCTCTTCATTCACAGAGATTGGGAGGCGGAGGGTGAGTATGACCAAATACTGCTCGATAAATACCTCCTGCATTACGTGTATGACGACATCGCCATGTTTGAAATACGATTTCCGGTGAACGGTGTTTACAAACTTGAACTACATTGTCGTGATAGGCTGAAGCCACTTCCGTCTGATTGGGTGTGTGACTACCGTATCGTTTGCTATGACGCGATGCCTGATTGTAAACCGTTACCCGTGGTGCCCTCTATCGGCTGGGGGATTGGGACGGAGCTGGAAGAAAGCGGACTTGATTGTCTTACTCATCAAAACGCCCTTGTTAATCTGGACAAGGAAATTGTAAACGTCATTCGATTTGCGACTCCGAAGGATAAACCCGTCTCCGTTGAAGCAGAGCTTTTGAATGTGGACATGACGCGTGACGAGCTTTTGAATCACGTAACCGTGGAGCAAGACGATGACCTTGCCCTTGTGAAAATTTCCCCACCCACTGAAGGGGAGTATGCTCTTCAGATATTTGTGAAAGAAGACGGGGAGGAGAAACGAAAGAATGTCTGTAACTTTCTCATGCACCGCACACAAATTGTAGAGGTATGTAGTGTTTTTCAATATGAACATTTTATGTTTTTTAGGACCCACGGTTAAATAGGGGTTTTTATTGTATTTTAAGAATAGGATATTCAGGGTTACGTTATATTTTGGGTAACTTTGTACCATTTTAACACGATTTACTTCGTGACGTAAAATTATGGGTAACATGTTATTACAGATAACCTAACATTTGGGATAAAGTGGGATTCTGGGTAACATTATATTCCCTGAAACATGGTATTCTGGGATATCGAGTTCTAATTAACGCCAGCAAATCAAGTTGAAGCTTTAAACGGAAGGGCAGTCCTGTTTTTGAACTAGAAGCCATGTGTCATAACCGACACTTTGATGAAAGTAATACCACCCATTAACGACACTTGATCAGTTTAGTGCATACGATTCAAGACAACATTGTGGGAAAAGGAGGAATTGCTCTCAACGAGCAATTTTTCCTTTTCTCACAATGTTTTACTGCTTCCCTCTCCACAGGACCCTGAGTTGGCGGATATCCGGAATGAGTTGATCAAGGCAACAGAAAGTGGGGATGCGGATAGTTTGTCCCTATGGGTGGAGCGGTTTATGGAGAATGGAATGGAGGACCGGGGAGATCTCACTCGAGCGAGATTGAGGCTTCAATTGTCAAGAATTAACAGAGGTATGGCGTTTGATACGTAAGCTTATATACAGTAGATGTATTGTATTACGCAGCTTCAGTTGTCAAGAATTAATAGAGGTATCCGTCGATTTTTTATATATATATTCAACTTGTAAGTAAATAAACAGGAGGCATATTTATTGATTTGGTGTAAAATTCTTTTAAATACATGTAGAATGTATTCAATTTATAAGGAAATTAAAAGGAGAAACACGTGTCGTTATGGTGTAAAATTCATAAAATGTTGAAGAGGGAGGATGCTTCGTTTGTCAAGGATTAAAAGTACATTACAAGTGAACACCAAATCCTGCTTAATTTGTTACTATTTTACATAGACGGAAACAAATATTTGTGTTTGTAGCGTATTATAACAAAACACGACAGTCTGAAATTAGCAGGCTTTGTGTCTTGTAACATTGCGGTTGCCTTTTAAGGAAAACAAAAACAAAAGCCAAACATGTTTGTTTGAATGACTATTTAACAACAAAGGTTTCTTTTCCTACTTTAATCAAGTATGAAGATGACAAATCGATTATGTAAAAACAAGTATGAGAAAATATGTGACATTAAAAGATTATCTAAAATCCACCAAACGAGATGTATTATGGATCCATGTATCAATGCTTATACCAGTCTTAATAACAGTTCGTTTGTTTTTAAAACATTTTGCTTTCTTTTTCCCCTTCCAGATCTGAAAGAAGCGATATTACGGAAAGACCTGGATTATCTTGAACGTGCTTTGAACAGCGCCAGTGACACGTCACTAAAGCGTCACCTCGGACACCTGGCAGAGGAGGCTGAGGCTATGAGGTCTAGATTACGACGTCTTAAACGTCTCCAGCACGCCATACTCGATCTGGACGCCAAGACCATATCCGAAATGAGGAGCTATCCGAAACCGCCTGCAGCCGTACATGGTGTCATGGCGGCGACGTTTATGTTGCTAGGTAACCGTGAGGTGGAGTTGAAGGTAACTTGAAATCTGGCGTTTTGTCCTCTGTGGTCTTAAAGTTGTTACATGTTGTTTCGCTTGCAAATTCTAGCGTAACCTACTAATTTATCAAGAACGATAAGCGGAATTGTGTTACATGTAAAGAAGCAATAGTTGTCTCCCTTTAAGTATGTTGACAGTTAACGCATCTTATACATCTTGGATCTATATTTCATTTTTTTTTTCTAATGTAATTAAAAACCGTTTAAAACGTGATCTAGGCAACACTTGACACCAAGCAAATGATCTCTCTCAATTTCTTTATCTTAAAGATGTTAACAATTTGTGTCTTCATTTACAAAAACACAATTCCACCGTTTTTAAAGTCTTTCAATGCTTCAAATGAAAACATACCTAATGACTAAAATAACACACAGATTGCTCTCTGACGCATGTTGTTCATGTTACGCGATTAGAATGTCTACCCACTACGCATATTTGCTCACAGACAAGTTTGCTCCATTTTTGGATAATTATGCAGGGTGGAAATACTTCCAACTAAAACTCCAATTTTTATTGGGTATGTCGGCACTTTATGAATATAATAGGTACTGTAGTGTAAGAAAGAAGCAGATCATTTTTGCAATTGTTGAGATCGAAGTCTATACACAGTTAGGTAAATTGTTAATGATCTATTTCCTGTGTTTTCTTTTACAGAAATGGTCAAAGATACAAAGTTTGATTTCGAAGCACGGAAAGGATTCTCTGAAGAGAAGGGTTGCTCAATTCAACATAAGCAATGTACCACCAAACGTTCTGACCAGAGTTCGAGCGATCTTGTCCAAATACGACCTCGAAACAGTTCAGATTGCTAGCATTGGCGCGGCAACGTTCTATCAATGGGTAAGTATAACTATTCTACAGTGAAGCCTCGTTTATCCGGACCCCGATTATCCGAATGTCTCGCAATCTGAACGAAATTATAAGGGAACGGAATTATTTGACCAGTTTGTTGCAGACAACTTTTGAAAACATTGTGGGAAAAGGAGAAAATGCTCGTCACGAGCAATTTCTCCTTTTCCCACAATGTTTTCTGCCATATCAGAAGATTATTTTTGGGACGGTCGACAATTTGGCGTTTGCTAAAGTGTTATAAGTGTACACGTGCATACAGACCGTTTATGTCTTAATCTGTATAAGAACATGCGCTACTTCATTAGTACGGATGAATCGGTTATCTGGACATTTTGTTGGGAACGGACGTGTTCGGATTAACGAGAAATCACTGTACTTGTATAAGTCGACCATAAACAGTGTACGGACCTGTGGAAATACCAGAGCATGTTTGGGATCCACGTGTCCTAGTGGTGGTTGAACTACAGAACTTGAAATAAAATGGCAGGATTCTGCGTCGGATCAGTCCCGGTCATGGGTTTTGGAATTTCAAGAGAATACCGATATTCTATCCGGCTTGACTAAGCCTAAAGATCTTCCTTTAATATTGTGTGTCGGGCATCGCAAAAGACAAAACTGAAATAGTGTTGACGCGTTGTGAAACACACACAAACAATAACAGATTTAACAAGCATCTTAAATCGTGCCACTTGTAACTCAGACAGCTTAAACCCACATGTATCTTAAACAGTGCTGATCACGTCTGTTGAAACATTGTACATCAGAATACCACCCGCTGCGCTGCAATGTGGTTAGCAGTACGGATTTAAGATTGCTATATCAGAATCCAACACCCACTCGAATCAAACTTTTTCGCGCTATGTGATTAAAATACGGGAGTATTCAAAGAGTTTCATAAAACACCTTCTTTACGAATATCAATTTTGATATGTCGATGAACTGTTGATTAACTCCAATAAAGAAACTGTAGATTTGTAAACAAGAGTCCAATGTCCGCTCGACTCCACTCGACTTATTTCATGCATTAGTTTGATGACAACGGTGGAGTCGTTGTACATATTGCTACATAATTTATTTCTACACACAAATATCTGGTTGCTATGTCGACGAACTAGTCAGCAATATTAAAGAAAATAAAATGTATCTAATAAATGCATTCTGTGATGTATATCAATCAAATCATGAGAATTCTGGTTTTAAGCTAGATGATTCATCTGGCTTAATGCATTTGCTCTCATGATTTGATTTGTTTCTTTGCTTTCTCTGATCTTGTTTCCCTTTTGTCTCAAGGACTAGAAACAATACATTTTCCAAAACGCTCTTAGTCTTAAGCCATCGGATGTCACGAAAGAGGACTAGGTGTTTGATGAAATCCCCGGCCTCATCGCACGAGTATTGTCGGTTTGTAATCCCGATAGCAGTGACATCAACTTTGCAACGTTTCATTAATAAGCTTTCGGAGCGAGAACTGGTTATTAAACCAGAAAGCAAAATAAGAAATGGTTAATGTAACGTGCTAAACAGTGTTTCGCAATTGACGTAGGAAAAAGGAATTCAAACCAAATGTCCTTAAATACTTCAGCGTCTCCATACCACCGTTGAGATGGTTGATTCGAAGGATTCTCTGCTTAAGTTCGGGAAAGTCGAACTTTCGAACCATTTCCCCATATCGTGTTTTATGACTGACTTAGATGAAATAGATGACTGCAAAAAAACATGAACACTGAAAACATTTACTTTAGGTCAATGGTTAGAAAGCACTGTGACAAAAAGAATTATTCTATTTTTGATGAAATGCTTTTCAAGGAGCAATTCATCCTACTGTCAAAATGATTGATGAGTATAGTGTTAAATAATTTTTTTAAAAGTATTATTTGGAACGTCTTGAATTAGCTTTTTATTTCTGTTTCAGGCATTCACAATGGCAAGAGAGGCGGTGGAGTGACATATCAATATATTCAAACACTACAAAGACGACACCAAATAAATCAAAATGTGTAAAAATACTTAAATACATTTACTTGCAATTATATTATTTAACTCCATTTCTTGTTTTGTTTTGTTTTATCAATTCCAATTCACATGTACAAGCATTGGTTTGAACTCATTTTACCATATATTTAATTTTTGACCGAATTCAAAGCATAATCGACCGGCATTTGCAAGCGCCGTAAAGAAGGACATATTCATTGTTAGACACTGTAATGTTAAGAGATTTAAGCGTCTATTTACGTTCAAATCTCCCCATAATGCCCTTTTCATTGAGCCCCCTGTTATATAGTATTACACTAACTACCAGGGGCCCGTTTTACTAAACAGTTTACGCTTAAGATGTGCGTAAGTCTAAAACAACAAGTCCTTTTATTTCAATATTTGGCAAAGCAATATTGCAAAGTAACACATCATTGGAATCGTCTCTCCGAGACGCTTCCAATGACGTGTCACATTGCAATATTGTACTTTCATTGAAGATATTATCCATGTTAATCAATTATGACTTACGCAATCATTTTCCGTAAGTTGTTTAGTTAAACGGGCCCCAGGGGGATATGTACGTATAATACTTCGATAAACTATGCGCACCATTGGTAGATTTAGTCAGGTAAAGTCATCAGATGATTGACGTCTTGATTTGGAAATCCAAACGTATACATTTCATTTTATGTACACAGCTTGGATAACCAGAATTAGCAAGGCGTAGGAGTATCGGTTGGCAAGCCAGAAACGAATTGGACAATAATCCCATTTAACTCTTCTTATTCGAGACATAAGGCATCTATTATATTCAGCATAAAACCTGCTTATATAGATTAAAAGAACCAATACAATAGAAACTTAAAAGATGGGGAAACAACGGAAAACCAATTATGATATGTGCGTGTAGCGCTCGTGTGATCAAGTGACGGATACCAACATTGATACATGTATACGGCACCCGATTATCGATGGGTAAATCATGCTGGTGTCTGGATGAACATATATCTAAGCCTGCGTTCATGGTAAGTCTAACTCGGATGATCCAAGCTGTTAATGTGTAACAGAATGCACTATCTACTGATCATTCGGACAAGGGTATATAACGTTTGAATCATCGATATAACCCTGGACGCTTGAATTTCTCACCAAACAGGTGCGTTCACTCGTCATTGTTCTTTACCTATAGAGTAATCAGGAAATGTATGTTGGTAAAGATTCACCAACGGAGAAAATAGCTAATGAAATATGTTTTTTGTTGAAATCAATGTAACGAAATAATATGTAAACAACCGGTGCGCTGTGAGGTCTGAATATTGGGTGGTGGAGGAGAGGGTATTGGAGGGTTGCCAGCTGCCTTCTTTAGAAAATCTTTAAAACAGTAATTATAACGATGCTGATTTAGCTTTCTTATTTGCATTGTTTCATCAATTATACAGACGGAAACAGAATTAACACCCCATAAATTTGTTGGTCGAAAAACATAGATAAAGATCACACTACTCATGAAAGGGAATGTTTCATATGCTCTAGACGCTTGAAGTTTGATCTAACAGGACTGGTGTAGAGATGCAAACCCAGGATTTTAGTATGTTCCTCAAAGTGTGTATGCCACAATAACCTGCAATAATAAGGCCTTATTTACGCTTCCAATGGTTTAATGATATCAATAACTAGTGTTGAAAATTAAAATAAATTTAAGTATCATATAGGTATTTACGTTAAACCCATGTTTCTTACACCGATAGGTATGTTCAGGCTTAAAGGGGTCCATCTTACAGATAGGAATTTTAACTTTTAAGAATAAATTGTGTTCTACCGATGAAATGAAAACATAGATTTCTAAAAAACCAACTACTCGATTACTAGATGCCGCCGCCACTCGCAGACACCTACAAGTTAGTACCTTCTGCGATTCAGTTTTGACGAGTTTCACAACTTTGATTGTGGGGGTGGTGAGGGTGGTGTTGAATATCAAAGCTGGAGATAGCCTCGTGTTTATATCAGATTGCTTTCCGTTTAAAATGAATGGGCTGAATGTGCGGGGAAAACGCCTTTTGATTTTTTTAAAGTTAGATATGAATCAACGGAAGTCTGATAGCCTTTTCGCCTTAGGGTGCATTACCCTTTATAAAGGAAGTTTATTTTGAATACATATTGATGCATGTATCGAAGCAATTGAATAACGTAAACATTTAAATGTGTTGGAGTCACACAAAGTTATCAATCTGTTTTCGATTGGGGCCTTTTCTTTGTTAAACCAATTCGTTATACATCAATTGTGAAGGAAGCTTTAAGCTTGTTCAAAGTCACTCTCGCTGACTTCTTCCAGGATACTTAACCAGTACTCGCACCGATTTGTGTGTTGGTCCCGGCAATTTTCAACTCGCCTTACGGGGATTCTAACTCGCTACCATCTGAACAAGAGGCCAGCGCTCTACCATTGTACCTTTGTCTTTGATTGGGTAATAACGACACAATATTCATCTTCCTTTAGGACGCAGACTACTCTTCATTCGCACATGCTCTACTCTTAATATAATCTAAGTGATAGGGGTTGTTTTTTCCTAAACGACCTAGCGAAACCATTTAAGTGAGTCAAATCAGAAATACATCATTTTAAATAAAAGTACACCATTATTATGTAAAACGACAATGGCAGCGTTTTGGAAAGACTATTCAACTGATGTGTTACTTTGAAATATTGCTTATCTCATTTTTGCAATAATAAGGATTGTCATTCATAATTCACACACTCATATAGCATTATATCACTCTTAAGTTAAACGCTACCCAAGGTTTCACTGTAGTTAATGTATTTGGTACTGGAAGAAAATGCTACCGAGATAACTAGAACGGTTTGGGTAATTATTTCTTTCGTCCCAATGTTTTAGCCTTTTACTAAACGCCAGACTTTCGACTGTCCCAAATTAAAAGAATCTACGGAAGACTTTTCAAAATAATCTTCTGAGAAAGTAGAAAACATTATGGGAAAATATGAAATTGCTCGTTAAGTTTTCCAGAGTCGTCAGTAACATACTGGTCAAATGTCGTTATTGTTTTGTAATGGGTTAAACGAGCGGCATTTGTCATACTTTAGAGGGATATGAATCGCCAGTCGGTTAACTTCTGTTGGACTCTTATAAAAATGTTATATTCCTGTTCAATGCGTCCCTTGTCCTTGTATTTTATTATACCAAGTTCATCTGCGGCAGACATTTGATTTATATCTAGATGAGACAGGCATTTGCATTTTTTTAGAACCGGTCGGGTTTTGAAAATGAAGAAAGAAAAAATGTTTCAAGATACTATTTGTTTACTTACATGTACAACTTTAACATTTTTCAATTTATTTGTTCTCCATTTGAAGACCTGGCTTAGATATGACCGATTCAACGTAATATGCACTTTTTTATATCTTGAATCAATACTTCAATTTCTAAATCCCAATAAAATGAAACGCTATAAGGTATTCCTTAATTGAGGGTTGAATGTATTAGATGTTTAAGCATTTAACCCTATACCAAACGCCAAATTTACAACCGTCCCAAATTGCAGATGACATTTCAAAATATGAGGCAATTGAAAATCATTTTTCTGATAGGGTAGACAACACTGTCAGAAAGAAGAAATTATTCGTTAAGAGCGATTTTTCCTTTTTCCACCATGTTTTCCAGAGTCGTTTGCAACAAAATGGTTAGATGTCGTTATTGTTTGGTAACAGGTTAGACGAACAGCTTCGCCGTTGGTGTGAAGTCCAAAAAAACATAAACAACATAAGTAAAGCGTTTTTCTCTTTTAATATGTTTTCCATTTTTTGTGAGCAAAAATACCTTTGTAGATTTGTTATTTGCTTTTAATTAAGTCACATGCCACTATGCAATTATGATACATCTGACTGTAGAGAACTTGAACTTTCTATTCGTACAATTAGGCTTCTGGCCCATAATACATATATACCATTATCATACAGTTGAAGTGCTAAACTGTTAACATAGTAAGATTGTAAAATTGAGAGGAAATAAAGAAACAGTTACGAAATCAACCGCATATGAAGTAATTTAGGCATTGACTTGTCTAATGTAATGAGAACATATTGTCACTCATATATATAATACTTTATTGTTTGGTATTTTGTTTGGAAAGTTGTTATATGGTGTAACTCCATATATTGACACACGTGCGCCTCCAAAAACGTGTAACTTTCAATTATCAAACTGACCTTGTAACACATCCCGATATATCAACTCCAACCCTTTACCAAAACGCCAAACATTTGACTGTCACAAATTGAAATAGTTTGCATACGGCGTTTCAAAATGTGATGAAATTGAAAAACAATCTTCTGATAAGGCAGAAACCATTGTTGGAAAAGGATGAATTGCTCGTTAAGTGTCGTTTACAACTAACTGGTCGAATGTCGTTGTTATTTGGAAATTTGTTAATAAAACAGTTAACATTATGATTCATATGCATTAGTCAAACATTTCATATCCTGTATAACGACTTTAGTTAAAATGCTGAAGCCTATAATAAGTTATCCGTCTTTTATTTATTTTCTATATAGTAAGTTATGCTGATAAACTAAACGAAAGAGAAAACTGAGCGAATATCACGAGTTATTGAAGAATTGAAGGAGAGGAAACACCCCATCTGATATCCTTTCGTATGTCCAACATTCTTAATGTATTTTTCTAGTTTTTCTTTCTCACTCTCTCGTTCTGGCTGCCTCCCCTTCCCTCTCGTACTCGTTCTGTTTTATTTCCTCTTTATACTAATCTTTGATACCGGTTTATTGCTTACGATGATACATCGGTTCAGATAAAGGGGTGTTCTGTTCTGAACAAACTTAACTCCAGTCATAAATTGGTCACTGATTGTATGTTCGGGGAGGGCTCAAAACAAATTAACCACATTCCTTACATTTCAAACACGGTCTACCAACATTCCGTTGGATAATATAATTACAAACGATACGAGGCGGTGCTTTCGTAATCTATTATGTACGCAAAACTTACAATAAAATCCAACTTGTGTTAAGGAGCATTCCTTTAGAGCAACCAACCTGTCTTAAACAACCACTAAATAAAGTCCAATTGTTTGATTTATAATGTTCATCCATTTTTGTTAAGCAGCCAACCTGTCTTAAACAGCCAGTTTTCTCATTTCCATGGCCTGGCCTCTTAACAAAAGTCTAACTGTAAATCTTTTAAAATCAAATGAAACATTAGTGTTTGCGTTCCTTGCATTTTACCAAGCATTTCGCAGAAGGCAACGTTTCAGTTCATTAAGTTTCATAAAAGTCCCATAATAAAGAAACCCTTGAATTATTTGAACGATAGGACACTTTGATGATTTTGTTAATTTCAAAATTCACAATGCTTTCAATTGTCACATACTGAAAGACATTCAAATTCGTCAAGATTTGGGCGAGAACAGTCAATGAATAATAAGCCGTTGACAGATGCTTCATTAGAGGAAATTAAACGAATAGAACAACGAAATAGATACGAGAAAATGATTGAATACATATCTATTAACCATTTACCAATTACCAAATTTTCGACTGTCCCAATTCTAAAAAGTTTGCAGATGACATTTCAAAATGTGATGGAATTGAAAAGCAATCTTCTGCTAGGGCATGAATCATTGTGGTAAAAGGAGAAATTGCTCGTAAACAGCAATTTCTCCTTTTCCGATAATGTTTTCCAGAGTCGGCTGCAACACACGTGTTAAATGTCGTTATAATTGTTTGGTAATGGTTTAAGATGAGGCGAGGCGTTTAATAGAAATTTACAAATTTAACCCTCTAAGCACTGAATGGGACCAGCGAATAAATGCTACACGGCCAAATCTTTGTCTACCCGTCTCTTCTTTTCATTTCTAGTTTGCAATTATTGCCGGTTGGGTACATAATTCCATATAATAGTCTCAAAGGGTGTAATTTTGTTTTTACTTATTTATTTTACATCGATTGAGAAACAATATAGATACTTGACTATCGATTCTGCCTCCCGGATACAGAACAAGTACTCGCGCCGAAAGTGGATGAATGAAGATCGCAAGGCAGATACCGCTACTCGCGGGATTCGAACCCACGGCCCTCGTGTCTGGAGGCTCTAGCCCTGGACTACTGTCCACAACAAGAGTAAATCTGAAATAACCAACAATACCTTTTACAAGATTTATAAAATCACATAGAGCACAGTAGTTCAAATTATTTATAGTCATTGTTAACATGGAAGCAAATTAGAAAACGTCTTCATCAACAGCAATTACTCTTTTACTCGTAGTGGTTTCACAAGCCCGAGCTCCTTAACGGCACATCAAAGGAGAGGAGTACAAATGAATTACTGAAAAAATATATGAAGTTCTTTTATTATGTTCATAAAAGTCATGAGAATTAGTTTAGGAATGCATTGATACTAAACTAATTAGACTCATCTTAAATAAGTTATTTTATACTTGAAATATAGTTGTCTCCAATTCAATCATGTTTATCAACAACCTGTTTGTTTACATATTCAAAATAACGGATTCTGATTGGTCGGTTCGAAAATGTGTGTATCAACTGTCAAGGTCAGAGGTGAAGAATCAGGAAATCTGATTTAAGTAACTGGGTTATTTCTCGTTTACTTTCACATTTAAGTTGTGCTCATGCTGTATCTGGTGATAACTATTTTAATCTGTCCAAAAGTTTACTAATTAATATAGTTTGATATAGCATTACTCTCCTTTAATGGGCCTTTGAGAAATAATTCTTAAAGTTAGGACTTTAGTGTTATAAAGCAACAATGATTAAAATGGAGGGCATAACAGATGTTGCAAAGTACTCTTTCTTTTCTTTTCTTTTAGTATTTTTGTAATTGCGCTCATGAAGAAAGAAAAGAAAAACAGTTTTTACTGAACTGATAGAAAGTAAATGATAAAAAATGGTTATTTGAATATTATATATGATAAATTCAGTTATAATTCATGTCATGTTTTTCTTTCATATCTTTGCATTTTCAATAAATATAATAAAATGAAGAAGACGGTGATAGGATTGCACATGAGTGCACCAACTGGCTGATACAAAATGGTTTGTTTATCATTTATGTCAACATTTGATGATATCTGTATACAGCAGACTGCATCAAACCCCCATTAAATGTAAAACAATCTGCTTAGGGAACGACAAGCTGTAATTCGGGAACGTAATTCGCCCATTCCTGCGTAAGGAAGTTTGTCGCTGGTCCAAGTTGAAAGCAACAGTAGAAATCACTTGTGATTATGAAATAATTCATTTCTGACATATGAGACAAAACCATTGTGACAAAAGCAAAGAATGGTAAATTGCTCGATCCAACGAACAAAATAAAGACAAAAATGTTGAATTTCATTATTTAAATATGGAAAGAAACACTTTTGACAAAATCCGAAATTGCTTGTGACAACGGGTGAAATAAAGGCAATAAAAGTATTTGAACAATTGATCGTTATTAATCTAATTTGTAAGATCTTGTTTCACAATGGATGTTGAATAATCAAGTTAAAACTAAACAAGTAAAAACATGGAAAGTTCGGATGGTAACCGACCTTGTTACAGTGTTTATGTTTGGGTAAAGTCGTTTAGTTCTTACAATAATAAGTAGTTAATTTCTTAACCCTTTACCAAACAGTGACGACATTTGACCACTTTGTTGCAGACGACTCTGGAAAACATTGTGTGAAAAGGAGAAATTGCTCGCTGAGAGCAATTCCTCCTTTTCCCACAATGTTTTCTGCTCTATCTGAAAAATATTTTTTAAATCAATCACACATTGGAATGTCGTCGGAAAACTCTTTCAATTTAGGACAGTCGAAAATGTGTCGTTTGGGAAAGGGTTAATCGATACTTTGAATATTTGATCGGTACGATGGCGTCTTCCCTCCTTTCCTCTGATATACGCTCTTTAACTCAACCACTGGCAATGAATGTAGAAACACTCAGGCCAATCGTTGGATCTGAAATAATACGTCTTCTTTTGTCACAAAAGTTTCAAAGGGATATTGCGAACCTTAAAAAATGCTCATCTGTTCAATTTGACCTGTCACATCGCTCACGTCTACGCTCTTTAACTCAACCATTGACATTGAATGAAGAAACACTCAATCCTTTCGATGGAACTTTCCAATTAAAAGGCACGTCTCCTTCTGTCTCAAGGGTTTCCAAGGAATACAACGAACATTCAAAATGCAGTGTGCTCATCTGTTCATTTTTGGCCAGTCACATTTCATGCAGGTGAATTTGCTATACCGACAATGTCGCAATGAACAGTCCAGACTATAAACAAAGCTGGAGAGCCTCTTCGGTTTAAAGAGAATATGACTCTTTATAGTAAAGAGTTGTGTTAACTTTTTGTTTAACATATGTGGTTCTGTATATATTTTCTCAAGATCTTTTGTGACTGAAGGAGACATTGCTCGTTCTTATTTTCTTTTAACAGAAAGAATAATCCATGCTTAATTGTGTTTCGTATGTGTTGTTATTCGATTCCTCAAAAGCATACAAGTCTGTATTGGATAATAAGTTAAGATATCAAACAAAACATATTTTAACCACTAGGTGCAGGTTTCTTTTGTAGACAAGATCAGATTACTGAAAACAGCAATCCCTTATGAGATTGGACTTGCTACACTATGGCACGCCCTCTTTGCACCACGCCTACATGTTCTGTACCAAGCAGGGATCGCAAGAAAGAGATGTTTGGCGGTAAAAAGACGTTTACGTTTACAGAAATCATTTTCTTTACACAGTTCAGTTCAGTTCATTGATGATTAAAGTGAACAGTTCAGTTCAGTGCTTATTAAAGTCTTATCATATATACATTATTAAATGCAACACAAATATTTTCTATCACATCTACGTAAGCCCCTTCTACAGACGTATGAAACACTGAAAGAGTATGCTTTAAAACGAAAAAAACCAAAAGTATCATTTAAACAAAAAATCACAGACTAAGAAATGTCACTGAGTTAGTTTACCGTAACAGATACCTTCATTTAGCAAAAATGGAGACCATTGTGGGAGTTACCTCTCTCGCTCTACATTAGTATTATATGCTCCCAATGTTACACAAAAGAAGTATGCTCATAGTCAGACACTTGATGAACATGTCTGAAAGGATATTTCATTTTGTTTTCCTTTGATTTCTCTTTACTTTTCCAGTGTATTCAACAAAGACTAAGACCCGTTTACATGCCAAGGTGCCACAGGTTCTACACACCTTTCATCCAGTTGCACTTATGGCCTTCTAAGTTACATGTTTGAGTAAAAAAGATACAAATTATTTGACGAAATAATTCTGTAATTTTGAATTATAAAATATCGAAGATATCTAGACATCTAAGACCAAGAACAAAAAGCTATCAAATGCAATACGTTGATCAGAATATCAAAGCTATCATATAGCAAAAAAAGGAAAAAGATGTCGATAAGTGCTTCTAACAGTTTTGATATTGAGTGCGACTAAAGCATCACATCGATAAGAATCTTCTTTGATTTTTCTTTTGATTTGTTTTATTTGGTTTTAACGGTATATCGACACCTTTTCCAAGGTACATTTTGCCTTTCTTTGAACTTACAAGTGCAAGGCTATGACTCTTAAATGTCTTGCAAAAAGACGCTTATACGTCACCACTACTTACAATTGGCATAAAACTGTGCCCACCAATTTCGGAGTGGGTCTTGTTTCTCAAAAGGAAATCGCCAATCTTGCCAAAGCTTGCTTTCTTCGCATTTACGTTTTCTAAGTCTTAGAAAATCGTTTACCCAGCATACTTTCCAATGCTTAACATGATGTTAAAAGCTTACAAGATATAAGAATACGCTTAAAGTATTAAGTACGCTTTAATTGAAGAGTTTCTTGTTTTATATCGAGCAGATAGTGATCCAGCTATTTTGCAATGACCTAAATTAATTGGAAGCCAACTTTCAAACTTCCCAGAACAAGTCAAAATGTAAAGATCCCTTGATATCCCTTAGTCAATCGGGAGAATACCTCATATGAATGCTAATATATGTCGGTACACGATGTATGATGGTACAGGAATTAGAACCGAAAAGAAACATTGTATCGCGCTTTAAAAAGGTCTAACCACTGGGCCACGGACGCCATGATATAATAAGATAGCATTGATGAAACATTCTTCAAGAAAAATAGTCAAACGTGTTGTATCGGGTTATGAAACTGAACATTTTTATCTGGGAGGTCCTTTAAACTAATTGACTAATTAGGCAGGTCCGGGTTGTTACCACGAACAACGCCTTTTTAGACTGAATAATTGTTTCATATTTCCTATCTGCTCTGACTGGAAGCCATTTTACAAACTGACAAGACGGAATGGTTAAAATAGCCAAAAGAGCCATCGGCATCCCTTTGTCAACCGGTAGACTACCTCTCAGGAAATGCCATATATGTTGTTACATGAGTTTGATCTGACGACACGCGTGATATTGTACTTTAAAGTTCTAACCACTGGGTTACTGATTACCCATTGAAGTGTAGGGTGTATAAGCTACCACTGATAAATACATCTTTCAAGGAAGATGAATGTACGTGGTGTCCATGCATCAGGTTTTGAAACTATCATTTCTATCTGAGATGTCCTTTTAGCCAATTAGCCAATAAAGTATGTCCGGGTTGTTATCATGCACACGCCTTTTTAGACTGAAACCTTCTTTCATATTCCCGCGTGTCTGTCATTTGGTTTATGGAATCAAACTACCAAACAGTGACGACATTTGACCACTTTGTTGCAGACGACTCTGGAAAACATTGTGGGAAAAGGAGAAATTGCTCGCTGAGAGCAATTCCTCCTTTTCCCAAAATGTTTTCTGCTCTATCTGAATATGAATTTTCAATTCAATCACATATTGGAATGTCGTCTGAAAACTCTTTCAATTTAGGACAGTCGAAAATGTGTCGTTTGGGAAAGGGTTAATCGACCATTTGAATATTTGATCGGTACGATGGCGTCTTCGCTCCTTTCCTCTGATATTCGCTCTTTAACTCAACCACTGGCAATGAATGTAGAAACACTCAGGCCAATCGTTGGATCTGAAATAATACGTCTTCTTTTGTCACAAAAGTTTCAAAAGGATATTGCGAACCTTAATAAATGCCGGATGCTCATCTGTTCAATTTGACCTGTCACATCGCTCACGTATACGCTCTTTAACTCAACCATTGGTATTGAATGAAGAAACACTCAAACCTTTCGATGGAACTTTTTAATTAAAAGGCACGTCTCCTTCTGTCTCAAGGGTTTCCAAGGAATACAACGAACATTCAAAATGCAGTGTGCTCATCTGTTCATTTTTGGCCAGTCACATTTCATGCAGGTGAATTTGCTATACGGACAATGTCGCAATGAACAGTCCAGACTATAAACTATAACTATAACTAAAACTAAACAAAGCTGGAGAGCCTCTTCGGTTTAAAGAGAAAGTTTTACCCTCTTTGATTAATTGTATGCTTTGATTTCTCGCTATTTCTATGCTTACTGAAATAAAAGATGATCGTTGTCAAAAGTCAAAGATCTGCCTTGGAATCAATTCGTCAGTATATCTTCATCATTGTATAAAGTTCACACCGTACTTGTCATGACGCATGAGAGTATAATACATGTAATATCTAGTAAAAAGACTATATTTTGGTATGTCTGAGTTGAAAATCGAAAAGTAATCTTCTGATAGGGTAGAAAATGTTATGGGATAAGGAGAAATTGCTTGTTAAGAATAATTGTTCCTTTTCCAACAATGGTATCCAGAGTGGTCTGCAACAAACTGGTCAAATGTCGTTATTGTTTGGTAATGTAGTGTAGTGGAAAGCTCGGTTATCGACGTAGACTTGCTCTGTGACGCTTATTACTGGTTCATTTTGGTGGGAGTGTGAAACCGTTTTGAATTCAAGTTTCATAACGACCTTGCTTAATTCAATTGACTTTCCTGACCGAAGCTAAAAGATCTTTGTTTACAAAACGAACCGTTTAAACAGGTTGCAATATCTGAAACTTACTTTCCAATATATTCACCAAATATATAAACAAAGTTGAGAAGAGAATGAAGAAACAAGTATCATGTTTGTAATGCTATCTCATCCATAAAAGACAATTCAGTTACAGATCTTTGAAAATCTCAATTTATAAGATAATCATTTTAACCCTGTAAAATGGAAATGTTGGATTGAATCAAGAAAATACCAGCGGCAATTCGTTCGATTATGGTTAACCCCCACTTTTAAATTTAACGAAACCTGTTAAAATACACTAATAAATAGAGTGACGATCAAGCTAACCTAGGGCGACAGTTTATGCAGTATGCTTGATTATCCCAAAGTGCAGTTTTATTTTTGTCGTTTAAAACTGTTTGTATTTAAAGTGTTTAAAGTTCATTTTATCTTCGTCATGAGCGTCATAAATCACTGGGCTACTACGTTATTTACCCTTTCGTACGATTACTCAAACAGGAATGTTTTTATCTCGTAAACTGAGAGCCACTTGTATCATGTCTGTCTCATTCAGTGTAAAAAGGTGTGAGTGGAAAGTTTCTCTGATTTTTACAGTGATCAGGCTTGTCCGAATGATCCAGACGTAGATACTTCATTAACACATGGTTACAGCTTGAATCATCCGAGCTATCATTAGGCTCGAATAGTCTCCAAACATAACCAACACTTATGGCCCGGTCAAATTGTATCGGGTTCAACATTGACCGTTCAGCAACAAAACGTCTGAAGTCTATGCTTAAAGGCACATCAAAGGAGAAATAAATTACTGAAACAGTATATGGAGCTCTTTTATTATGTTCATAAAAGCTATGAGAATAAGTTTAGGAATGCATTAAGACCCTATTAACTAGACTCATTTAAAATAAGTTATTTTGTGCTTGAGAAGTATTTGTCTCCAATTGAATCATATTTGTCAACAACCTGTTTGTTTACATATTCAAAATAACGAATTCTCATTGGTCGGTTCAAAAATGTTTGTATCAACTGTCAAGCTCAGAGGTGAAGAATCAGGAAATCTGAATGATGAAACTTGCTAATCTGGGTTATTTCTGGTTTACTTTCATATGTAAGCATTAATCTCCTTTAATGGGCCTTTAAAATAAACATATCAAATTTTGCAGCAGATCTTTTTACAGAAGCATCGTCGTTTTCTCTCCGCGTTAGAATTAAATCACGGTGACGTAATTTGGATCTTCAAGGGAGGTCGTCTCCGTTTTCAAAACCAGGATGCCGCAGGTTTTTGTAATCGGAGACAAGTTTGGGAACCTCCTTCAGCATTACTCACCAGACATCATAACAAAACTTTAATACTGTTGAGGCGCTGTATAAACACAAAACCACCATTCATATTGACCCTACATTCTATTCTATATCTAAGAAACGATTTCGCAACAACTTTTAACCATGTGATACCATGATAGCTTTCAACCATATTACGCTTTGTTCAAATGATGACTTGTAAGCAAAGAATTCTTCTAAATGACTTATACAGAAGGTCAAGATGATTCCATACTTGCTCATGACAGAATCATGCTGCTTATTTATTATTGATTTTCTTATAGTCCGTCGGGTATTGATCAATAGAAACCATAGATATCGACAAAGTTTAGATAATCAACAACACAAAGCCTGGTCAACTAGGAGACATGGCAATGCATAAGCAACGCTCTTCGTTAGTATGCCTTAGAAAACAAACGGGATATGAACTAGAAATGCTAGATATCATGTCCCAAAACAAAAATGTTTAACACATAAAGGCAGCATTAGTTATTATTAGGGTATGAAATACCTTAATTTTAAATGTTTGCATCTGCTACATTTAAGTGTCTTCTTTATGGTGGTGTGTTATCCATCACTGTAAACATCCTGTATACGCATTATAGCATCATTTGTTCTAGAGCTAACGTCTATAATCGTATATGTTCTTTGTCACGAAATATTTGCATGATATGCATTTTGTTATAAACTGTAATTGATTTGAAATGAGAGATAATCAAATGTAATTTAATGTATCTCATTGATTCTTAAACGTAAGTCATGAGCTGCACATGGTTTAGGTGCGTATTGTTTTTAAATAAACTTTTCAAAAATAATTAATCTAAATAAACAAAGATATTTCCTGAATTCAAGTAACATCTCATATCTTTTAACTCTAACGAATCTGTGACAGACGTATCGAGAAAACCAATGTGACAAAGAAGCAACTGCTTAAGGCGCCAAAGAACTTTCGTCATTTTTATTTTGTATGCGAAAATTGTTTGCAAATGCTTTTGATTAAGGCTGCTTACACCATCCCAAAGCATGTAATAGATTTTGAACATCTGCTGCTTTCTTTGAAATTTTGAAATATGGAAAGGTGAACGCGGTCGTTTTGTTTAAATTTTAAAATGAAAACTATCCATTACCACGTCGCCGATAAAACCGTCACGTTTGGGGTTTTTGTTTATCTTATAGGTCCCACGCGTTGTTTATTGATTAATCACTGCCGTCTAAAACGGGGTATAAAACATGATGGTTCCGAACATGTGTGTTAGTTATCCTGCAACAAGCATTTGGAAATACTTTTATACTTTACGCAACGTGTACTCGACTGGACTAGGATGTCGTTTGCACTCTTACAGTTTTCTGTCGCCTTTGTGTCAGCGTTACACGTAAGTTTTGATTTTAATAACATTTATCTTTATTTTATCTTATTGATTTAATTCCTGTGATATATTTTTACGAAAAGTACTACGATAATCTACTGCTGTCAAGGTGTTTTTGTTTTCTCTCTAGTAATTACTCACATGTAAAACATAAAGTAAATTTCAGATTCATTCAGAGTCCTATTTGAACTGAAATCTTCAAAATATACACATTTAGTTTACAAACACTACCAAAATATGTCTTCAATACATTTGATTGTTTTGAAGACATATGCTCTTGTCTATAATTAGTCTTTTGGCAACAGCAAATATCATCATGGTTAGCTCGATGAAATTAGGGTTTTGATACCTTTTGATATCAAGTCATTAAAATTATACAATATGATATGGTTATTCGTAATAGAGGCCTCTGGAGAAATGGTTCATTAAGACAAAAAACACTGGTATAACTACTAGCGATACTGCACACCGCCTTACCCAATAAATACCTCTAATCTTAGTTCTAATTGGGACATTAAAGGTTGTTAAGTGGCATTACAAATTTTTGGTAATTTGCCAAATTCGTTACATGTCAATTTTGGCTAACAACGGAATCTATTAGTATGAATTGAAACTTAACTAGATAAATTGTGCCGATAATCACCCTCGTAATTATTCACTAACGGTTTGGTGAAGTTGCCTGCGTTATTCACGGGTCAGTTAATGGATGTTTCACAGATTCACTAACGTTGGGTGAAGTTGCTTTAGTCATTTATATGTCAATTTCTGAATGTTTTACGGATTGACCATAGTCTTATAACGTAATCTAGAAGTCAAATATTTGTAGACAGTATCTTCGTATTGCGTGGACATGTCTACAAAGATGTGTCAGAGGCATGTCTTATGATTCTGGTTTCAATCTATAACATGGCTTCATATTTTGTAATGAAGTAGAATATCTGTATCTCGAACTTCTGATTGTCGGAAACTTCTACACGTCGAAGAAAATACGTGCTACCGAAATATATGCTATTTATGTCTACGTCTTAATATTCCAGACATATATACATAGAACTCTCTCTGTGTCAACCATTTCATGAGGTCGCTTCAACTTCAAAGTAAAGAGATTCTATTGCAGATATATCGATGTCAGAGAAATCTTTTTTTTTTACCTTCGCCTTTGACGTAGGTCAGCTGATGTTGGTATCTATTTGGATTGATTTCAAAATGGAAATGGAATGAAAGTTGCTCATATTTCAAAATCAAGCAACCTTATGAGCAATAGCAATGGATCTTATTACATGGCGTATTTCTAACCAATATAAAACGTCTATTTGTTGTATTATTTCAGGCTACTACTAGTTCTCCCACATACAAAGGTAGGTGTGATTTTCAAATGAATTGTTTAATCAACTCAAGTATTTTCTTTTTTCTGATTTCTAAGAAATTGTGACAGTTTTTGTTCCAATCTCTCTTTACGAAAACACCCTTACAAAATCATAAAGGCAATATCGTTTCTTAGCATTTGTGAATGATGTATATGTGTAGCTTATGACTCAAGGGGGTGACAACTTTCCCTATTCAATAATTGGTAGAATGTAGACTCTTGAGGTTTTGAACCATAAAGTAATTTTCCCTTTTATACGTTTATCGAAATGTCGTCATAGTAATACTTTTGACAAAATTTCAATTTTCTAGGCTGAAAGTCTTTTTATAAATTAAAAGCATGTGTGCAGACAATATTTTTCTATGATAATGCGGAGTTTCCTTAATCCTTTACTAAGCGCCAAATTTTCAAATGTCCTAAATTCAAAGAGTTTTCTGCCGACATTTCAAAATGTGATTAAATAGAAAAGAAAATTACGTTAGGGCAGAAAGCATTGTGGGAAAAGGGGAATTCGATCGTCACGAGCAATTTTTCATTTGTCCACAGTGTTTTCTATAGGCGTCTGCAACAAAGTGGTAAAATATCGCCATTGTTTGATAGTGGGTCAAAGTTATTTTTTAACACACTTGCATCTTTTACGACACCGGATATAAACCTAAAATGATAGACATACTTTCAGACTCGTCATGTTCCCATAAAGAGGCTGATGTCGTGTTCGCACTTGACTCGTCTGGGAGCATACGGGAAGAGGATTTCAAGAAACAGTTAAAGTTCGTGCACAGTCTAGTGGACGACTTCCCCATCGACCAATACGGCTTCCATATCGGGATTCTCACTTATGGCCACCGTATACACGAGAACTTCGGACTGAAAGAGTATTTTACCGGCCCGGAAGTGACGTCAGCCATCGACCGGATACAGTACGAGGGCGGAGGAACGAACACAGGTGGCGCCATCAAGCATGCGCGGGAGAAGATGTTTGACTTCCGGGTCAGCGGGAGAAAGGTTAACAAGATCATGTTTGTTATTACCGATGGCTACTCGATGAATTTCGAGAACACTACGATGGAAGCCTCGATTTCGAAGAGTTTCGGTATAAAGATGGTGGCGGTGGGTGTTGGGCACAATGTTGATGAGAACGAACTACATTTTATCGCGTCGGTAGAAAATGAACGCAGGTTGAACTTCCGGGTGGATGATTTCTCCGCCCTAGAGACGATCAAATCCGGTCTACTGAAAGCTGCATGTGTGTGTATGTATACAAAGAGTATTTGTTACCTCATATATGTACATTGCATATCAAATCTTTGCCACTTTGAATGTTAAACTTTCCCCTTTTATAGAATCTTTGAAGTCAAAACAACACCAAATACGAACTGTGACAATTGATTCTCAGGAAGAAAAAACTGTTTGGCATTAATGAAATTGCTCTTCACGATCAACGTTTCCTTAAGTCACCACAACTTTGAAAATACATGTATTTCTATGCCATTATGTAAGAAATCTTGTAACATAAGATTTGTATATATGTGCCTTTTGGTATGCATTTATGAAAAAAAGATTATTTCATTTGAAAAATGTTTGTGCCTAAAATGACACGATTTGGTTAAGATTTATCAGAGACATAGATAATGTCTATGTCTCTGGATTTATATTTAGATTTAAACCTAAATCTTATTTTTCCATTTCCGATATACCCTCTCATTTCCGATATGTATCCATTTGATCATTTATGTAGTCATTCTTTACAGACTCAACTTATCCTTGGTATGATCCGTGGCGTTATATGGACTGCTGTACCATTTGATACAGACTGACAACAATTTCAACAGTTTATGAATTATATACTATGTATATCACAGCAACATGTGTACATATACATTTATTGAGGACTTTCATTTGTATGGAAATAATACGTACACTATTCAAAATAACTCTATTCTAAAAACTGTGCAAAACCGTTAAGCATTGCAATTGAATATGAAGATGGTTCCTTTAATATTTCAGCCGATGCTCCTTCTACAGACACAGATGGCATGATACAGGATGAATCGTATCTAAACGACAGCGACGTGGAGCATGAGGCCGCTAAGAAATGTAAGCATATTGGTAAACAGTCATATGAATCTGCAACAATAGGAAAACAAACAGCAGAATGTATTGAAGAAGCAAAATTGGTACATCAGTTGTCCCTCAAACGAAACGAGTAACTAGATAACGACGGCTCTGCAAGTCAGTTTTAACGAAGCTGAGTTTTTACATATAAAGTACACAACAATATATAACACATTATCTAGATAAGATTTGGTCTGGTAAATGATAATAAGCCACCCAACTAAATAAAGGCGGTTATACAAAACGAATTGGGATTTGTACCTCAAAATGAGCTATTCGTTTGCTTTCATAACTGTGTTCATGGTGGTTTATAAAGCGGAGGTCTAAGCAAATGCATGTTACTATATGTAATCGCCTCGTGTTCGTGGTATTTTTGTTTGTGTCAACATAAATAGTTGGCAAATTTGGCTGTCAATCAAGAAAATGTCAAATGAGTAATGAACGATAAAAACCTTTGTGTTTCTTTCACGAGTTATTTATGGAAATATTTGTTTCTGGCAATTATCCAGTAGCGTTAAATACCGTTCCGACATTTCTAGTAATATTGTGGTCACATTTTACTTCTGTCTGTCTCTGAAAGATTCAATGTATTACGAACGGGCATAAAGATGCGTCAAATTCCTTCAAAGACGCTATGATTATTTGGGTCTGGCCAAGTTATAAAATGATGCTTTTACATTTCTCACTGATCAATATCGATTTTTTTCTCCATATGATATTGCAAGCATACACGATATTGAGGCTTATTACCGAAGACATTCCAAAAATAGCAAGTTTAAAGCCTGATAACAAGTTTTTTTGCGGATTGACCAACTAGTACCTTTTGTAAAGCATGTTAAAAAGCCGATTTAATTCAAAATGTTGCAAAGTGTTCACTGACTAATATGATAGAATAGATTCGTGATAAGTAACATTTAGATATACTATGACGTGGTTAGAACGTTTCGTTTTAAAATATTGCTTTTATTGATGCATTCAGTCACGTTTAGAATTTCTTTTTTTGATGATAACGTAATCCTTTCGAATATAACCTAAACACAACTATTTTCGGAACAGATTGTGGCGGGAAGCCGGCGGATATTTACTTCATCGTGGACGCGTCAAGCAGCATCACGGAATCACAGTTCTATAAGATGTTACAGTTTATAGCTTACACAGTCGATATCCTTGATATAGGTAAATATAAGGCTAATATTTGATCACAATATCTTTGTATAGTCATGGTAATACGACACGGCATATCAAAATACGAATTCTTTATGGTTAATTATAAAGGTACAATCAAACATGTTTTAAACAATCACTCCAATTCTAAATATGGATGAACTACAGCAACTATCTAAGCCATATAATTCATGACAGATGTCATTTCTATAAGAACAAATATGAGATAAGTTGCCAAACTTTTATCACATGGTTTTAATAGTTAGGGTCATTTAAACACGATTGGACTTTTGTAATGAAACTTATTTATGTAATGGTTAATTAAATGAATATACACTATTCACTTTAAAACAAAATTATATTCGTCTTCAATATTCTCATTATAGCAGGTTAGGGATATCCTTTCGTTTCTCGGGTTTCATTAAAAAGTTTATCGACATGTTTGAATAATGAATTAATGTTAAAATGTTCTTATTCTAGATATCCACGATCTACATTATACCATTTTCCTTTTAAATAATCTAGATACAAGTTATATTCTAATTATACAGGTGGGCATAAGACCCGAGTGGGTGTGGTCGTGTACAGCGACGGGATTCACCCAGTTATCACCCTCACAAACAACTTCGACTTACCCGAACTGAAGCAGAGAATCCTTCGAATCAACCATCTTAAAGGTGGTACTGAGACGGGCATTGCGCTAGAGTATTTAAGGACATTTGGTCTGGCCGAGGATATTGTACGAAAAGAGGTCGCCCATATTGGTATTATACTCACTGATGGACAGTCCAGTGATACTAAACAGACGGCCCGGGAGGCGGGGCTATTGAAGGCAATGGGTGTGTACCTATACGTGATTGGCATCGGACAGGAGATAGACAGAGACGAGCTTAAAGCGATAGCGAGCGATCCGGAAAGCGACTTTCTGTACACGCTGGACAGTTTCGACGCTTTGGCCTCTATCAAAAACATTCTGGCTTTGAAATTGTGCAGAGGTATTTAGATTTGCATCATTATTTTTCAAATCAAAAAGCTTTAAGCTTCAGTCACAATCGATGTTAAATAGACAAGTTTTAACTAAATCAAAATGCGTGTTGATAAGTGAGTTCGTGTGTACGTGTTATCATAAAGCAAGGCAGAATAAAGCCATTCGCAATGTACGACTTCTGTCGTGGGTGACAGTGGTGCAGTGGTGGAGCGTCGGCCTCCTGAACCACAAGGGTCTCGGAATCGATTCCCCGAAAGGTGAGGTGAAAATTGCCGGGACTAACCCATAAATCGGCGCAAGTACTGGTAGAGTGTCCAAGAAGCAGTCATCGGGAGTGAATTTAATATGCTTCAAGCTTCGTCAAAATCAATGTAAAATAAATAAGTTTTAACAAAACTGATCTTTCGCCCTAAAAAAAGTCTGTGTAATTAAATTTCTTTATCTTTTTATGTTAACGATGTGATTCGCATTGATTATCTGAAGCGTTTATTGAACGACTTGTACCGATCGGTGCTTGTATAGCAAAGATGTTTTTATTACAGTTTCTTTTTCCTTTGACAGAAAATGAGCTGAAAGATATTGAAGAGGAAACCATGCAGGATAAAGGTATTTATATATTTCTAGTTATACAATATTGTTTTAACTTGAATGACATACTGTATGTTTCTTCATATAAAACGCCAATTATTTTGAGTCCTGGTAATTTCTTAAAAGTACGAAAAATCAATTGATCCAGATCTGTGGCACCCTTTCTTACATTGCGTCGGTTCAACTGTCTTTCATTTATGTTGCTACGCCTACCTCTTAAAAATGGAGAAAGACCCCCATACTCAAGAACCCATCAGAACTGGTCAAGTCGAAATGAACCATCGACATTTTGTTAGGCAGTCATGAAAATCCAAATGTCATGATTGGGATTTGAACCCACGGGAAAAGGAGCCCGATTTTCATGTATATACTCAGTCGATGTGTGAAAAAAACGTCGTCATAATGACTTTATCAAATGTCAAAAGGAGCGTCTATCTAACCAAGAGTCGATCTTTCGATGTATGTACTGTAATGTGCGTTGCTTTTCTCCTGCAAATCGTTCATAATACATACTGTCATTTCCTATCATTTCAATGCCAACTACAGAGCGTGGCTTTCATTTTGATTTCATTTAGAAGTATTTGAAGAATGCACTGACATCTTTCTTCACCAGCTGTAAATCGTGTGTTGTGTTTTTCTGCTGAAATTATATTGATAACATCGGCTTTGAGATACTCAATTTTTTTTGGAAATCTAATTACAAGTTGTCTTTCATACAGAGGTTGATTATTTCATGCTGCATCCAAATCCTTACGAAATGTGTTAAATTCTATTCAGAATGTCAACCAACCGAAAACCTTGACGTGATGTACGTATTTGACGCCTTCTCCATCGGGATAGAGAAATCTAAGGCATTGCTTAACGTCATCAATGACGTCATGACGTCGACAAACAACCCGCATGTCAAATCGGGCGTTTTGACGCATTCCTGTACCAGCCTTAAACCCGTTCCGCTCTCAGACAACACGTATGCGCTCGAACTCCTAGAAGGCTTGAACCCGACACAGTCCGATAACCTCCCAATGATGTTACAAGAGCTGAGAACCAGCGCGTTCAAAAAGGAGAATGGTGACAGAGTGAACGCGGCGAACGCCGTCGTTATGTTCGTCGACGGCAACTTGGCGAGTTATTTGAGGCTAAAAATGGCTGTCAAACGCCTGACCTTCGGTAACAAGGCCCGACTGTTGGTCGTTGGCATCGGAGAGAGTCCGGACACAGAGCTGAACGATCTGGCCGACATTCCGATGGATGGCAGGTTTGTCCACGTGACCAACTACAGTGACATAGGCGAGCTGGTAAAGACTATTACAACAGCGATCTGTGACCAACATGTAGATATTGAACTGCCTGTGTATTGAAAATGCTGCTCGCTTCGTATTCCATGGAGCTGAAACCCTGAGATTAATTATTTATTCAATATATACTTTATTTCAAGCATAAATAAGGATGCGTAAGACGCATATAATCACCGTTAAGTAATATGGACGGGTTGGTAGAGACTATTAGATCAGCGATCTGTGACCAACATGTAGATATAGCACTGCCTGTGTATTGAAAATGCTGCTCGCTTCGTATTCCATGGAGCTGAAACCCTGAGATTAATTATTTATTCAATATATACTTTATTTCAAGCATGAATAAGGATGCGTAAGTACCACATTATCACCGTTAAGTAATATGGACGGGTTGGTAGAGACTATTAGATCAGCGATCTGTGACCAACATGTAGATATTGAACTGCCTGTGTATTGAAAATGCTGCTCGCTTCGTATTCCATGGAGCTGAAACCCTGAGATTAATTATTTATTCAATATATACTTTATTTCAAGCATGAATAAGGATGCGTAAGTACCACATTATCACCGTTAAGTAATATGGACGGGTTGGTAGAGACTATTAGATCAGCGATCTGTGACCAACATGTAGATCTGCCTGTGTACCGTTAAGTAATATGGACGGGTTGGTAGAGACTATTAGATCAGCGATCTGTGACCAACATGTAGATATAGCACTGCCTGTGTATTGAAAATGCTGCTCGCTTCGTATTCCATGGAGCTGAAACCCTGAGATTAATTATTTATTCAATATATACTTTATTTCAAGCATGAATAAGGATGCGTAAGTACCACATTATCACCGTTAAGTAATATGGACGGGTTGGTAGAGACTATTAGATCAGCGATCTGTGACCAACATGTAGATATAGCACTGCCTGTGTATTGAGATCACTGCTTAATTCGCAGTCCATAGAGGAGCTGAAACATTTAGATTATTTTTTGATGTTATAAAAAATTTATTTTCAGTATTATTTAGCTTGTATCAGTAGCATATAACCACCGATTAACTCAACGTTCAAATCCATCTAACTTAACAACGTTTTCATATGAACTTAAACACTGTACCAAGAAGGTCAGGAACCATTACATCAGTAAGAGCTTTTGTTCCTGACGTCGGTTTTATACCAAATCATGCTATATTTCTTGTGTTTTTGCAACACGATTGTGTTAAATAGTCAGTTACCTTCGCAAATAATAATCGTTTAGAATCCTGCCCAATATGAGTACCATCGCTATGAATGAATGGCGTATGTATTGTTTCCGCAGAATTTCGGACGTGAATTAAAAAAAACATGCACGTTGATGCAAAACGGTAACACAAATATTGTCTGTGGAATATGCACGGCTTGTCTTTTACATCTCAATATCTCTCAAACAGTGATTGGTGAAAGGGGATAAATATGCATGTATCCACATAACCAATGATATTGAATTAATTTACACAATCGAGCAGCTATTGTTTTATTACCTTTATTTATTTATTTATATATCACGCATACAAACACATTCCATCCATTGCAGTATTAAGAAGGTTATCTGGTTCAGTTTGTAGGTATGGAAAATAGAGAAATAAATCATAGGGACCCCTTTAAAAGATCTCAAGTTATTGCCTTAATTAATCCAGCCCAAAATGCTGAAGATACATGTGGATATGAGAATATCTGTATAAGATGTGATTTAGCCAATATTTAGAGAATGGTTAGCAGAAGTCGATGTACACGATAGAGAATTAATTAGTACATAATCTAACCTACTTTTATATGAATTGACCAGTACCAAGTACACCGACCGCACGTACTAAGTACAAACCCACGCTAAGTGAAATCATTATCGGGTCCATAGCCATGTCAACAGTTTTCTGTTGAGTACGTTTTCCTTGGGATTCACGAGCATTTAGATGGGGACTTCAAGCCTGTTACCATAGGACATTATCACGAAGACAGTGCCGTCAGCGGGTATCGAAAGCAGGACTCTCCTACTACAAGTCCTCCGCCTTTACCGCTAAGGCAGACAGCACCCACTTCTTCTAATCTAAGGCCTCGTGTCTACGTTTTCTTTCTTTTAATAATCATTGCGAATTAAAGACGATTTCTAACGATCAAATCCGCCTGTTTCTTAAACTGTTTAGAATATTTTAAGATTTCAGATTTCGTCTGCCGGCTTTTCGAATTTGTAATACGAGGATTAAGCTGTTGTATTTATCGTTATATACATTGAAATGATTTGTGTCAAACACCAAGCTTTTGCCATTATATATTCTTTACACAATACCGAGTTATGTGTTTTCACTTTTTGACCCGTGTATGCAATGCAATACCAATACGAAAGCAACACCATTACGGACTAATCTAACCATCAACTCCACAATGACACACCTTCTCTTGTCCGCTGTAAAGGTATTTGATAAACCTCTGTGACAAAAGGATAAATTGCTCACGATGAGCAATTTATTCCTTTGACACGATGGTTCTTTCCTGAACGTCTGAAAGGAAATGGAATTGACCAGTCGACAAAACCGCGCCCCAATGATTTGTCGGAGTTGTTTTCAAAAATAGAGTCGTTGCAAATAATATTTACGAGGACACAACATACATTTGTCGAAGTTTATTTTACACCATTTCATTTGGTAAACTGTTATGAATATTCAAATCGAGGCGTATTGGCGACTGCCCAATTAGAAATATTGGAGCAAACGGTTAAAATGACGTTTTGTAGAATAGATTCGTGTAATAGGGGATGCAATTGTTGAGAAAAAACAATATCTATGCGTACATACTTTTCTTGTAGAAGGGAGATAACTTTGTGACGATATGACAATATGCTTCTCTATGGTTATCTCCCTTTGGTCTTTCCCATTACTTAAAATGTCCTCGGATTAGAAGATCTGAAAGACAAAGTACGATTGTCATTCAAACAGCTGTAGACCTCAGCTGCGATTTGACGCTTTTAGATTGGGATATCTGACGTCAATTCACTGTTTATCCCGTTACATGGTGCAAAAGGTGACGTGAAAAGGGGTGCCGTGAAAACTAAGTGATTCACGGTTAGTTGACACGTGACCTTCTTCATTTGCATATGGTCAAGCGACGCAAAAACTGGCACATGGGAGTTAAAATCTATGAAGTGAAACGATACTGTTTGGTCCATCTAATGTTTCAAGTTATAAATCATCATTGGATGATCACTAAATTTGAAGAAATCGAAGGTATTACTCGGAACTATTTGCAGCCTCTTTGCACTAAAGAACAATTCTTTATTTAGATTAGTAAGGGAAATCTACGTCACAGAGACAAATCTCCGGTTTCATTACTTTTTTACACAAAATAAACACATGTTATATCCTCCACAATTAACAATCTCAGGACATATATTATTTATACCACCAAACCTTTTCGATCACCCCTATCTTTATGCCGTATCAGGATTTATCCACTCTACCATAGACAGAGAATACCGTGTGACGTCATTGCTCATCGTGTGACGTCAGACGATGACATCACTATTTGTCTCGTGACTACTATTTATGTTTGTTCACGTATACTCATTTGCGTTTTATAAAAACTGTTTTCTTTGTTGTTTCGTTGAAATTGGGTGTTCAAAATGTATGTAACGGGATAAACAGAATAATAGGTTAGTGACGTTAATGGGATAAGTTTTTCGGGCTCGGCTTCGGTATATATTAACAATAAATTCCTACGCCTTGCCCGAAAAACAACCCATTAACGTCACTAACCTATTGTTCTATATATACACACTTTAAAGAAGTAAGGCACACTAATTTTAGGCGAGATAATCTTGAAGCCAATGACTTTTTTAAGTGTGCATCATACAACATTACAAGCGTTGTGCAGTTTTAAGGAAATCATTTTTCAACTTCAATATTTCTTCACATATGCGAACAAGAACTTCGAGATATAAGATATTTTGACGTTTCAGCAGCAGGACTGTGTATATAATACTCTGACGATAAAAAGACTGAAAAGGGGAATCGGATAACTATGCAGTAAAATTGTTGATCGTATAGGAGTGGACATTTACTTAGCATGCCTTATGCGTTAACACAAATAAAAAAATCATCTGCCTCTGATGACTCGATCATTGCATTTGCAAAGACTCATTTTGTCGTCTGCAGATTGCATTACAACATACACATCCACACGAGAATGTTAAATAAAAGTTATTGCTCAACATATTCGATGACAGCTGAAAGTTAGTCAAATTCTATCCAATACGAAACCGAAATCAATATGATCCCCGCCATTTTAGATTTTGAAATAAGGAAAAATGACGTTAAAGGCGCCTGATTATTGATAAGCTTTGTCCTTCAAAGTTATAAGCATATCGTATTATTGAAGAAACCAACGAATACCACAAAAGCGTACAAATGAATGTCTATAAATGCTTTGGTAATGTATCAAGTATGTTATTCAATCGGACGCTCGCTGTTGTTTACGCATAAAAGCTCGTTCGATTGGCTCTCTCGTTTCTTGCATGTGGCCAAAGTGCACTCATGCGTTTTGTCACTCTCTTATAGATGAACATGGTGTTATGGATTATAGGTAATCGTTCCGTTTCCAGAAAATCGAATACTTTTTTACAACTACAAATATATTTCCTTTCCTTTTCATAACAATTCATGGCAAACAAGATATTTTCAAATTCATTATACCTTTACAACAAAAATGGCTGCACATTCAAAATATCTTAATCAGCAACAAATTGTTGGTTTAAATCACCATAAAGCAGTAAACATCGCTAACAACGTAAACTGACACCAATCTTGTTTGATGTATCGGTCTCAAAGGTATCGGAATTGTCTTTAAGGTAATCCCAGCAGACTCATATTTCAAATAAACAACACGTAAACTGTCGCCTATGATCGATATGTGGGAAAGCAGCGCGTTGGTTTATTGTTTTATTGTTTATTCGACAACTACGGAGGCGGAGAGGTATATATCACACTGGGTACCGTTTTACTAAACACATTATCCTAATGATTTGCTTAAGTTAAAAACAACATTTCCTTTTATTTCAATA
The DNA here is from genome assembly GCA_947846245.1 of Cerastoderma edule. Taxonomy (NCBI): domain Eukaryota; kingdom Metazoa; phylum Mollusca; class Bivalvia; order Cardiida; family Cardiidae; genus Cerastoderma; species Cerastoderma edule. Next base: position 8,263,993 of record OX401412.1, on the reverse strand, counting down.
TTGGGCAAAGAAATGTTGCAATGTAACACATCATTGGAATCGTCTCTCCGAGACGCTCCCAATAACGTGTCACACTGCAATATTTTACTTACGTATGAGACTATATCCGTATCAATCGACTTTGACTTACGCAAACATTTTGCGTAAGTCATTTGATAAAACGGTACCCTGGTGTGTGAAAGATTTCAGCTTCGATCCCCGGATATGGATAGACAAAACAAAGAACAGAACAAAACAGTGTTTTTGAACAATTACATCGTCGCATTTTACATTGACTGTACAAAATATGATATCATGTGGTTTCTAAGTGCAAAAATCAATTTTGATATCAAAGAGTGAATAAATTACTCAAAACACATAATTATATTGTCTGTGATTTTGAAAGCTTAAAAAAAGTTTGACGAGCATCCAATTCTGATTTGATGCATTTTGCCAAATTAATGAAGAAATTCGTTTGTCTATATGAGAGCAATAACTTAAAACAAACAGTTTTGACATGCATGTACATGTAGTAATTTTCAGTAATAAATCTGTATTGTTTTCTAATGATTTTAAAGGTTTCACATTATAAAAAAAACATGTAGTAAACATTCGATGACATGGTACGTGCAACACAATTGTCTTTCCTCTTCAGCATTCTAGGTAAAGAGTCTGATTTTGTGAAATGAAACTTAGTTCCGTACCAATAAGTGTTAGTTCTCGTTTGAATCTATAGAAGATGGTAACTCAGATTAACGATATTGAAAAAGGCTTTTTAAAACTTCAAACCAGACATAAATTCATAGTAACATTGTTGTTTAGTACTTAAGTAGAAGGAATCTAATATATTACTTCAGAAACAAAAATTTAATTTTCAGAGGTACCAAATTTTAAAGTCTCAATCGCATCATGAAAATTGGGAATGCATGCATGATGCAGGGTATGTCACATTGAAAGGGGAATAGTGCACAATTTGAAGGCGCACTTAACAATCATTTATACATTCTATAATAAAGATGCCTTAAAGGCTCATGAGGGGGGTGACTAATGGTATTTCAAAATATATCATTTGGTAAATTGTTGGTAAGATTCAACTAGATATCTTAAAAAAACCAATCGGATCAGTTAAAAGTACAGGGTACCGTTTTACTAAACAGTTTACGCTTAAGATTTGCGTAAGTCTAAAACAACAATTCCTCTTATTTCAATATTGGACGAAGCAATCCGAGACGCTTCCAATGACGTGTCACATTGCAATATTGTACTTTCATTGAAGATACTATCCATGTTCATCAATTATGACTTACGCAAACATTTTCCGTAAGTCGTTTAGTAAAACGGGCCCCTGTTGTCTACTGATCAGTTTTGTCGTCTATTTATATACCCGCATGTTCTCTATAGCAATAAAATCGGTTTCCCTATTTGAATATACCTTCCGCGAATGTTACAATCACAAACATGGCTGCCTCGGTCAACAGCCCGACGAACTAAACTTAATAATAAATAACGCTCTATGTAACTTTTCCCATGAGAACTGTCCAATAATCGGTCGTTGATTTTTCTAAAAGGTTCTTAAAGTCTAGATAAAAGGAGACTCAAGTTGGCTTACTTTATAACTTCTTTCCTAAACACTTTACCAAACACCACATTTTCGATTGTCCCTAAGTGAAAGAGTTTGCAGATGACATTTCCAAATGTGATGAAAATGGAAAAGGATATTTTGGTAGGATAGAAATAAAGTGGGAAAAGGAGAAATTGCTCGTAACGAGCAATTTCTTCCTTTCCCACATTGTTTTCCAGAGTCCTCTGCAACAAACTTGTGAAGTGTCGTTATTTTTTGGTAAAGGATTGAACCTATATTGTGGATACTTAGTAGACTCGACCCGTCTAGACACTTCTAAAACAAGCCAACGCAATACTGTTAAAAAAATAGTTTATAACATCTGCATGCTAGATACCACATCACACCGTGTTGTATAGCCCTTTTTTTGGTATCGAAATATAGAACCCATTTTCTGGATTATTTTCCGCAAGAGCCCTCAGTTCGTCTGTCACGTATCAAGGCCAGATTCCTTCGTATAAACATTTGCATATAGATTCAAAGCCACACAGTTATAAAGAACGCGTATCTTTTAGAAATACTTGACAGATACTTTTGGTACAATAAATCTCTTGTAATAAGTAGTTTGCCCTTTTGCCATTACAACTTCATTTTGGAAAATAGGAAATCATTTCGTCGTTAAAAAAAGCTGCCGTAAACAACTTGCCGTTCTTTTTATTGCGAACGCTTAGAACCAATCACATTTGCTGTTCTGTTTTGATCGAAATACATCAACATATGTCTATATGAGGACACAACGTGATGAATCGAGTCTCTTGTGTCGAAAATGTCTGATTTCTGTCTCGTTTGACGGTAATTTAGTCTGACTGGATTACTCAATCCGACCCGCATAGCGGGAAGTTATTGCTTCAAATTGAAAGCCACGATAGATATCAAATCAGAAGTAGAATATTTCATTTGTGAATTTGGTTGGAAACTATTTAGACGAACGGAAAAACTCCGTAGTCAGAGTAATTTATTTTGTTTTTTTTTTACATTTGTTTTTAACGCCTTTTACAGCAGATACGTCAACTTGAGTGTTGTATCAATCTGAACACCTTCGGTTTACCAAAAGCATACTAGCGCTCAGGACAACTGAGCAACTGGGTTATACGAGTTATGAATTATGATAGAATATGCTGAAACATAGCGTAAATCCACAGGATCATGGCAACATAATGCCTGCACTGTTTATTATTTATTGTTCAAAGTGCTATTTTCATACATTTGGTGCCCACCAATTTAACTTCATTGTTTACATTCGAGTAACATCTAAAATAGAAAGGAACGCTGGGATTAAGCAGTGGCGATCACCTGGTAATCACTTGAAACACATACAAATACTGTCATTAATCCAATATTAACAACGTGAACATCCAAAATGGAGAATTTATTGGGGTTTATTGGTTCCGAACGTTTCTCTCCTGACCTTGTTTTATCGCTAATTGTAAACAAACCATATAGTATTCACTCTTTGAAAAACATCGTGTGCACGTGTTAAACGCTTAGTACCTCTGTAAAAGGGAATTTGAAGCATTTTAAGTTAATTTTCAACTATTCTAGAACTTTTACGATTTAATGTAAATGAGCGCAAATATGGCTTTAAATTGAAACGCATCTGAGATAATAGGAATGCCGCCATGTTTTTCTCGCGGAGCTTACTCAAAATACATGTTAAAAACATGAAATCTAAAAAGTCATTCAAATTGATTAATTTGATTAAGGGAAACGGTTTTATATATATATCACAACTTGTAATCTCGCCATTTCGTATGAGTGATCGATAAGAATGATAAAAAAGGATGTCCAACACTTCCATATACATTGAACTACTTGACGTAGACGCTAAGAGGAAATGTGCTTAATAGTGGGGACAATTATCCCGAATAATTGTAACCCTACACTTATATCCGAGATGAATTTCTCAGCTCACGGAAATACACGAGTAGTTCCGATTGGTGCGGTATTAATGAGCAATGAGTTGCCTGTGACCATTTACTTTGTCCAATAGTGTGCTCTTAAAGAGGAAGGGATCTCCCCAACAACGGTTGATAATGTAATTATCTTTAGAAGGCGTTTCAGCGCTTTGATTGCTAAAGCAAGTAAATTCTTTATTTATAAAGGGTAACATATTTAGCTTAAACCTAATCTATTTTATTTACATGTTTGTACCATGAGTACCTTTTGTTATAAGTTGAGTGATGAAAAGGTCTTCCCTTCGGGTTCATGTTTTCATCAACTAAAACATTTCACTCACTTCATCCCAGAATAAAACTATTTGCAATATGTATATTCATTTCTAGTTACATTAATACCACATCAAAAGATAGTTTTATAAATACAAAGAAGATGTCGTGTCTACGCTGTAGATGTTTGTATATATGTGATAAATTAAACGGTTTTATAAACTGATCGAAAACAAAGTTCTAGACTCATTGTCAGTTATCATGAAAATACTTTGAATTCGCTTTAAAGAGAAACGGTATTATTATGGGTTATCTTCTGAGTAAACGGTCTCCTCAAATTTTCGACAATTTTCGACTCTATAAGTGTAAAGTATATTTCCATTTTTGACTTTTGACGTTGACTTTGCAAATAAAAGCAAATGTTACTAAGACTTGATATGTCAAACGTGTGTTTTTTAAATACAAAAGTGGATGTCAAAGAGTTGGAAATAGGTTTTGGATTTTTTGCACGAAATACGTTTAAGCCAAATTGACACGAACATGTTGAGCCTTATATGTTGATTCTAGTTCAAAAATCTTGAATAGACTTTGCAATCGTAGATTATTCAGGAATTTGGCAATGGTTTGAAGCACTAGTGTACATGTGCAATTTATCTTTCTTTTATTTTTCTATCTTTACATTTTTGCATGTACTATCTCAAGACAATACTCGATAAACACGAATGGTTTATGCTTAAATAGTAAATCAAACAGGTTTGTTCAAATTATTTTATAACAAGCAGAATCGTCTCATACCAGACCCGCTATTTTCTTAAAAAGATGTTTGAGTTTTACAGGTGATTCTAAACGAGCATACTATAAAGACACTTCTAAATAATTGGAGCAAATTGTTTTCAAATTGTTTTCAAAACTTAATAGATCTGATCAAGCAATCACAATAAACCTTGATGTCAGCTAAATGTCATTTTGTTCGTGAAGTAGATGTGACTGTTCCAATTAAGAGTTCGTGTTATTGTGTCAATGTTCAATGTTTCCCCGTCTGACATTTAGTAGACCATCTAATGAAGCCAATTACGCATGTTTTGGATTTCTTTCCCTGTTTGTTAAGATTGATCTTGTAAAAGCATGTGTTGGGTGCAAATGAATGTTGTATTGGAATGGTGACGCGCGTAATCGATTTGTTACTTTAAATATCATTAAATATGTTATATAATGAACACTTCATAAATGTTTTTATGAAATATGACTTTTATCCCTTTAAATGATAATTACTTACTCCGAAACACGTAAAGTAGAGGATAATGGGCAATTTCCCCTTAAGTCACAACAATATCTACCAAATATCACAAGGAAATTATACTTTTGCATTTTTGAAATGTCAAATCTTGCTGCTTTCGTAATTTGTTCCTTATGTTACCATGTACTTTTTCCGTAATGTTAATGTGCAATAACTACACTATTATTACTTTTAACTCTTATGGTGCTGGAACCAACTTCATGCGTATGCAAACAGGTTAGGTCCAGGTCAGCCACCAAGTAAATTGGCGGCTAATTTGTGCTCCAACCTGTTTGCTACACTGAGTATCTTTCCTCATCCAAATCAAGCAGATATTTAAGGTTTTGGAAAGCAGAAGACACAAAGATCAGAAAATTACCCAGCATTATAAGGGTAAATGAATTGACATTACTCTCCTTCACTCACAGGAGTGAAGTTTTTATATGGATACACCTGGAAAAGGGTTCAATTTACGCAGGAATATTCGTAATAACAAAAAAAAAGAAATGTCTCCTCTAGTTACAATGGTTTAAATTTGAAAATCACAAATAAATGTTCGTCAATTAGAAATTTTATTTGGCTGTTTGTCTGATACCTTTTTTTATACACGTATGTGGTAATGGATTAGATATTTACGACCACCACAAATAACCACGACAGACTAACAGGCAGGACACAAAAATACATCACCACTCGTAAAGATGTTATCCCGAACGGCGCAAAGCTTCCGGAAAATATAGACGACATAATGACTCGAGATTGACTGAGCACGTCTACGTTAACATGTTTAGCTAGTACGGTGGTTTAGACAGTTTCAACACTATTTAGTCATATCAGATCACCGTGTCTGCAAGTCCGCATTAGGCGTTATATAAATCACTGTCGATTATGTTTTCTGCGTACACAACCAGTACTCACGCCAGATGTAGAAAATTAAAAGATCGCGAAGTGGGGCCCGTTACTCTCGTGATTCGAACCATCAACCCTTGTGTCCCGAAACCGACGCCCTACCACATCGACCACTGTCCTCAAACGATAACAGCGTATTGGGTGAACATTAACCGTTATAGTGCTGGAACCGACTTCATAATAATGCAATCAGGTTAGATCCAGGCCAGCCGACAAGTAAATTTACGGCTGGCCTATGAACTAATTTGTTTGCTACTCTGAGTATTTTTCCTCAACTAAATTAATCAGACATCTAAGGTTTTTGGAAAGAAGACGACACAAAATCTGTTTTTCAGAAAATTACCAAGCATTCTAAGGGTTAATATCATGTTTTGTTTATGACACAACCAAGCTAACCATCGGAACTACTCGGGTATTTCCGTGAGCTGTGAAATACACCTCGGATATAAGTGTAGGGTTACAATTTTTCGGGTAAATCGGCATCCGCCAATTAACACCTTTTCTAAGCGTGCACGTTAAGTAGTTCAATGTATATGGAAGTGGTGGATATCTTTTTTAATCATCTTTTATCGGTAACTCATACAAAATACCGAAATTCTAAGTTGTGACATATATAGTTGTTTCATTAATCAAATTAAACGACTTTTACGATTTCACATTTAAGATCTATTTTTAACAACGAAAGTGAAGTGACGTCATTTCCGCGGGAACCAATATGGCGTCATCCCTATTATTTCAGAGGTGTTTTCATTGGATAAACCCGATGTGTTCAGAATGCCAAGCCAAGTATCGAGGTCGTAACTTCAAAGGCACGCGGGGTTTCGTCAGTAAGAGAACATAACTTAGAATCATCACACCCCTCTTCGTCTTGATCGAAATCATAGTAGCCGCAAATTCGAATTTTCTCGAGAGGTGAGTTATTGGTTGACTTACATAACACGATACTTCTACACGGCATGACCATCCCTTGAGTCCAGTATTACTTTTGAACCTTCTCCATCAATTATATGGAATATAACCAGAGTACTGTTGGTATGATGTAAAACACTCGAAAACAACCAGACAAACGTTTACCCCGCAACAGACAGATCCTCAATCCTTGCACCCATGTGGGGGTAATCGCCCGTTCAAACAGATTTCTGGTCTGTTTGATTGGAAAGTCCTTGGTGGATTGGCTCGTCTGTGTTTAGGTTAACCATTCACTTAATCGAATAATGATACTAGAATAACACATGGGGGTGGAATTATTTACATACTTGATCGTCCATAGAGGCATGTTCTAGGTGCAAGATGAATGGACTATGCAGAAAACATCATCGCCTTAGAGAACATTTCTGTGATACAATGCCTTTGATGCCACGTATATTCTATAATATGTCTAGATGGCTTGGAATGTAATGTCCTTTTGATGAACATTTCTACCCCCAGATACACATTCTCCTTTGGGACACCCGGTTCTTAGTTGTTCAAGCAATGAACTTGAACTCACAAAGTGTCCCTCTGCGTGGGCTAATACCATTGAATCACTACATTGGAATTTTCATTGAATGTTATGGGAAGGCAGACTTTAAGAATGCTGGAGAATCAACCCGTCTTGCCTGGCCTTTTTATGGTCTTCGGTAACGTATCTTAACCCTTTCTTGAATAGTCGACACTCGTTGTATAACTGAAATTCGTTAACATGATGTACAGCTTGAATATTACATGGTTCCTTCCAATGGTGAAAACGCACTTACCTTGTACCTTATAATAGCATGATTCCACAATCAAAATATGTGTTAGATCTACAACTCATCAAGATGAATCAAAAGTCTCCACTGTTATTTTGAGATCTGCTGTAATGGGCAAGTACGTGTTCTAAATATATCAACGTTTTGACCCATTACCAAACAACAACGACATTTAACCACTTTGTTGCAGACGACTAAAGCAAACACTGTGGGAAAAGGAAATGTTGCTTAATACGAGTATTCTTTCTTTTTCCCTCAGTCTTTGCTGCCCTTTCTGGAGATCCTTTTCTAATTGCATCACATTTTAAAATGTTGCCTTGCCTGCAAACTTTTGTCGATTTGGAACAGTATAAAAGTTGGTGTAGGTGAAGGGTTAAGCCGGTCCATGGAAGGGTTATTATAAATAACATAGTCGCCGTCGAATGCGTGTCTTCATGGATTTTTTTATAATGATATAAGCCATTCCTATTCATCACCCTAATATAAGTCGGGAACAACAGAATGAAGCAGTTTTGGTTTGGTGTACCAAGTTATTTATCAACATAAGCAAGATAAGTGATAGTTTAAGCACAAACGGACCCCTTGTCTAAAACAAATTAAGGTAGAATACCCAATCGTAACTACTCGGGTATTTACGCGAGCTGAGAAATACATCTCGTACGTAAGTGTAGGGTTACGATATTTCGGGCGCATCGTCACCGTCTAATGGCACATTATGTAAGTAGTTCAATGTATACGGACGTTGTGAGCAACACTTTAAATCATTGTTTTATGATCGGTTACTCAAACAAAATAGTGAAATTACAAGTTGCGGTATCAAAACAGCTTTTATATGTAAATGTTTTCTTAATCAAAATAAGAGACTTTTTAGGTTTTAAATTTAAGATCTATTTTTGGAAACAAAAGTACAATGAAGGAAGTCTCGCGTGAAACAACATGGCGACTTCTATATTACTTCAGATAATCCGCTATTTTGAAATTCAATGTATCATCGTATTACTTAGGTCTTCGTCGGTAAACATCAGTATCGACCGAAACTATTCGGTGTCAACTGGATAGTTCCGGCTTCTATCGATGTATACCTAGGAAGTCATTAGTTATCCGATGAAAGAACGTTGTTCGTGATGGTGGATTATGGGTATTCTACCTTAAAGGGCTATCTAACATATTGTGTTCTATGTAACAAACTAAGGAAGATACGTTAATCAGTCATTTGAATGACCATTTGAGTTTATTTGTGTTTGTTTTTCAAATATTCTATTTTGTTTGTATGGCGTCTTACGCCAATCAACAATTATTTGGCTATGTAATGGCTTTCCTGGATCCACCAGAGCCTGATTATGGCTCCGAAGTAACTTGCCAAAGGCCACCCCTTGAAACCAGAGGCATCGGTGGGGCTCGAAACCAGGACACCCTTCCCGAACGATGGGTCTGCCATCTTAAACCCTTGGCCCGTACAGGACCCTTCAAACTATGAAAATATGCGTTTTGATTGTTATCTGTAAAACGACAATCAGCGCGCGTCATTGCTTTTGTAAATAACACGTTTTGTAAATTGTAATGTGGACAGTTCAATGACACACCTTGCTAATGGCACGCGCTCAAATGGTCGACAATTGTCATGATATGCAGCTGTGGCCTCACGATGATTTCAAAGCACTGAAATAAAAGACTATTGTTCACAAAAACAACATTTAAAATAGTTTACCATGTCTAAAAGACCAACGTTCAATACCTTTAACATACGTCCTTGAACTTGGTTGAGAAGCAAAGCAATAATTCAGTTATATGTGCTATTCAAAAGTATGTTATACCATTTCATTCACAAAATAATTTTCATTTTAGAAAGGTTAGAAAACCAATCCGTGAGATAGTCGCTTTAAAGAACAACACAAACAAAAACACCACTAATACGGTTACAACAGCATGGTCGGTCACTGTCTTTATTTAGCCGTGGAATAGATTAATCCCGTCTGGCCATAATTTATGGTGATACATAGATGATTCTTTATCATGGGCTTATCTACTACTAAGACACAAAGACCATCCTGTTGAATGAATCACGACAACATTAACTCTGTTGATACAAGGTGAGCTTGATATATGAGCTACCGGGTCTACTGCGTAATGAGTATGTTTGTTCATTTGACTTAACCGATCAACCGATTTCTTTTCGACCAAAGCTAAAGGACGTCTGAATGAAAACTATTCATGTCATTTTTCTGGTAGACGTTCGGAAGCACATATTATGGTGTAAGGGTTAGTGGTCCGGAGGTGGAACGGGTAACACGTGTTGTGGGTTCGATTCACGCGAGTGAATTATTTGATACAAACATTGTTTGTCAGAGAGCAATTTATTAGTCGAGTTTTCCGACAAAGCACTCAATTTTGTTAAAACTTGTTTCACACTTTCTCCTAAGGTAGAATATCCATAATCCGCCATTTTTGAAACGTTTCCTTTTGTCGAATTACTTCTGCCGTGCTTGGTATACATCGGTCGGGGTCGGAACCAATTGAAGTAAAGCTAAAGGTTCCGGCCCGCACCGATATTTACTGAAAACAGCCGATGTAGTCGGACTGAAATCTTTAAAATGGCGGATTATGGGTATTCTAAATTAATGAAAACACTGGCTTTCAGCATCTTAAGGATACAAAAATATATACTAAAAAAGGCCATTTGTTGGTGATGGAGATTGTCTAAGTCACAATCTAACGTTCGTTATTCGCGGAACGAAGTATTTGAGAAAGTCCCTATAAAGTCCTGTTCAAACCTGGCGACGCGTTCAAGTCATCTGGGGATTGGTAACAAGGGTGGGGATGTGATTATTCCAAGTGATGAAAAGGAAATCGAATTTTTACGCGAACATAGCCTGTTTGTAGCAACACTTCGGTATTGTTATTTCGTCGATTACTAGGTGACTTTCTGGGGTGTTGTTGCGTGAAATTGTATATCAAATGCTTTCAAGATTCCGGCAATTTGTCCAAATAAGCGCAATGGAGAATGAGTCGACAAGAGAAATAAGATATTGGCTGTGAAAACTATTTATATCAAACAAAGGACAGTAACCTAACATTGTGCTTATAAAAACGGTTATAAATTACATACTATGCCCTTTGACTTTATTGTACATCGGTTCGTGTGAGAAAGCACATGACTCATTATGTAGAAATATACTTTTTAAAGCACTAGAGCTTCAACAAATGAAATTGACAACACCAAAACAGCATTTAGAATTGATCAGTGACCAACATTATTTCAGTAAAGCAAAATCACAAACAACCGCTCGGGATTCTTTTTCAAATGCTTACAGATTCCTTGCAAACAAATCGCCTTGGTTGACCAAAGTAACACTTTCGTAACCACATAATATGATGAAACAAAGAACACCAAATCAGCCATCAAACATTTTCTGGAAACAAGAATGCCTTCTCTGAGACGAAATTACTAACAGCTGTTCATGTCTGTTTTCCGTATGCTTACGGATTCCTTTCTTACAAATCGCTTTGGTTGAAATACTTTTTAAACGCAAAAGCAAATAGATGAAACCAAAGACCTAACATGTTTATTAGGTATTTGATGAAACAGACAACACTGAACCGGAAATCAAAATTGCTCTGCGACCAAAAATGATTTAACTGAAAAAAAAATATAACATTGCTTTCCGTATGCTTACATATTCCTTACCAATAAAACGCTATGGTGACCAAATGAATGTTTTGTAAACCATTAAGGACGACAACAGATCAAAATTACAACACCGAATGAGCAATTGAAATTGTTCTGAGATTAACGGCCAAACAATCGTTTGGGGATGTTTTGTGTATCCTTATTATGTCCTTGGCAATCAATCTTTTAGCTTGACCAAAGGTTTTTTTCTATAACATTAAATAAAAAAAAACGATAGATGATATAGATAACACCGAATCAGCAATCGAAATTGTTTTGAAACAAAAATACCTTTTCAAACAATTGTTTTGTACATCTTTTCTACTCCTTTGCAATCAACCGTTTGGAAAAGGCACAGGGAATTTAACTAGAACACTGAAAACCTAAATAAATGAAACTTAAAGCGTCAAAACAGCGATTAAAGTTGATCTTAGATAACCATGACTTTTCCGAGACAAAAATCCAAACAGTCACGATGATTTGTTTAGTATGTGCTTTCTACGACCTTGCCTACTAATCGCCTAGGATGACCAGAGGTCAGTTTCCGGGTTTAGTGTCGTGTGTATGGGTTCCCAAAGGCAGCAAGAAGCCATTGAACGGACTGGAGGCTACAATCAGGTTGTAAATGTGACATGCCTACTATAGATCAGGCTTAACCCGATTCTGTCACATGGTGTTTCGTGATTGGTCGAAATTGGAACAAATAGCAGACGACACTTTTTTATTATTTATTTTTTTGTATGTTCCAAACAAATCGTGACATAGACCATTACCAACCAATAACAACATTTAACCAATTTGTTGCAGACGAATCTGGAAAACATTGTGGGAAAAGGAGATATTGCGCGTCACGAGCAATTTCTCATTTTCCCACAATGTTTTCTGCCCTATCAAAAGAGTATTATTCAATCATCACATGTTGAAATGTCGTCTGTAAACTTTTTCAATTTCGGACAGTCGAAAATTCGACGTTAAAGGGTTAAGAAGTAAAAGCTATTCCTTCTCTTCTATTTTTTTTATTTCGATTAACTCTTTCTTACGTTACAAGTTGTTTCTAATGCAGTCTATCGTGGAAGGTTTTGACACTTTTATTTGAAGGAAACAGGCGAAGTTAAACGGGATCGAGCAACAAACAAGCACTTAGACGTAGTGTATTTATTACAAAGTTCGCGCTCTTACACGAAATATCTCAATTTAAGTACAACCACTTCCTTTGTTATTTAACTATTTAAATTTTTTATTCCTATACATGTAAAATATGTTCAAACTGTTTCTCAGCATAGGAACTTTGGGTCAGGGGATAACTTGTTTCGTGATATTTCGTTGCAAGTCAAAATAAGATATCTTTGATACAAAATAATTTCATTTACCACTGTATAATATTTGATGAAATATAGCTTCAAAATGCATGCTTAAATCAGATTTTGTCAATATGGATCGATCATTTCAAAATGCTTGTTACGCCTTTGGCACAATCTTTTATGATTTTCCCAAGGATGTATGTAAGTATGTACAAAGAGAAAGCGATGAATATTAAACCCTATCAACGATTTGTTATCTGAATACATATCTATTTTATATAATACTTTGATTTTAAAACCAAACTAACTTTTAAAGAAAAAACAATTCTAATTTCAAAGTTGCCTCAAATCAATTAGCTAACACCTTTATCACTGTACTCTTAGAGATCTCTTAGCCCTTAGAATGTTGGATAATTTTCTAAAAATAGATTTTTGTGTTGTCTGCTTTCGGAAACATCGAACATCTGCTTAATTTTGATGAGGAAAGATAGTCAGGGTAGCAAACAGGTTAGATCACAGGCCACTCGCCACTTTACTTGGCGGTTGGCCTGGATCTAACATGTTTGCAGAATAATGAAGCAAGTTCCAGCACTATAATGGTTAAAAAGCAAAACACTCTCTAGAAAACTTGTCACATTCACTTACGTGAAATAACTATACGACAAAAGTACACCGGAAGTCGCATTATAACGTCTCCTTTACTAAATGCACAGGCTTTGATATTCATTTGATTGATTGCTTACCGGTCTTTGTTTTAAATGAGCCTATTTCCTCCCCGCTTCCGATTAAAGACCTTGTATTTGTCCTTGCACCAAAGGTTAAAGCCAAAGCACTTTGGTCTTATGTTCTTGGAGGTTATACCTAGCGCCACGAAAGGTACATTTGAACTGTGAAATGCAAAATATGTCATAGGTACAATATCTTAAAGCATAAACGAATTAACAATGAATTTGGGCATGTTCAATCTGAGTTAAGATTTATCGATATTGACTAGGTCATATACTGGGTTCGAGCCTTTTAGGCCTAGTTGTCAGATTACAGAAATTGAAATCAGAGAGCCAGTTTCCTCGTTGATTCAATATGTTTTGAACAATTAGGGTAAAAGAAAATTCAAAGGAGCACTTTAAAGATTTCATTTTGGCTAATTTCTAATCTTGGTTATCAGTCTCACAATAGGATAGTCCTATTTCCGCTTATATTTCTGACAAGAAATCCGGTTTCATTCTTTAAATCTTGATAATAGATGTTCTTCTGGTTTATTTTCGGAAAGCTGATGGTTCAATATGGGTTAACAAGTCCTTATGAGTAATTATATTCAGTGTCTTTCTCGAGTGAATTGCATACCCTTGTACAATATGCGACCAGTTTACCGAAACTTTTGACTCAATAGTATACATTTTTACAAAACCATCCAGACCATTTATTATAGTTCATATTTTTACCGAACTAGTCAATTAACGAACTGACCTGTTACTGAGCCGAATATCCCGATAGGAATGAGGTGGAAATGAAAAAGAAACCATTAAACAAAAGTATACATGTACTGAATATTTAAACCCAAGTATTGTTAATCACGTCAGACAGCAACCGAGTCATGTTTTCATCAAACCCAACAAGGTCTGCTACATAACGATAGAGTGTTTCTCTCTTGCGTAGTATGTTTCGGGTTCGATAGCGACACCCGAACTTACATGAAACCAAACATATGGAATATACAGTTTTGTAACGTCTTCCCTCTTTGGTACTCTTGGCGTTAGATTAGTGGATTGTCAGACAACCTTTGTATCAGTTTGGGTTAAAACATTGATGAAATGATATTGAAATGGTGTTAAAACCTTATAAGATAATCAAAAACTCGATTGGTCGTGTTAAAAGAGGGATTTGATTATGCTACCTCATCTTCAAAGGCATCCAGAATCACTTTGTGATGGTTTCATATCTGTAGAAATTAGCTGATGCTTTTCGATTGCTTCAAAGGTTTACGACGCCATCCTGGTCTTGTTGCACAAAGATTGATAGGTTTTTATGATCATTTCATGCCCTTAATCAGCAACTGCCCTTGCTTTTCATGCGCATTTTATGTCAGGCGAAGTAATGAAGTTCGTAACAATGACCTACGAAGTTGAGAGTAACATCGGGCAGTCTCCTATATGCTTTTTCTCAAATACGGGCCTTAATTCAACCTGAGTATAATTGAAATTGATTGGAAAGAGACAACATGAGCAAATAATATTTATCCACAAGACAATACGATGTGATAATGTCAATATTTCAATCCCACTCTGACTTCACGAAGCTCTTTTCTGCACACTATATTACAAAAAATTGAAAAGTAAAACCATTGAGTGAGATTTGACCATTTGTGATAATTTCAAAACAAATGACGTTATTTCAAATAATGCTTTCTGTTAAAACTCTAGAAAACTGAGACAATTCAGATAAACATTGAATTAATAGATTACATAAGTCAGCATAACAAATCTGTTTTGTACAAGGTGTGAAGCATTAATGTACAATTATTATCCTATTTTGACTTTGCTTTGCAAAGATTTGGTATTAAAGTCATAATATCCTTCGAAAACATACGTCTATTTGTCAAGTAACGGTATCAAATGTTAGACCGATTTCAGAAATGAAACATTTATAGTATGCTTACTTGACTAGACTGGTGAATACATCGTGTTCCGACAACATAAATGAATTCATTGAGAACAGTGGGCAGTCGTTGGGTGAAGGAAGGGTTGTGGGTGGTTATTTGATTAATCTTCCGAAAATTTGACGTGTTTCGAAAACAAAGCGATAACAATGAATGAATTCAATTGGTTGTTGGATGAATATGCACTGACCCCAAATTAACAGCCATTCATATCATTGAAATGAGCGTTAGACGAATCATTCATGAATTTTAACACAAGAGGGAATTGTTGTAGTTGTGTGTAGATAACATTCATTACTGATAAATTTTATTTTGCAAAACAGAATTAACAAATTTGCCATTCACAATACACAAGTGGTACATATCACACTGGCAATTATTAAAAAAGGTTTTAAAATAATAAGAAAAATCCTATGTGTAAAGCATTCAGTAGATGAGTAAATAAGAACATACATATAGAACAATAAGAATATTAGAAATAAGTTAAGCATTGCTTTCCGTCGCAATTAAAAGGATTCCGCCATATGTAGGAGAGCAAATTTTGCTAATCAAAGGTAAGGGTTTATAGTCTCATATCTATGCTAGGCATATTCAGGCGACTCTAACAATTACCTCCGCAATCACTGGGTGATATGGTTTACATATGGCGCAAATGCAGCCACGGCACCTTCATTTATTTCCTCACAGGTACCCAGTTATACACCTGGGTGGTGAGGAGCAGCGTGGGATGCATTTTATGCTCAGGAAAATTCCGATGATCCGGCCGGGATACGAACCCGGTACCCTCCGATCACGAGGCCGACGCCTAACCACGGGAGTACGGTTCCCACTAATCAATTCAAATGAAACAATACATTTGTTTTTTAGTAATGGGTGAAGAAAGACATTGCCATGTATTGTGATAGTTACAAGTTACATGTACTCCTTGTTTTGCTGCCATTTACATGTACAGTGATGTCTCGTTAATCCGAACACGTCCGTTCCCAACATAGTGTCCGGATTACCGAATCATCCGGACTGATCAAGCAGAGCATGTTCTTATACACATTAAGACATACACGGTCTGTATGCACGTGTGTACTTATAGCCCTTTAGCAAACGCCAAATTGTCGACCGTCCCAAATTGAAAGACTTTGCAGACGACGTTTCAAAACGTGATGAAATTCAAAAAAAATCTTATGATATGGCAGAAAACATTGTGGGAAAAGGAGAAATTGCTTGTTACGAGCAATTTCTCCTTTACCTACAATGTTTTCAAAAGTCGTCTGCAACAAACTGGTCGAATAAGTCCGTTCCCTTACAATTTCGTTCGGATTGCGAGACATCCGGATTATCGGTGTCCGGATAAACGATGTTTCACTGTATATAGTCAATACTCATTAGTCATTAGTTGTGTATGTATGTTAAGTGACGCATGACCCCATCGTAATGCTATATATCTACTATACTGTTTGTACCTAACACATCGTGTTGTATTAAAGAACCAAATTATATCTTCACCTGAATTAATACTACATTCATTTATCTGTCAATGCTTTTTTAGTGGAAATCCGTACAAGGTAAGTAAGGGCATCATTCCCTGCCAAATACACCCTTCTCCGCCAAACGGGGGTAGCACGAATCGACCATATATTTGATAAAATTTCCTGGTGAGTGTAACATCATTATTTGAAAATATTGTTATAGACACCTTAAATTGGCAAGTACAATTTTTAGAAAAATAACTTCAAACGACCACTGTAGCAGAACCGTTGAAGGCTTAGTGTGTTACGTGTTAGGCTTCTGGTCGATATAAAGACGTTTTCATATCATTTCTGAATTAATAAGAACAAGAAAATACATGATGAAAATCGACAATGAAATTTGGTCTTATATTTGACAAAAACAGGGATCATACCTCAAAACAGCGTTTATGACATAAAAAAACTAGAAACTGGGATTCAAATTTGTGAACAAATGACAGAAAGTATTTCAAATCCATATGCATACTATTATGCAATTAAAAAACAAACTGGGATCAAATGCATACTGAATTCTGTAATTTGTCAGATTTGTTCAAATGTCAGAATAACAAGTTTGTCTTGACAAGGAGTGTAGCATCTAAGCCCAGCTATTATCCTATTTTGACATAGCTATGCAATTATTTGGTGCAATACTAAAGCCATATGCAGAGGCACAATGGAGACCAAAAACGTGGCACATGAATTACACTGCATAGCCCAAACGAGGAAAGTCCGATACATTCGATTCAAAGCATATATTTTGAAATACTAAAACATACCCCACTTATACTAACTTTTACATGCATTCAAAACAAAAGCAACAAAACAATTTTGAAACCATTACAAAGTCATAAAATTAAAAAGATGAAAAAAATAATCAAAGTTAGAATGAGCATTTAGACATTAAGAGTGCAGACAAATAGCTTTCTCTGAAAAACAGGAAAAGTTCAGGACTATTTTGATAAAAAGAATTGTAATATAAATCAGAATGACTTGTTTCAAAGACATAATTTTACCTGTGGAATATTCAGAAGGTTTTTAGTCTGACAGATTAGTCTTAGCACTTGATCAAAATCATTTAACTAAATCTATTACATTTTCAATTTAGTCGTAATAAACTCTAGAATTGTGTTCTTGTATTTGATCATTGACCGATCGACCATCAGGGAAGGAAAGATCATGTATGATTCTGTATTCACCATGTGCTTTCTTGGGGACGAGACATAAAGGTGAGCATACAAAGGTTTTGTCTGATGAGGATTTGAGATCCGTCCTAAATTCATTTCTTTGATTAATTTGACCCCATAAAGAACTGCCGTCTATATCATTGAATTAGGGTGTAAACAGAACAACAAGTGTTCCTTACTCCAAACGAGGAAAATTTTGTATTTGTCCGTACATAAAAATATTTATTGACCGATAAATATCATTTTGTACAGTCGGTAACCGTTCTGAGGTGGATAAAATGTCCCTTCTGCCAATAACTCTTAGGTCACACGAGTAAAGCCTCATAGAACCCTACTATCCTCACACTTTTCCGAGAACTGGACCATAAACGACTTTAATCATCCAGCGATGTAGATGTATTTCGAAAAGTTCCTATCTTATTCAATGTGACAAACGAAATACAGCATTTCAGAATAACAGTGGCGTAAATTCACACCACAGATTCTGTGGTGTAGACAATAAAACTCAACACGCAAAACTGATAAATCACCGAAAGTTTGATCGCCGCCACGGGTTATGATTAATTCCTTCACGAAGTTGACAAGTCCTTTGAGACCTCGAGTACGATAACTTTCTCAAATTTAGACGAAGAGGCATTCAAACGGGAAGTAATTGTGGCAGACTGACACCCCCGGATTAATGTTTATTGTGATTGTATAAACGGGAATCTTGCGAACCCGTCTACAGCATAGTTTACGACAATAAGGACTAGTTTAACGACATCGCCTAAATTTGCATTCTGGCCCGGTAGAGCCTGGCCCGTTCGTATACCGCGGCCTAATGCGGGATAGCATGGGCCAGGACTCCAGGCTATTTGCATTCTCCTTCGCAGTGATCTCCCTTTTCATTTTGGTAAGGAGCTCTCTGCTATCACAGAAGAAATTTCAGATCTGAAAGGATTATATTTTTTTCATTATAAATTTTGAATCGAAATCTGAATACAGCATTTTTTTCAATTTTAGAAGTTTGACTCTTTTGGCCCAATCATTACAAAAAAGTAATGGCGAAATATATTCATATGTAAAAAAAACTGGCAGAAGTTGCTTAAATCGTACTCAAACCAGTTCGCAACCTTATTTCTTTTTTCTTGTTGGTTCGCAGCCAGGTCCCGTAAAAACTAACCAAGGAATAATTTATTTGATATGATGAAGCAATAAAGTTCATAGGGACATGCTCTCAAAGTAACGGACATCAACAGTGTATTTTCGTTATAAAAAAGATCGTCTCAGCGTGGATTCTTTAATATACATTTTGAAAACAAATTACATATCATGACTGACAATGCTGACGAAATTGTCAAAGTATGCATGAGTTTGATTCATCATTCATTTTCAAAGCATGTCATGTTGAATTCAATCATAAAGAACCCGTTTCTTTGGCGTTTGCGCTATATTGCTTGTGTCACATGACTGTATCTGTCGTCACATGATTTCTATGATGTACATGATTACAGTGGTACTGTACTGTAGTATAACAAAGGGAAGTATTCCTGCGCAGAGTTGGCTAAATTTGGAGACGGGTAAAAATTGACTCGTTTTACGGCACCTGCTTCTTATGGTGGGAGACGACTCAAGAATTACTTCCGGAGGTCGTTGTACAGTAAAAAGTAGATCATGAAAATTTAGAATGCTACTTTGACTGTTAATTTTATGCTTATAGGATATAAGGGGGCTTTTGTCTGTGTTTGATCTTTTGTGGGTGTTGGCCATGTTTTAAACCACTGTTTGGGGTTGTGGTTTTTTTTCAAGAACTACTTCTCGTGGAAGGCGAAGCGCTAAGGAAGACGTCCTTCGCTGACCCCAGCAGTTTGGTATGTGATTCAAGAAATGGCCGGTAGCGAAAAAAGAAGATGATCGTCGGCATATACATACATGAAATTCAGATTGGGAACGGAGTTAAGAATAGAATCTTGTCATGGAAGGTACTGTGAACGGGCCAAAATGATTGTTTTTGTATAGAATAAAGAAGGGCCAAAAGTTGGCAGTAGTTCACTATATTGACCTGGTGACTTAAACAACAGTCTGATATCTACCAGAGGGCGCTGTACTGAATTAAGTGAAAGAAAGATTTTATATTGTATTTTATTGTATTGTACCATGAGACAAATGCTAAATTGTATACTAAACATTGGCCAATAAGCATTGGCCACTAAGAAACACAACGATGTCTCATTAACAATTTCTTCCAACTACATGCTCTAAAGGATTAATGGCTTCATTGACACGAAAATGAAAATGAAGCGGAATTCACTATTCTGGTATGAATTGAAACACATGGCTTAAAAGTCGCAAGAATGTCTCGATGAGCAACTTGCCTTCCCTTTAAAGAATAACGTCAGACTCTATCTGGCACAAACCGGAGCATTTAACAACTCGTATATGAGACTTATACCATTATTTTGTTAACGAATCAATGCAACATGATGTGATCGACTCACTTAACTTAACGGTTTTGTCAATGTTGGAAAGTACTAGTTCAGTTGAGAGAATGCTAAAATGTTTTGTTATGAGTGTGTTTATATATGTCATAAACAGGATAACTAAGCCAACTATGGTCGATGCTGATCACATGTTACATAGGAAAGCTATCAAAGTGTAAGATGTAATTGACAGGTGTCATTTAGGATGAGGAGCTGTAGTCGTGATCTTGAACGTATTTATTGTTTGAACTGATTGCTCTATAGGATAAATCAAAGATGTAGGTTAACTGCGCTGACCTATACTTTTCGCTATATGAAAAAAAGTGCTGTAAAAGTAAAAAGGAATATGCCAATAATAAATTGCTCTGGTTTTTTCGTTAGTGTTTAAGAACTGTGTATGGATATAACATTGATTTCCGGATTAAATCGCTGAATACGAAGGTAAGTTCTCATTGGTCAATCCCAATTGCTTTACTTTCAAGAATATAGGTCAGTCTTGTCTACAATTGGGATTGACCAATGGAAACTCTCCTTCAAAGACAGTGCGCTTTAAACCGGAAATCAGTCCATGAAACCGATGTCAGCATGACAGGGTGATAGAAATAAGCGTTCTGTCGAGCTAAGACCGTTGAACGGCAAATAACGGATCGAGCAATTGAATGAAACACCACACACAATTTCATACCGTTTCAAGAGGGTTCAACATCGGAAAAGGAGAGAAAATCCGACTTTCGATTTCCGAAACTTGAAGAGGTGTCTTCTCTTGACCATTTATATATAGCCATGACCCACAAAAGAAACCCTAACTACGATCCCATGTGGCCTTAACCCATTACCAAACAATAACGACACTTGGTCAGTTTGTTGTAGAAGACTATGGAAATATTGTGGGGAAAGGAGGAATTGCTCTTAACGAACAATTTCTCCTTTTCCCACAATGTTTCCTGCCCTATCAGCAGATTATTTTCCAATTTCATCACATTTTGAAATTCCGTCTGCAGACTCTTTCAATTTGGGACAGTTGAAAAAAAAGTGGCGTTTGGTAGACGGTTAACTCGGGCGATTCAAGCTATAATTGTGTGCAGAATGCAATATTAACGTCTGGATCTTTCGGACAAGGTTGACCGCGCCATTTTCACCTCACCGTTCATGTGGAACGAACCCGGGACCTTTATTACCAGAATCGACACTTAACCTCTGAATCACTTTAAGAACTAGCCGTTTGAAATCGCCTATGTATGGTTTAGAACCCTTAGAAAGTAAATTAAAGGATTACGGTAATATTTTGGATCTACAGTAAAATATTTGTATGAAACTGCCTCTGTACGATTTAGAGACCTTAAAAAGTAACATAGAAAAGAGCGGAAGTGTTTTGCATCCACAGAAAAAAAATATTTGCAGAATACAGTGAACTCTCGTTTATCCGGACACCGATTATCCGGATGTCTCGTAATCCGAACGAAATTGTAAGGGAACGGAATTATTGGACCAGTTTATTGCAGACGACTTTTGAAAACATTGTGGGTAAAGGAGAAATTGCTCGTGACGAGCAATTTCTCCTTTACCCACAATGTTTTCTGCCATATCAGAAGATTATCTTTGAATTTCATCACGTTTTGATATGTCTTCTGCAAACTCTTTCAATTTGGGACGAACGACAATTTGGCATTTGCTAAAGGGTTATAAGTACAGTGAACCCTCGTTTTTCCGAACACGTCCGTTCCCAACAAAATGTCCGATTTACCGAATAATCCGGACTAATGAAGCAGAGAATGTTCTTATTCACATTAAGACATAAACGGTCTGTATGAGTGGTGTATAGTTATAACCCTTTAGCGAACGCCAATTTGTCGACCGTCCCAAATTGAAAGAGTTTGCAGAAGACATATCAAAACGGGATGAAATTCAAAGATAATCTTCTGATATGACAGAAAACATTGTGGGAAAAGGAGAAATTGCTCGTCACGAGCAATTTCTCCTTTAACCACAATGTTTTCAAAAGTCGTCAGCAATAAACTGGTCCAATAATTCCGTTCCCTTACAATTTTGTTCGGATTGCGAGACATCCGGATAATCGGTGTCCGGATAAACGAGAGTTCACTGTATACACCGCTCATACAGACCGTTTATGTCTTAATGTGAATAGGAACATTCTCTGCTTCATTAGTCCGGATTATTCGGTAAACCGGACATTTTGTTGGGAACGGACGTGTTCGGATAAACGAGGGTTCACTGTACTTACAAGCATATGAATAGGAGACGGATTTAGATAGTCTGGTATAATTTGAAACGCATGGTTTAACCCTTTACCAAACGCCACATTTTCGACTGTCCAAATGGAAAGAGTTTGCAGACAACATTTCAAAATGTGATGAAATTGTAAAATAATCATCTTGTAGGGCAGAACACATTGTGGAAAAATGAGAAATTGCTCGTTCAGAGCAATTTCTCCTTTTCTCACAATTTTTTCGCTAGTCGTCTATAACAAACTGTTCAAATATCGGTTATGTTCGGTAATGGTTTCAAGGTCGCAACAATACCCCGATGAGCGATTTGCCTCCTTTTCAAACAATAGCGTGAGTTACTATCTTGCGCAAACCTATAACAACTCGTAAACATTGTGTTTGGAGTTGCCACTGTGATAGACATCATGGATTTATTCATGGTAGAAGCTGTCGATGGAACCGAAGCATTTAACAACTCGTTTATCAGACTTATACCGTTCTTTTGTTCGCGAATCAATGCGACATAATTTGTCCGATTCGATCAACCTAACAGTCGAACCCATGATGGTGAGTAATAGGTCATATTGAAAGATGGTTATAAAATATTGGTTATTATGATTGTGTATGTATGGCATAATCAGCTTTACCCTTTTCCAAACGCCAAATTTTAAAAATATTCCAATTTTTGAAAGAGTTTGCAGACGACATTTCAAAACGTAGTATACTTCTGATGGGGTAGAAAACATTATGGGAAAAGGAAAAATTGCTCGTGTATTCTAAATTTGTTTTGATATTCAGTCACATATTATTACATATTGTAATCTGTAAAAATGAGATAAAAGATACAATAAGAGTGTCTACATATTGAAACAAGCATACGCTTGTTAAATTTCAAAGAGACTTGATGTGGAATAGCTTTAGCCGTAACAATTGATCGACTCAGCAAATAAATAAAATGCCGCCGGTATAGCATCAATCTGAAGTTATCCGGTTTATCCAATGAAAGCCATTTATTTCACAGGACACAGGCCCGAGTAGTTAGAATTGGTAAAATGTGCATATTGTAGGTTCTAATTTTAACGGAAACTCCCTCAGCAATTAAGCAATAGAGGTATATGCCCTTGGTAAAACGCTTTGTGCTTTAGATATTCTTTACCGGGGATCAATCACTTCACTTTAGATTTTCGAACATAATCATTTCAACATCTATACAATCGAAAACTTTTGAAAATTCTTTGAAATAAAATCAACTTTCCTATGATAAGCAATTTGTGTATTTGTTGCATTAGCGTTAATGCAACATTACAGACTAACGAATGGCGTTCATGTTATATGATTTAAGTTTACTATACATTTTAGCTTGAAATAAAAAAAAAGATACGAATGGAATACTTCAAACAGAAACGTACACATTCCAGACACATCCCCTTGTGAAAATAGCGCCTGCTTTAACCAAACTTTTTTCCCGCGGAGTTATTGGAAATCTAGCCAGCCTCCTCTCTCCCTCTCTCCTCTAGGGGGAAGGGGGGACCCCCTAACGTAACAGCGGTACCAGTTAAACTACTACTCACATAAACTGACGAAACAAATACTCATTTCACTGGGTACCGTCCTTAGGTATTGGTGATGATGATTCTTCCGTTTGTGCTCTATGGACAAACAGCGTGTATGGCATAACTCAAACAGTTCTTTGACATTTAATATTGATACTGCATACGAATTTTCTTTTTTATTTGTGTTTTGTCGTATGTTATATGAACTAAATCTCGATAAACAATATACGTATTCATGTGATTTACTCTAACATACGTAATTCTACGTATGAAGGTTTGTGACTACAAATAAAGATACTTATAACAATTGTATAGATATTTAACATTATAAGAGGCGGTACTGCAATCACAGTGTATTGTGAAAGAATACAAAGATCTGGGATATTTCTGTGGCAGCTTCCATCAACAGTAAGTAAATCTGATGATACTAATTATAAAACTATTTAATTATTTATCGCTTTTTTCATCGGCGATTGACATAAAATAATACACTCTCGTAGAACATTTTAATCAAAGGGTAATACTTGTGAACCAGTTCCTTGTTTTACTAGGAAGAGGTGTGTAGTATTAGGAAGTTGTGGACTAACAAGTGTCTGCAAATGCTCTATCTTTGATTAATTTTGATTTTTCATGAGCTAATTGTTTTTGAGTTCTGTACTTATGGAAATGTCTGATACAACCTTAATCAAAGTCATGAGGGAAAAAACAATTATTAAACTGGTAAGTGTATGCAAATGTTCCATTTTGGTTAGCTATTTGACTTTTCACAAGCAGTACGCTGTTCATTTGAAAATAAATATATCAATATAAACCTACAACCATACACTTCGACATTCTGATATCGTTATCATTTCAAACGAACATCATGATTGAACAAAGAAAAAGAAAAATAGAAAAAATAACACAAATTAATCAACATTTATCTTGGATGAAAATAATTACAAAAAATGCGACACATGAGTAACGTTTCAAATTAATAAGAATGGCGGATTGAAATCGGGATTATCTTATTTCATTGTGTCGGGATCAAATGTAATTGTAAACAGGTGAATATGCATTAGAATTTAGTTATGGCGAAATACTCTAGATATAAAATCACGTTTCATACTTCATATTGAATGTCTACTAGACCTTTCAATTAAACTGTTACAGAGAACAAATCTCTACACTTTCCTATGTAGGTTAGATATAAGTTGGTATATCTGACCTTGCAATTTGCACAGACTCCGTGCGTAGACATTTCACGACCTCTGATTAGCGCACTAATCATTTCTATTGTTGACTATCGACACATGGTGTCAGTCGTTACGATTTCGATTAACAACACAGAACAGAACGTACGTTTATTTAGACTTGTACAATGTAAGTCATCTACAACATATATAAAGTACAAATTGATGTCAACGTGAAAAACATATACAATGTACTGATTGTTACAAAAGGTAGTTTTGAAAAGCAAAAAAAAAGAAACGTTTATTTTGCTATCTTTGGGGGTGAACATATTCATTCATGCGTCAACACTTAAAACCTTTATGCAAGATTCTCCTTTATTCCAAAGATGGATGCCGTTGTTCCAGGGGTAGATCGTCGGCTTCTGGATACGAGGGTCGTGGGTACGAATCCCGTGAGATAACGGATCTGCCTGGCGAACTTTCGTTAAGTCACATTCGCTACGAGTCCTGGTTATGCATCCAGGAAGCAGAATCAATAGTGATTAAGCTAAGTTGTAAGACCTTGTACCAAAATTGATTTAAAACAAATAAGTAACAAGTTTAAACTTATTCCAAAGCTGCAGGAGGCCTGTATTGTTATGCAGTAGGTTTCGTTTAAAATTCTATGTTAATAAACTTATTTATTTCATATCAATTGTAAAACAGGTTCTTATAACTTAGACTTATAAAGTTGGATTTTGCTCCCGGTATGCACAACAGCAAGTACTCGCACACACCTGTGTATTAATGAAAGATCGCAAGGTCGAGTCCGCTTCTCACGGGAATCGAACCAACGACCCCCGTGTCCCGGGCCGACACTCTCACCATGAACCACTGTCCTCCAAGTGTGAAACGAGCATTCGCGCTATTCTGTACTTTTGTCGAAAACTAAGTTACCGGAAAGTCAGGGGACTGCTTTCTGACGCTTCCTGTTAACGTTATTTAATTAGAGTGTCGCCCCATTACTAGGTCTGAGTTCAGGACGCTTTTACCGTCGCAATGATTTTGTTGGACAGACATTATAGATACAGTCAGACTTGTGTTAAGAGGCCAGCCTATGGGACAGAGTAAATTGGCTGTATAAGACAGGTTGGCTGCTTAACACAAATTGATTTACACTATAAATCTAACAATGGGACTTTCTGTAGTGGTTGTTTAAGACAGGGTGGCTGCTTAAAAGGGTGGTTGCTCAACACAAGTTAGACTGTATGCGTTTAAAAACTAAACTAGTTTAAAAGTTTTCTTTATCTAGACGACTAATGTGCTGATAATTAACGCATTACACTATATTGCCACGTTTTGCGTCTTCCAGCAGACGACTTTCAAAAGGGATAGTGGCAAAAGGAGTAATTGCTTGTCACCAGCAATTTCTCCTTGTGGCACAATGTTCTTTCAATTTATTCACATATCACAACAGCAGAATTGAAAGGTTTATCACATGTTCACAAAGCTTTCACAAATTGCAACTCCTTCATAGTAGTCAAATATAGTAATGATGTTATGTATATTATGTAATAAAGATATGTGTGAGAGTCTTTTGAATAACGAGTTGAAATATCCTTTTTATGTTAAATTAATATTTATCCAAAATTAGACTGCTCAATACATTTCACATAGTTAGTTATATAATTACTATATCTTGTACTCTATACAAATCTGAAACGATTTTCTTTTTAATGATTACACACGCTTGTTGTTTGCAAGCGTCTAGAGTAAGAGTTTTTCATGAAGCAGGAAATGCATATGGCTATTTTAAACAATAAATACAAAACCATAACCATTTACCGAACGGCAAATTCTCGACTGTCCCTAAAAGAGTTTCAGATGACATTTTAAAATTTGATGAAATTGAAATAATCTTCTGATAGGGCAGACAACATTGTGGGAAAAGAAGAATTTGCTCGTTAAGAGCAGTTTCTCCTTTTTCCACAATGTTTTCCAGAGTCGTCTGCAGCAAAGTGGTTACATATCGTTATTGTTTGGTAATGGGTTAACAAGCAATTTTGCATAATATCTCAACTACCTATAGCAGAACTGTAAATTCCAAAAATTGTTAAGTAAAAGGCGGTCTATCGTCTGCTGAATGCAGGAATGCTATTACACGTATGGGTTATTTACCGAGACCATTAATATCATAAAGTGTTAATAAACCGTATCTTGAGGTCACCATTTCCCCCATGTTAAAGTTTTTATTGCTTCTTTGATAGACAGTACAACAAATAAATGTGCCAAATGGATATTTCTGTTAAAAGGTGTTTGTTCACAGATGAGAAAATTTTGAAGTCGAATTAATTGTCGTTGAGGCAAGACAGATTTTGTGTTGTCATTTGATAAACGACTTAAAGTACCTATTAACCAAATAACAAACAATAACGATTCTTGACAAGTTTGTTGCAGGCGACTCTGGAAAACATTGTGGATCAATGGGGAAAATGCTCTTAACGAGTAATTTCTCGTTTTCCCTCAATGTTTTCTACCGTATAAGAAGATAATTTTTCAATTTCATTACATTTTGAAATGTCTTCCGCAAGCGCTCTCAATTTGGGGCAGTCGAAAACTTGTCGTTTGGTAAAGGGTTAATAGAACACTGCCTCCAGGAAGCATAGAACCATATACAGTGAACCCTCGTTTATCCGGACACCGATTATCCGGATGTCTCGCAATCCGAACAAAATTGTAAGGGAACGGAATTATTGGACCAGTTTATTGCAGACGACTTTTGAAAACATTGTGGGTAAAGGAGAAATTGCTCGTGACGAGCAATTTCTCCTTTTCCCACAATGTTTTCTGCCATATCAGAAGATTATCTTTGAATTTCATCACGTTTTGATATGTCTTCTGCAAACTCTTTCAATTTGGGACGGTCGACAAATTGGCGTTTGCTAAAGGGTTATAACTATACACCACTCATACAGACCGTTTATGTCTTAATGTGAATAAGAACATGCTCTGCTTCATTAGTCCGGATCATTCGGTAAACCGGACATTTTGTTGGGAACGGACGTGTTCGGATAAACGAGGGTTCACTGTATGTGAAGTTGGTACGAGCTAGTTGCTAGTTCTCAAATGCGGTGTCACCCTTTTAGAATGAAATATATACAGTGTATCAACCACTGTTCAATATCAAAAACGATATAATTTGACTCCAAATGCCTATTTTATCAGCTCGTATCATAAAATAGGACAGCTGTTGTGCCGTTTTAAAGATTTTTAATTTGCCTACATACATGTGGGTTAACAACCACCTTTAATTAATCTATTTTTTATTGTTGCAATGATTATCGATAACTGTAAGTGTAATATGCTGAACACACCACAAAACTCTTCATGGGGGATGGGGTAAACGTAACCGATCATTAATACTAGAAGTCAAGCATTCGTGTATCAAATAGAATATAGCCATTTTATACGAATGGTATAAAATAGAAATACCACGAAACAAAATACCCTTTTTATTTCTTTGATAATTGTAGTTCCATACACAAGTCTTAGACATCTCGTAAAGCAATAAATATCTTCGAAAGCTTTTTTGTTAATTACAGAGGAACAACACTTATATGGGTACATAAATATGTACACTGGTCGATGTGACATGTCATTGGTATATCTTGAAGTGGCTTTACACAAAAACTGTAATCTCTTTTTCATAAAAAAGCTTAGTACGGTTAGGAAATTATGGTCAGATCTGTATAACATTTTCGAATCTCGTATTAAGCTGTGTCTTTTATCTATTCATTTAATCATAAATCTATTTCGTTACAAATTTTGCCTTTTAGGTTTTGGTTCATAACAAGCTTATTTTTTACCGTTGCAGAGGTGTAAAAACACAAATATTTATCAGTCCAAGCCGAAATTAGTTAATGTGCTTCTTGATCGATCACCGTTCCACTCAATGAAATATTAACGATTCGGAAGTCATAATCACAGAGTTATACCATCATTAACGTAGGCGATGGTTGAATAAATAATCTCTGTACTGTTCCCTTCCTCTGACTAGCAAATTTTCAAAGTAAAATGACCTACAAACCTAGCCTTATTATTCATGGTTCGTTTACTAACTAAATTTGAGGATGTTTGGTGTTACGTTAGGGTAGAGGGCTTATAATCGATCCTTTTAAAACTCTTTTTTCGCCGGATAACTTCGGTCATTCTCGGCAAAAATCGGTCAGGCCCAAAACTATTTCCTTCAATCCGAACAATTCCGGTCCCGTCCGATATATACCGAGAACGACCGAAGTAATTCGACACAAGAATGGGTTTCATATTGATGGTTTATGGATATTCTACCTTACCTTTTTTCTTAGCTTACACATAACCACCACAGAAAGAGTGCA
This sequence comes from Cerastoderma edule, assembly GCA_947846245.1. NCBI lineage: Eukaryota > Metazoa > Mollusca > Bivalvia > Cardiida > Cardiidae > Cerastoderma > Cerastoderma edule. The sequence goes on along the minus strand of OX401412.1, from coordinate 8,234,218 downwards.
ATTAACCACGTTACCTAATTACGTCTTATTATAAGTATATATTCCGCTCCACGTTTATCTTTCCGTATAATTGTGAACTGGGGCATTAAGTTCATTCACTAATGAACTCACGTACTGCGGCCTAGCTTAGTTCAAAGCCACTTTATAACACCCTTTCATGGTCGTTTATGTGTAAGCGCATTTAAGACTTTTTCACATTATGAAGTCGGTGTTCGATATGTCAATGCTCACCCGTTCAAGATGGTCGTTTCTGATTAATAAGAAAATATCATAGATAGTGTTCTGTGAGTAACAAATGTTAAAAATAGTGATTTAACTCTTTACCAAACGCCAAATTTGCGACTGTCCCAACTGAAAAACTTTGCAGACGACATTTCATAATGTGATGTAATTGAAAAGTAATCTTTTGTCAAGAGCAATTTCTGTCTTTCCCACAATGTTTTCCAGAGTCGTATGCAACGAAGTGGCAACATGTCGTAATTCTTTGGTAATGGGTTAAACGCTCCTTGTCACCAACGAATGGCATCTTTATTTCTCTTTTCTTAAGTTGCTGATAACTAATGATTTCATTAAGAAAGGTTACACACTCCTTCTTACCTTTTAGTCCTTTGTTGTTTAATGTTTACATACTTTTTAATGGGGAAATAAGGTATACGCATACACAGTCAGATGCTTGTAAGAGAGAGTTGTGTGATGTTTGTATCTAAGAATACTGCCATTCACCTAATGGTATGGGAAAATTAAATTTCAGATGATTGTTAACGTAATAAACTGTTAACCAAATCTCCAACACATATGCGTTATATCTTCGCAATACGATAGCAAAACCGACTGAAACTTGCACCAATCATCTATTTTTAAAGATATAATTTTATGGATCTTTGTTTCCTTTTTATTCGCAGAAAATATTTTTTCTATAAGTAAAATATCAATATGTGCGATAGTCGCTTTAATTGTAATTAACGGTGAGTATGCGAGTCAAGATAAAATCATCTACACGAAAATCCGAGGACTAAGATTTTTTTTTTTTAAAGAATAACAGTTATAGTCATCTTTTCCTCATCCTCTTGTAGAAGTGATTCTTTAACGGTCTATAAATGATTGAAACCATTTCATACTGAGTGACCTTATCTCTCTCTGCAAGGATTAATTCGGTCTGTAATGAACTTATGAAGGTCATACCTATACTGTTATTGTTCTTTACGTTTTATTGGCTATCCCGTCTTTACTGCCTTAGGTCTATTTTCCTTTGCAGAAAAAAGAAACATGTTTTATTGCATATTTAGCACCCAATGTGTTAATTATCAAGTTCTTTTGGTTAAGTTATTAATGTTTTGTACTGACTTGCACCGTATTCTGATTCGCATCACATCCAATAAACACGTGTAAATGCACTGCCTTTATTATAACATATTGGTACATTTTACTTGAATAAAACCATCAATATATTAACGAACTCTTACATGCTACAGCAAATCAATTGCTGATTAATCATTTAAGATAGCCAGGTTATCCTTATTGGAGCATTGCCCGACATTTATCACTTTATGAAGAATTTCAAAATGTGATGAAACTGGAAAATAACCTTCTTATAGTGCAGAAAATATTGTGGGAAATGGAGAAATTGCTGGTTAAGAGCAATTTCTCCTTTTCCCACAATTTCTTCCAAAGACGTCTGCAACAAACTGGTCAAATGTTGTTATTATTTGGTAATGGGTTAAGATAACGACGGCTATTTCCTTCTTAAGTCTAAATGGTTTCGAAATATTTAGTTAGTCTGGCTCCTGTCGTACTAATGGTAAGGGGCAGGTAATCCCGACTGCATGTTTAGTGGCAACCAAAACGCAACACTTCTAAAATGTCTAGATCTTGATAAATTTTGCATTTTGTGACTACTTCTGAGCTAAATGTTTTCGATTGCATAAGTACATCGGAAAGAGTACTCGAGCTGTAAACTATCTAAGAGAATTCGCCTCATATGCATAAGCCTTTTGGGGAAAAGTATTTTAACGTTAGCTCTCGTTAACATTAACTTTCTAAGCGCACTAGTTAAGCGAGATTCTTTTACAGTGAACCCTCGTTTATCCGAACTCGTCCGTTCCCAACAAAATGTCCGGTTTACCGAATAATCCGGACTAATGAAGCAGAGCATGTTCTTATTCACATTAAGACATAAACGGTCTGTATGAGCGGTGTATAGTTATAACCCTTTAGCAAACGCCAAATTGTCGACCGTCCCAAATTGAAAGAGTTTGCAGAAGACATATCAAAACGTGATGAAATTCAAAGATAATCTTCTGATATGGCAGAAAACATTGTGGGATAAGGAGAAATTGCTCGTCACGAGCAATTTCTCCTTTACCCACAATGTTTTCAAAAGTCGTCTGCAATAAACTGGTCCAATAATTCAGTTCCCTTACAATTTTGTTCGGATTGCGAGACATCCGGATAATCGGGGTCCGGATAAACGAGGGTTCACTGTATTATCAAATGCTCTTAAGAGAATAACTTTCTAACATTACCAGAGCGAGTTCCTTTCAATTGCATGACAGCATTTGACAAGGTCAAATGCATAGGTGAGAGTATTTTACCAGGACACTAGCTAAGCGAGATCTTTTAATTGGATTAAAGTTATTGCACTGTTCTCATGATAGATTGAAATAGGGCAGATTAGTATCGAATTGTTCATTACCAAAAGCATTAATGGAGCAGTTTGTACCGTTAGATAGAACTTTTTCATTGAATAACTCTATAACTTTCAAGTTTAAGTGAATTTCGTATCAAGGATTGTAATGGGGCAAATAATTTTTATGGATTGGGAGCCTTTACTATTGAAGAATAAAATATCACATGAATAAGACTACACCTTATTATAAAGACTGATCAGGGACGAGCTTTGACGCATATACTCAACATGAAACCTTTTTGAACACCATCGACACATTAACACGTGATTCGGAGAGAAACCGTACATTCCGGGCCCCCGTGGAATCGTGAAGCTAAGCTCTGGCACAACCTGAACGGAAATCTATTAACAATATCTGACAGATCGCCATATATTTCTATAAAACGTTGACCTTTACGAGGCAGTTGATAGAGTAAATGGGGAGAAACATATATACTGTGGTGCTAACTCTATTTAGAGTACAGTCGAACCCCGGTTATTCGAATGCATTGGGATAGTTCCTTTAATTCGAAATATGCATGGTTTCGACGATTCCAAATCGAAGAAGATGTGTTAAACAAAACAAGATATTCGCCATAAAAAGATTGAGGAAAGCCTAAACCGTCGGCCCTCATTTCTTTAACAATTTTTATTTGAATTCACAAAATGCGTTATACCCATATTAAACAAAAAATCGCAGATGTTTTTGGGGAAGCACACTTAGATCAGTTTAACTTGTGCGTCTTTTATTCTCCAACGAAAAGAAATATCTGTCTTTATAAAACAATAAATTGATGGATTTATTGGCGTTATCATTTTTTTACTTTTTACACATTTAACGAATTTTGCTATAATGATCAAGGATGAGAATAAAACAGAGGTTTCACAAAAGGTATCGAACCCGACGTTGTGTGTAAAACTTATGGTATCAAATCCGATAAGGTGTGTATGGAGTGAACTTTCCACAAAACTTGTATTTCCTGTCAGGTTCTGCAAGGTCTTACATTTACAGGCAACTCAACATAAACCAAGTTATCCCGAACGAAGGCAAGTTTCCATTTTTTCAATTGTGACAGACGCCCGTGAGAGACACATAATTCATATCTCAATCATTTCATTAAACGTCTGGGACAATATTGGCCAAGCTTCGGTTAGAAAGCTGAGGTTAATCTTTAGCCTTGGACTGGTTGTTCTCTTGGGACTTTGGGACGGTTTGTCAACTCTAAACCCGTTATGCCCGCCTGGCGTCACGTGACATTATCTAATCACGTTATAGACCTGATTAACTGGTGGCCATCTTGCTCCATTTACGTGGACGCTTTGCTTTATTGGGTGTTTGATTTGTCCAAGAATAGGTGCGGACAAGCGTAATCGAAATTGGCCTAAGGGAACGACCCTGGTTAACCTGTTACCAAACGCCAAATTCTCGACTGTCCCAAATTGAAAGAGTTTGTAGACGACATTTCAAAATGTGATAAAATTTAAAAAATATCTTCTGGTAGGGCAGATAACATTGCGGGAAAAGAAGAAATTGCTCGTTAAGATCATGACTTGATATTGTCAATTTGTTTATTATTACACTAATTCTGTATCAGACTTGCTTTGAGTTCAACCAAGATCAGAGGTTATCTGACTGACTGTTACCATGTTCATTATAATAAGTGCATATACATGCACGCTATGCGAATTTCAGCACGAAAGCAACAAGTACTCGAATTTCCAAGACTCTCCTTTCTTCAAATAAATGCGTGATTATTGCCAAAGGTTTGACAAGTGAACGTGGCATTGCTTCAGCTAGGTTTATCTACAGTCAATCTTGTTTAACCCTTAACCAAACGCCAAATTTTTAACCGTCCCAAATTCAAAGAGTCATTTCGAAATATTATGAAATTGAAAGACAATCTCCTTATAGGGTAGAAAACATTGTTGGTAAAGGAGAAATTGCTCATGAAGAGCTATTTCACCCTTTTCCACAATGTTTTCCCTAGTTTTAGGCAACAAACCGGTCAAATGTTGTTTTTGTTTGATAATGTATTAAGCGAACTCATTTAAACAGTGTGTCAAAAGCTTTTAAACCTTAGGCTTCATCAAAACAGGACGCAGGGTACCAGAGCTTTCTGGATGATACGTATAAAGCCCTTGCTAGTCTTATGTCCCACGAGTCTGTCTCTTTCAACTGTGTAGTCGATTAAAAATTGATTGGGAATCTAACCACGGTTTCAAATCCATATATCCATATTTCGCGTATTTTCTAACCACGAGAAATTACTTAATACTTCAAATTATATTAATATTTAATATTTTATGGCATATTTTCAACAAACCAAAAACCTGTCTGATTCTAATTATTTATGACAGATGAATTCAATATACATATATGTCTGATAGATTGTTTGACGTCATCCTAGCGTTAACATATGGAATAACTTGTTATGAGATATTTCTACTTATACCCCTAGAGGTTCTACTCATAAACAATATAAACCTGTCACTCCAATTAACAATGAAAATGTTGTTAGCTTACACCCTTTACAAAACGCCAAATTTTCGACTGTCCAAAATTGAAAGGGTTTGCAGACGACATTTCAGAATGTGGTGGAATTGAAAAATAATCTTCTGATAGGGCAGAAAACATTGTGGGAAAAGGAGAAATTGCTCGTTAAGAGCAATTTCTCCGTTTCCGACAAAGTTTTCTAGAGTCGTCTGCATCAAAGTGGTAAAATGTTGTTAGTGCTTGGTTATGGGTTAAACCAAGGTAATGTACAGCTGTTCTCTTATAAATCCCCTTAGCACGCATTGTTTTCATCCATTTTTGTTTGTTTTCTCAAGTTCTAAGGATTAGTTAACAACGTGCCATGTAATCCGGAATTATAAAGGAAGTTAGCCGTCATTTTTGAATGAATGCTCTGAGCGAGCTGCGTGCAATACTTCGCGCTTCGTGAATACAGAATTAGTAGGAAATATTTTCAGAACTGTTTTTATACAGATACTATTATATAACAATCATCTAAATGCAGCACTTATCTTATGAAACAACGAAAAAGAAACAGAAAAGGCTCCATTACCATTATCTAACAATATGAAACCGTTTTGTTGAAAAAAAAGAGGTTAAACACTTTTCAAGAAATGTTTACAATTATGTTATCGACATTACGAGATACCAACGGTTTAATTGGGAAAAGAAGCAATAGTATTGCACTTTATCTAAATGCAGATACCGAATAATAAATATTCTTATAAAAATTCAAGCCGTTTCGAAACAAAGTCACTTATATTCACACCAAGTCACTAATTATCCTTAAATGCTGATTAGTTATGTCGATTGTCCGGAACAATTACTTCGAACGTGCTCGTCTGAATAAACCGTTCCTTTGTGTGATTGACATTCCGTGTACATTTACGTTCTTTTACAAAAATCCAAGATGGCTGCTCATTAACCGGATGTGGATGGACGGGTTTGTAGACATTATCGGGTCTACACCGGAAGTTGATTGAAACGTACGTGAAGCGCAGGGAGAAAACAAGTCTTCACCAATGACTGCTAGCTTTCCGCTTGATTTTCTTTTCACAATTTCGATAAATTCCCCCTCCCAAAACTGAAATTATTGAACAGTTTACTTTATATATGTATATATCGTGATTGTTTATCATCCACGAATGAAATATTCCCGCATCTCGTCAACAATTGACATGGGCCGACGGATAAACTCTCACGTCCGCTACAACAACAACAACAACAACACGTTGCGTGATCTTTTGTGGAAATCTCGCGTTTTCTCGCGGCGCGCGTTATATCTTGCACAATAAACAGTTAATGAATATGGATGACACGCGATCTAAGACGCAAGCGATGTCCAACCTAATGACGTTCGGACTAACTTAACACGTTACTTCATCAAGAATTCTGTTACAGGAAAGAACGAAATTGAGTCGAAACTGACAGCTATTGTAGGGATCAAAATAACATTAATACATATTTTCGAAATTTTAAGAAACCGTTGTTTCAAAAGAGGAAACTGCTCGTTACGAGCAATTTCTTCTTTTGTCACAACGGTTTTTAGACATCTGCTGGTGATATGAAAAATCTGCTGAAAGATGATGATGGTGATTGGTAGACGGGTTCTATACATAATACTGCCCTTATTGACATATTCCATTCGTCTGAGATTGATTCATATGGAAAGGTAAGATGTTATTCGATGCCAGACAATAAATGCATGACCTAAAGCCTGCACTCCATATAAAAGAAACATTTGTGTTCGTCGTTCACTTCTTTCAGTTAGAAATGTAAAAAAAGGTAAGGTTTTTTATGGGGTTATCTATATGACGAACTTCATTTATTTCCCCTGGCTGTTGAAGGAAAAGCGTTGCCAAGGTTACAAAAGGTCGGTCATCAAGAAAGAACCGGAAATGTTACATAATCAAGTGGACAGTATGACCTAGTGTCGGGTCAATGTGAATGTGTCTTAACCCTTTCCTAAGAAGGGCATGTTGCTTTTTCACAAAGTCAACTGACGGCTTTGGTATAACATACAAATGCTAGTTATAGTTTTGATTATACAAGAGAATTCAAAAAAGACAACTATGACAATTAGACTCGTTTGAAAACAGATGCACATGTCGTGAATATAGGCATGTTTGATCCTTGAAGTTTTATTTTAAGACACGATGCGATACAAAAAGGTAAAATGAACAAATCACATTACACCAAAAATTAATGTGTTTCAAAATATATGTAATAAAACCTCCCAAAACCAAATTAATCCTGATCTTAACGCATCTGCTGGTGTTACTAAAGGCCATCATGATTAACAGTCTATGGGGTTTTTTTTCTCGGAGAATTTTACTTTTTTTCATACAGGAATTAACTAATTTTCACCATCGATCATTGTCGTCCGTTGTTGCTTTCAATTTTAGCTGGACACACATTCTTTTTAACCCTTTACCAAACACGACATAGTTTACTGTCCCAAATTGAAAGAGTTTGCAGACGACATATCAAAACGTGATGCAATTGAAAAATAATCTTCTGATAGGGCAGATAACATTGAGGGAAAAGGACAAATTGCTCGTCACGAGCAATTTCTCCTTTTCCCACAATGGTTTCAAGAGCCGTCTGCAATAAAGTAGTTTAATGTTGTTATTGTTTGGTAATGGGTTAAGAGGGAATCAGTTAATTTTATGCATAAGATTAGTAAATCAGGATTACCCAGCGCGCCAAGCATCCTAGAATAATGAATTCCTGACATTTTCATGGATTATACGTGTGTATGTATTATTGTTGTTGTGATATAAACATACAAACATTGGCTTGACTTGGATACACATAAATCGTGCGTTCATTCCAGGGCATCAGTAGATACGTTTCTTATAATTAGTTGTTTGCATTATTGGGTTTGTAAAATCACGTCACCATATTCTCTTAAAGATATGGATTACCTTTATCAACTCTCAAACAACATTTAAGGTATATGTATATTTTGTTGATATGATTGGAATTTCTTGTGAAAACAACTAAATACTGTATTGAATGATTCAGAATTTCGGAAAGAATAGAGTCATGTATCCCTTTAACGCCTACTTCCTTGCGGTGTCTAAAGGATCACAACTTGCAATACCTGACATTGATGGATGACATTCGTCATAAGAGGACTACTCTGATATTCAGACATGTGACACGACGTTAGGCTCAATGTCAGGAATGATCGGGCATGATATCTTTGTTTCCTGGGATTGTTATGTTAGAGTACATTACTAGCCCGGCACCGCTAATGGGCCTCCGTGATCTAGTGACTATAGTACTTTACCCGAAATCGCATGACTCTTTTACAAGTGTATTCAAATGCTAGATTTAATGGGTTTAGGTTTCCAACAAGATTTCGAAGATTCTGCCACGTATCATTATGAGCAGTTTAGACATGGGTTTTGTTATCGAATATAGTTGCCTATTCCTCTATAAATGAATTATTGTTGGTGCGATTGCAAAGGCAAACACATGGATACACCCTACAACAGGGTTGAGGTAACGTGTATGAAAAAAATCAGCGGAGCTGCTCTAATGCCAAGCCTTTTCCGGGACAATGCATTTTGTATATTACCTCGATGCTCGTTCTTTCCTCCTTTCCGACATAAGAACTCTGCGATAAGACGGTACGGTAGATGAAACATACGTTTCAAACCTCTGTGTGTGTTTAACTTCACTTCAGAAATACTGAGCTTCCTTTGAAAAGTATGCCTTGGGAAAAGGATGGTAAAACACATGCAATACGACGAGTCAAACTTCACGGTGTTCTCCGTCAATTGATTTCGACTCAGTCGACCTACGACAAGGAAGAATTTCAATATTTATGAGTCGTTTTGCATTTAAAAGTTTCAATACAACATAAACCCGAGCGAGAACCATCGCGTTGATCGTATTTCGGTTATTATCTATGCATTATCAGCATTCAGGCAACAACTTAAATACTAATGAGGAATTAGCTGAATAGCATACAACACATTAAGATTGATGATAATGACATTTGATAAGTGATAATTACATTCATAAATAATCATGTGATATAGTGCAGTGTTACTACGTGTTCAAAAGTTTTGAAATATAGAAAATGCAAGTAGTGATCTTTAAGAATTCTGTAATACATTGACTAGTACTGGCATAATTCCGGTGTTCTCGATTCAATTCCAACCTCTTGAGTGGGGAGTATTGATAAGAATGTTTATGATAACCCTATCGATTGTTGACCTCTTAGGAGACTCCAATATATGATCCCTAAAGACAAAGCCTTGAGCACAAATTACACAAAGGTGGCACATTATTTCGCCATCAGCTCAACAACGTTGTTTCCACACGGTGTCCATTTGCATTTCCAATTACTCGAACACCTCAAAGAATACGATGGCGTCTACTTTTAAATATACAGCGTGTTTAACCGGAAGCTTGCTACGTACGTTCTGTTGTCCTGCACGCTACATGTAGAAATGGGCTTCTATTTATAAGCACATCCGGGCTAATTGTTTAACCCCATCTGGGTACGTACGTCAATGTAATTGGTTCTTAGTTCGAACGAAGTTTGAAAATCATTTAATGGTACCTTATTACTGGGTCTCTTGCAGAAAACTTTTGAAACCACTCTGGCAAAAAAATGAACTATTCCTAATTGACAATTAATCCCACAATTACAACATTTTTCCAAATATCTTATAGAAAATTGTATTTTGATTTTTACTTTTTTTTGTCGTCTGTTGCCTTTTCCAGTTTGGATGATTCACAATTTCCTTGAAAGGGGAGTTGGTCTAAAGATCCCTTTGGCAAATCCTAATGTAAAGAATGGTTATCATGATAAATACAGATCATCATTCGTCAGTGAAAGCACGGAATCATTGGTAACAGTGAATCTTATTAAAGTCTACGATTATTGAAGCATCGGCGTACGTGTCCATCGAATGTTTTAGATAGAGTATATTGTTACCACTTTGACGTCTAGAACAGCTTTCGTACGTCAGGTATGTAGGTTCGCAGTATGACAAAATACAGAAGCTCTACCGCACCACACAGTCAATAGGAATAATCAAACATTTGAATTCTTAACACTAATCGTCATAGTAGATATACGAGGAATGAGGCGATAACAGATGTGTATCTATATACCATTTCGCCTTCGTACACTCAGAGCAATCAGATATCCTAACAAACCAAACATCTTCCCTTTAAATGTGTTGACGTAGTCGTTGAAGTGAAAGAACTCCCTCAAATCGAATCAAATAAACAAGCACAATAGAGTGAATTACATTATTGCCTGGGTTTTTGTATGTGGTCAGAGCGTGAATTCAAGGAGATGCACTTTAACGTACGTAATATCCCATACAAAATAGTGTTAAAGCCTACTGCAGGATGGTAACACATGTTAGTGGCGAAACGAATTCCAATATAACAACGTGGTAATTCGATTAAGGAATGCAAAGTAGTAGTTTAGTAACATTGATAAAAATGGCAAGTGGTAGTTGGTATAGGTCTTATTATATTTGTTTTTTTTTTCGAAATGTCTTTTCAAAATGGCAGTTGTTCCATTTTTTATCAAGGAACAGGGATTGGGTAATAAGATTGAGTTTATTGTGAAAAATAAGATTTGCATATTGAGGACACGAGTGGTGGGAATACGACCTGATTAGATTTAAGTGCCCCGAGAAAAGGTGGGCGTTTTCTTTTTGACTCTAAGAACGTACACTAGGGCACATGTAGGACCAAATTGGCACAGTGAAAAGATGTTCATTCTCTTTGACTAGGTTGATACTTTGATAAATTTACGAATGGAAAATGTTTTGTATGCCATTTCTTTCAATTGAAATGACCGTAGAAGTAAGTTCAAGCACCAATGTGAATAAAATTGAAATTACTCATAATGGACAACTTCCACTTATGTTACTAAGAAAGGGTACTTGCTGTAGCAATAGAAATAATGCTCGTTTGATTGAAACAGCCTGTTTTTAGATAAAGTTGGTTGGCACCAATATGTTGTTACACAGAACGTTATTGAAACAACGACGGTTCATCGTGGAACACGATTCATAAAATTCTAAAAACATATAATCCCAGCAACATTTTTTAACTTTGCCAAAGTAACCGATGTGGTCGTTATCGATATGCAGGGAAGCTTCCACTTTTCGCAACAGTAAATAAAAAAAAACACTCTTGTTGGATTTCCTTTCGGGTTCTTCCAAGTCACGTATTTGTCTCTTTGATTTGGTCATCAATATAAATGAGGCGGCACTCATGAATGAGCTTGTACTTATGCGTTTTTTTCAGCAGATTACTTTTGTTTTCTACTTTTTTATACACGCCATGTTCAGACAATCTATGTTCGAAAACCGCCGTTGAATTTTGTTTCCATTTTGGCTGTGCCGTTTGCTCCAAGACCCTGCGGAGAATTTCTAGTCGAGGGATGCGAATGACCTAGGAACGTTAGCCATCGACCGCGATTTCTCTATCGAGTGTTACACGTAACGTCGTTATAAACCATGGGACATCATATGACACCAGAACCAGAAAGTCGGTGCTAGAAACATGGCGTATATTAGATAGAAAAAATAATGCGCCTAAAAAAGCAAATAAACCTATAGCGCGGCCATCTTCTTCGGACATCTTTCGTATTTTTCACGTGATAGTATTTTCTCAACAAAACACTGATAGGAATGAGGGCATGATGGTCAATGCCCTGACGTCAATTAGTACAAACATGAGTACAAATGACAGCAAGCAAGCCCCACAGAAATTGAGTTATGTCTTTTCACATTAAGACTGGACCTCGTGGAAAAGGCCACACAGTCCTTAATGTACATCCATGCTTCGCCCCTCTCCGCGTGGGTTCAAATCCTGAGAGGGATATGGATTTTCATGAGAGGCAGTCTCCCGACTGACTTACGGAATGCCGATGGTTCTACCCGCCTTGGCCAGCCCTTATGGGCAGTTGAGTATGGGGTCTTCCTCCATCATAAAGAGTCGGGCATCGCTACATAACTGAAATAATGTTGATGTGATGTAAAACCCATATAAAAAAAAAAAAAAAAAAAAAAAAAACATCCATGCTTCGTATCGCTTTCGTTGCTATGTATCTTTGCTCAAAAACGACCGTTAAAGGTTTTCGCGAGTGCTTTTCGATCAAATCATTCAGGCAGGGGAATCACGAGACCAATGTTTACGATCATATGTCCGAATAATAAGGCCGCACCACAGGTATTTAAGCTTTCTTTAATAACATGCAAATGAATATCACGTGTACCCCGCATGAGTTGACCATCGACTTTCCGTTTCTGGTGGTAAATGATCGCTCATGTTTTATTATGGTGTTATGTCTAACTCTCGACTGACATATCGCAGGCGAAGACCGAATGATTTAGACATTTCCACCCGTCGACTGCGATTACTCTGTCAGGTGTTAGAGGTAACCCCGCTATAAAGCATTGGTTATCATAAACTACCAGAACCAGAAAGTTAATGGTTAACTCATTTGGGGTACACAATAAAATTATCTATCATTGGCAAAAGTACGTGGAAAATAGCAAAGAGTCCTCTTCCGAAAACGGTTCGATCACTATGTCAGACAGAAGATTGTAAAAATTGGACACACAGTAACCTAGACAAGGGAACAAAAGTGAGGTTTTGTGTCGAAGGCAGCTAAACAAACACTAAACATATAATGAATAAAATTATCGTATTTTTTATTCCTTTTTTTATTTTCTTTGTCAACACAAAGAGCTATTGTAGAAAATATGTAAAACTCTTCAACAACTGTACTGTTATATGATACGCACTGGAGAACAGTGGTCCTGGGGCCCGTTTTACTAAACAACTTATGGAAAATATTTGCGTAAGTCATAATTGATAAACATGGATAGTATCCTCAATGAAAGTACAATGTTGCAATGTGGCACTTCATTGGAAGCGTCTCGGAGAGACGATTCCAATGATGTGTCACTTTGCAATATTGCTTCGTCCAATATTGAAATAAGAGGTATTGTTGTTTTAGACTTACGCAAATCTTAAGCGTAAACTGTTTAGTAAAACGGGCCCCAGGGGTAGAGCGTCGGCTTCTGGGCACGAGGGTCGTGGGTTCGTATCCCATGAAAAGCGGGATCTGCCTTGCGAACTTTCATTAATCCACATTCGGCGCGAGTACTGGTAATGTATCCAGTAAGCAGAATCGAGAGTGATTAATCTAAGTTGTAAGAAATTGTTTCACAATCGATGTAAAATATATAAGTTTAATCTAAACTAAAACTGGACAATAGTCTTTGGAAGCAAAATTGGATCGTTTTAATTATGTATAGTGTGTAGATAGCGAATTAACATGTATATCGATCCAAATGCACGACATCACTTTTGTCATATTCAGCATGTAAAATGTACATACTTCGATGAATTGACACTTCCTGAATTTACTATACTTTCAATATCTACTTTGTTTATTAAACAACAAAACAACAACTCTATTGTTTCAATGACATTTCATTTTGACTTTCTTTCTTTTGCTTCTACGAAAAATTGCCTTAAAATAAAGGAGATAATACGTGTGGCATTGTGGTTGAACAATGAGTCCATGTATTCAAAATGAATTAACCTATCTCTATTATACACACAAACCCCATCCTAACCATGTTGTTTACAATTCCTTGCCCAATTTCTTGCAAGATAGGTCACTTATAAAAGGGATCGAGATTCCATTACCAGGAGACATACAGGAAACGACCGATCTTTCTGGAAAGATGCATTGTCTAATAGGAAAACTGCGTGTAAATACATCGTCTCGGTACAAGTGGAATATAAATCACCCTAACGAGATGCAATCCCCCTATACTCCCCTTCCTAAGATGGCTTAATCTTAACACGTCATTTTCCATGTGAAAGACACGAACGGATTCGGATGACGATTAAATAGCCCCGCTGTCAAATTAACACGTATTTTAGAACGGATCTGAAAACAAAATGATATTCGTATATGATAAGGTAACAAGGTGATGCCCGTTTAGAATTTTTCAAGTAATCATATTCGTCTTAAGTCAATAAGTTTCATCATCAAAAGCTTCTAATCCTGACTTTTTGAATGAAATATCATAGCGTTTTCGCATAAACTGCTTGGTTATACGAAATAAAATACGTTTTGAACAACACAGTGTTTGTATTACATGCAAACAGAATGAGCTAATGACAATAAAATCAGTTAAGTTCCCAATATGTTTGAGTTTGGACATCTGGTGTGCGGTGATTCCAAGAACTATTGCAAGCTTTTGGGCTTAAAGTTATTACAACAACAGTGATGTAAACAGTCTTTTAAGACGTTGATACAAACTAATTCTTTGACCACATTCGTTTCGCATGTGTTTATTATACAGCAGTGCAGCTCATGTACAATTTTTATACAATATAATTTTAATTTCCAGATTTCCTTACATCTGTGAACACGCAGCTTTAAAAGGATTACAACAATACTTAGTATTCTAGAGATACACTGCAAAGGATTTTCAGTTTAATCTCGGGAGTACGATGGGTCACATATTAATCTCTTTCCAAGAAAATCGCACTGTTATGTGTTTTCTAAGCGACCAAGCGGAAATGGTGTCTACTTAAGCCGTACTTATGTTATTGATGCCGGAAGTTGCTTCCCAGCACTATCCCACTTTACGGGTCATTACTGCGTGAAACCAGCAAAACGAAGTCGAACATGGCATGCTATACAAGTGAAAAAAATCGTGTTATCCCTTTACCAAACGCAAACTTTTCGACTGTCCCTTTTCCCACAATGTCTTCCAGAGCCGCCTGCAGTAATATGGTTAAATGTCGTTATTGTTTGATAATGGGTTAACAGATTTCCAACCAACAAATTACGTTCCAATTTAAGCCAATGTCTTTAAGGTTTTATTGTTACAGATCTAACTAAGCCTGAATGTGATGGCTAGTTTATGTAGCTACTTTCTGTTTTACAAGACATTTCGGATTCAGAACCCTAATGGAATGCATTCAGGACTAAAATGATGCTTAATTCTATCTGAAGAGATTCTTGCGTGTGTCTTTTCACGGATGACACTTTCTCTTTGTTTGTTGAACTTACTTTATTTTCAATACGAAAACATGGTACATACTTTATACAATCTATGTAAAATGATGTCTTAGAATTCTAGTACGGGTTACTTTACCCTTTACCAAAAGTTTAATTTTCGACTTTCCCAAATTGAAAACGTTTGCAGACGACATTTCAAAATGTGATGACCTTGGAAAATAATCTTCTGATATGGTAGAAAACAGTGTGGGAAATTGAGAAATTGCTCGTTACGACCATTTTCTCCTTTTCCCACAATGCTTTCCAGAGTCATTTGCAACAAAGTGGTCAAACGTCGTTATTGTTTGGTAATGGTTTAAAAGGTTGCGGTCAAGGACTGGCCTCCTTGAGTGATATTATGCGGAGGGCCGTAAACGCATTTCGAAATTTAGGATTTTTACACAACACACCAACATTTTTTTTAATGCGTGATTTATTAAAATATTTCTGATGACGTTAAAGGCAATGTTAGCTGGCTGTTAATTCAGATAAATCGCAATTTTCGTGGGGCTCACATGTACTAGGCCTGGGATCTGCAAATGGTTGATCAGAAATGGTATGTCGTGTCAAATTACATCTCCCGACAAACCAATGGCTTTGGCAGTATTCAAATACGTTAGGCAACGTAGGGCCTTTCAAGTTAGGTAATATCCGGTATTTTCAAATAAACCTTCACGTTACGTAGAAACATTGAATTTCGCTTTAAGCTCGATGACTTTCTTGTACACTAGCACTAACTAGGTTTGGCTGTGAATCGGACTTTTACAGAGCAGGTCTCTGTATTTGGAGGTTCCTTGGACATTTTAACCAATTCAATAAAAAAAATACAATTCTGGTCTTATGCAATTGAAGGGTTTTGTGCTTTCCTGATGCATTTCTCAATGGAAATATGTTATGATCTTCACTTCTTGGAAGCTAAGTTATGGACACTGTCCTCCCGTTGAGATTGTTAAGACGTACGGCCGAAATTACTACATTAAAACTCCATTGTAACTTTATCTGATAATTTCTTCATTCTACTCTGATAGAATTGATAATATGAGCAAATGTATGTCATTATTATCTCCTTTGATTCATTCACTTACATTGCCTTGTCATTTGATAAAATATGATTTTTATCCGTATATATCACTCAACATTTCGAGGGTTCAACGCAATACTATAGTAAGTGCTTCACAAACATGAATCACCTACTATAGTATTGCATTGACCTACCACTTGTAATATCACATGTGAAGTCTATACGAGTTTCTTTAGGACCGTACATTACATTGCAATAGATTGTCTTCTGTTGTGTTAACAGTTACAGTTTATAGAAATATCCATGTTATACAAATGTTTCATATTTTATAACAATGTAGTAGGTTCCAATCAGAATCGTTGTATGTATCAATACAGGTGAGCACAGACTCTGTAGGATTAGAAAATTGGCTGTTTAGATATAGCTTTATTTACTCTCATCGATGCATCTCATTCCAATATCTGTTTTACAACTGTATTGAATTGTATATGAAGGGTTGGGGCCGAATTGCCTAAATATTGTTCATTGCCATTATGTATTCTTATTGTTTACATCAATCCGAATACCGGTCATTGGTAACGTAGACTCAGCCAGAACAAAATAATGAGTCACCCATGGCGAGGTTGGGGGCGGGGGTACTAGTCGTGTAGAGATAAAAAAGTTTGCAAGAGCTTGCATAAATGAAAGAAGTATATTCCCATACTATACGTAGTACATGTCCACTCCCTTTGTTTTCATTTTATTTAGTGATTTGTCTTTATAAATATTAACTGTGGAATAACGAAATAGTTTAAAAGAACTTGCAAACCAGAAATAAATATAGTCCCAAGCCGTACGTAGTACATATCCACTTCCTCTGTTTTCATTTCATTTCGTGACTTGTCTTCATAAGTATTAACTGTGGAATAACGTCTGATGACATTACCCATATCTATTTCTGTTGTAATTTTGAGACGAGACGTTCCTGACGTGAAACTGAAGGCGTCTTAACGCCACCTGGCGGTGTATAAAACTAGTATACACGAGGGGGATGATAAGATATTTGCTTCTGAGTCTAACGTCGGTGTAGATGTGTTGCTTAATAAGCTTAATACTTATCATACAGTCTGTTGAAGACAATTTGAGAATGCCGTTTCTTTGATGTGTATTCTATGTGACTGTTTAGAGAAGTTTGTTATCATTATTGTTGAGTTGATTTTCCTTTGACATACGTTAGAATATTTTCTAGGACATTGAAGAAAGTATTAAATACGTCCGGAAAGAATCTTTACAGTTGACTAATTTCTAAAACAAAAACAACTTGGTATTATGGTGTAAGAAAAAGGTCAATGTGTGATTAACCAATAAGTTTCAAAATTTGAGAAGTAAGGTCGTATAATTAGGCAACACCAGACGAACAAATAGAACGCAATTGCATGGAAACCTTTGTGACTAAAACAGTAATTGCTTATCACAAATGATTACCCTGTTAGTCACGGTGGTTTCTTAAAGGCCCATTAAAGGAGATTAATGCCATGTCAAACTATATTATTTGGTAAGCTTTTGGACAGATTCAAATAGTTATCACCAGAAAACACCATCAGCACAACTTAAATGTGAAAGTAAACCAGAAGTAACCCAGATTAGCAAAGTTTTATAAATGAGATTTCCTGATTCTTCACCTCTGACCTTGACAGTTGTTATCCACATTTTTGAACCGACCAATCAGAATTCGTTATTTTGAATATGTAAACAAACAGGTTGTTGATAAACATGATTGAATTGGAGACAACTATAATTCAAGCACAAAATAACTTTTTTTAAACGAGTCTATTAAATAGGGCATCAATGCATTCCTAAACTAATTTTCATGACTTTTATGAACATAATAAAAGAACTCCATATATGTGTTCAGTAATTTATTTGTACTCCTCTCCTTTGATGTGCCTTCAAGTCTTCTGCTGTAAATGGATCAAAGTGTGGCATTTTTAGTCAAGGAAAGTCAACTGACTACACCGTATCTTTAGATTGACATACAGTAGAACATCTATACCTCAAACTTCTGATAGTCGAGGTAGATGTGGGCTCCCGGAAAACTTGCTCTTTATATCTATGACTTGAATACCACACATCGAGGGTTCAGTGCAAGACTATAGTAAGTGCTTCATGTTTATGAAGCACTTACTATCGTTTTGCATTGAACTCTCGACATGTGTACGTCGAACTCTCTCTATTTTGAATATTTCAACGAGGTCATTTCTTATTCGAGATAAAGATATTCCTATATTTACCTCTTGTAAACAAATCAAGACTACTAGAGTTTTCCCTCGTCAAATTAAATTGTTTTATAGATTGAAAAAGTTTCCGTCGAACTCTCTTAATGTCGAAAACTTTCATGAGATCCTTTCTACTTCGAGGTAAAGATGTTCCCGTATTTACCTACTGTAAACAAATCAAGACTAGTCTTTTCCCTCGTCATACTTGATTTTTCATATATCGAGAAATGTGTGTTGGTGTCTTATATCGGAAGTGTTATCAAGCAAGGCACAGAAATGTTATCCACTGAGTCCAAGACGAATCGGATAAATATTAGAAGCAGAGCCCAATAGCTTTTCCAATTCAAGACACCAACCATGTACTCATCCTGTTACCTTTCTATGTGGATTCAAAAATGATAAGAATCAAAATCGAAAGACAGGAAAGAGAGGAAACCAAAAAGGAAATTATACTGATATCTTGGTGCAGCGAGCACCCGATCTAGGGGCAGGAAACAAAGATGTTTAAAACGGTTACCGGTCTGAAAGTGTACTGGAAACAGGATAAAGCGCATCCTGTCCGTTTGTCAATGTTTTTTGTTTGCACAGTATATTTATCATTGGGCTAACAAAATGAAAACCAATTACAAAATTAATGATTTGTCCCAGTTCCACAACTGTTAACAAAAGCGGTGGTTGTATCAATGTATATTTCCCATCAATCATTTCATCAATGTTCTCGAGGTTTCTCTAGACATGATCTTGCTCTTAAATCTTCCTTTCAAAGCGAAGCTCTTTTGTTGTACAAACAAGGCGTCTTTTGAATTCGGTCGTTGCACACAGAGGCTGTCATTCGGTATCCTCGTACAATGCGCTTTTGAGATTAGTCCGCAAGATATGTATAAAATCGTTTGATGTTCTTACAACATACCAAGATGCTCTCAGCATGATACTTCGTGTCCATTTATATCATTATAATTCATTCCTTGCAATGAATGGTTAATTGTCTTAACACTTTACCAAACGCCAAGTTTAAGACTGTCCAAAATCGAGAGAGTTTGCAGACAACATTTCAAAATGGGATGAAATGAAAAATAAAATCTGATAGGGCAGAAAACATTGTGAGGAAAGAAGAAAATGTTCAATAAGAGCGATTTCTCCTTTCCCCACAATGTTGTCTAAAGGCGTATACTGGAAACTAATCAAATGTCGTTATTGCTCGGTAATGTGTTAGGATTGCATCACTTTTCTTTTCGATTTCAAATATAGATCTTAAATGTGAAATCGATAATATGAGATGAGGACATGCCAAATAACGTTTCAAATAATGTCATGTTTAAAGCCTTTTATTACAATTACTGAAGTATTGAGCCAGAGCAACAAGGCTTAGAGTGTTGACCATGGAACACGAAGGCCATCGATCAAATTCCCATGAGAGGCAGGGTCCACTCTGTGACCTTTTATTAATCCTCATATAGCGTAAGTACCGGTAATTCATCCATACAGCAGACTTAAAAGTAATTAACATGCATGTATATCGAAATAGCTTTTCTACACTCGAATCACTACTTATAAGTTTGAGTAAAAAGTTGTTTTCAACAGTTTCTTAGTTTGATAATCAATGATCAATGCGTAAGCTTCTATCTATGCTTTTGGGTACCGTTTTACGGAGCACCCTAAACTTAATAGTTGCTTAAGTTCATATCAACGTTCCGTCTTATTTCAATATGAGGCTTAGCAATATTGCAAAGTAACACATCATTGGAATCGTCTCTCCAAGACGCTTCCAATGACGTGTCACATTGCAAGTGTGAACTTGCATTTAATATACTATCCATGTTTATCAGTTTTAACTAACGCAACTATTTTCCTTATGATGCTTAGTAAATCGGTACCCTGGTATTTATTACAAGTAATTCACATTTCTTTTAAAAAGATGGCCTATTCCAACATAAAGCATGATCGGCCAGTAATGACCACTCGTTTTTAGAGTCAGGACATTGCCCAATTTCCAGGAAAACTCCATAATGACCGACCACCATGATTGAATGTCGAACCCGAGACAATAATCGGTAAAATTAACTCGAAACCAATCGTCCAATCTAGAGTCTGAAGCGATTTTGGACACCATGACGCATTGTCAGCGATGAAGAATGCCCATCGCGCGTGTTGAAGGATGTTGGTTACCAATCGGAACTTCTCGGGTATTTCCGTGAGCTGAGAAATACACCTCGGATATAAGAGTAGGGTTATAATTGTTCACGCAAACCGTCTACGGTCTCTAAGCGTCCACGTTTAGCAGTATAAGGTATACGACGGAAGTGTTGGGAATTCTTTTTGATTAATATTTATCGGTAACTCATACGAAAGGACGCAATGTTGAGTTTTGTTGACTATTTAGATTTCAAATTAAAGAACTAGATTTTGAAAAGAAAGTAAAATGACGTAAGTCTCGCGAGAAACGTTATGGCGGTATCCATATTATTTCAGATGCGTTTTCATTGGATAAACCTGATGTATTCAGATTGGTTATTTAGATCGAATATTGATTACACATTTTTCCAAAGTGATCTCCCTTTTATGGTATTGATCACTGCCACAATAAATGTCACATGATTATCCACTTAGATAGGATCAAACCCCGTTTGTTGTTGAATTTGGTTTTTGTCTGAGGTATATTTTATGGTTAACTTATGAATATTGTTTACTATTCCAATTTTGACTGTGTACACAGTTTTGTCTTCCTTCGTCAATTTTGAGCTGTTGCGATGGTAACTTTAAAATTGATGGCATATTCATAAAAGTCAATCGTATATTGATTACTCTTATTCAACGCGATTTTAATATTACATCGATTCTATATGATCTTTATGATTGTAGTGCATATGGGAATTCAAACCACTTTTAGTGGAATTCTACGCAAATTTAACCACAGAACTATTGACAACTAATCATATATATTTCATGAAAATAATGTTTTATTAGCACTTTACGCGAGACCATTTTACAAATATATGTATACCCATTTGGTGTAAATAACCTCTGGAAATTTTATCACGAGTTTTTCGTCTAGTAAAAAGAATATCCACACTTGTAATCGACCTAATTATTCTCGCATCTCTCATGTTATTTCTATAACATAATTATTTGTTCAACTAACATTTAACGTTAGCCCGACTTGAGACCAATAAAACCCCAATATGCGTGTTTAACCTACAACGTGCCACATACTCCACTATTTTTATAATGGCTTCGGTTCTACAATCGTGTTAGTGTGTGATGCTTTAACCCATTACCACACAATAACGACATTTGACAAGTTTGTTGCAGACGAATCTAGAAAGCATTGTGGGGAAAGCAGAAATTGCTCTTAACGAGCAATTTCTCCTTTTCCCACAATGTTTTCTGCCCTTCCAAAAGATTGTGTTTCAATTTCATCACATTTTGAAATGTTGTCTGCAAACTCTTTCAATTTGGGAAAGTCAAAGATTTAATAAGGCAGGCGTTGCCAATCTTTAGTAAAACTATACGACACCTGATGCACAATCTAAACCAGTCTATAGTATACTAAAGTCATGAAGCGTGTATCTCGGATGGATACGCATTTTTCTTCATGATGATTGTCCATAGTTGCAAATAATTGCGTCTTGAAGCAACAACAGGACGTACAAATGTCAGCGTAGGGCGCATTGACGAATCGCATCTCTGGCGAACACTTAAATACTTTTTTTGTCATTCCGCGACTTATCTTATTGATTCACAACGCCTTAATTTGACAGGAAGGTTCTACCCATTGGTGTAAATATGTTATCATCAACATGACTTTATTGTTCATGAATTATGCATGAACGTAAAAGGCTGTCGTATCATATACGATAGCAGTGGGTTATTTACTTTTTTATGATTGGTTACTTTTCGTATTGGAATGAATAAGGAAGTTAGTAACCCATCTCCATTTAGTCCTTTGGTATAGAAAAGATAAATATTTACAGTGATATCTCGTTAATCCGAACACGTTCGTTCCCAACAAAATGTCCGGATTACCGAATCATCCGGACCAATGAAGCAGGGCATGTTCTCATAAACGGTCTGTATGCACGTGTATACTTATAACCCTTTAGCAAACGCCAAATTGTCGACCGTCAAATTGAAAGAGTTTGCAAACGAAATTTCAAAACGTGATGAAATTCAAAAATAATCTTCTGGTATGGCAGAAATCATTGTGAAAAAAGGAGAAATTGCTTGCACAAGCAATTTCTCCTCTACCCACAATGTTTTTAAAGGTCGTCAGCAAAAAACTGGTCAAATCATTCCGTTCCCTTACAATTTCGTTCGGATTGCGAGACATCCGGATGGTCGGGGTCCGGATAAACGAGGCTTCACTGTACACTGAAATGACTTGACGAATTTGTGCGACGCTAATATTGTTATAATTGTTGCCTCTTCTTTTATCCATTCATTCATGTATTTATTTATCTATCTATCTATTTATCCACACGGGCTTTTCTCATAGCGTCAACATGTTTTCATTCATGTTGCGTTGCCTGGCTCTATACGTTGAAGGAAGACCACATACTCAACAACATATAATGGCTGGTGAAGCCGGGTAGTACAATCGGCACTCCATAAGTCA
Source organism: Cerastoderma edule (assembly GCA_947846245.1). Taxonomy (NCBI): domain Eukaryota; kingdom Metazoa; phylum Mollusca; class Bivalvia; order Cardiida; family Cardiidae; genus Cerastoderma; species Cerastoderma edule. Next base: position 8,211,075 of record OX401412.1, on the reverse strand, counting down.
GTCGGTTGACAAACTCCCACGAAACCCAAATGCCGTCCCTAGGTCTTCAGCCCGCACGAAGAGGGGCCATGTGACTCCATGTTCTCTAGTCTTATCACCGGATCAAGATCCACTCACTTTTGCTAATTTACTTTAGCATTATACTTTCCGTTATATCTTCAAATGAATAAAGAGCACGACCTCATTTTAGACATGCTTAAGACTGAAGACATGTTTAATGCGATTTATACAAGGTATAATCTCTCTGGCAAGTCGGTGATATAAAACCAAACAGACACACGATTTCCCAATCGTATCTACTGGGCAATCCCCGTAACAAGTCGGTAGATATACCTCGTAGGCAGTACATGAATACACCAGAAATCCTGGGGTAATTCGCCTTATTTCCGGCGGATAACGCAAAATGCACACAGGCACTAAATATGTATTTGAATACACACAAATTGGTTATATATCACAATTGAATGTTTTTTTTACCTTTTTCATTAAAGATGATCATATCAACACATCTTTGTTTCATTTTTGTCAATCGGCTCTTTTCGGCAATCCCCGGGATTTCCGAGTAGATACGATCGCAAACGGACATGCCCTTCGTTGCTGACCTACTTTCAAAAATAGCTCCTCATTACCTCCGAGGTATTTTAAGAAATGTCCGAGGTGTTCCGAATGACGATTTCCATTTATAAACGATTTATTTTATTAAAATGTGCATACTTTTTCAGACTAATAGTTAGTGAAATTACGGTTTGGTGGGTCTTTTAACATCATGTATTACTAAAGCAACATTTGCATTTATACAAACAGAGTATATTGATTTCTAAAAAAAACAGTGGAGGAGAGTCGTTCAAGGGTATAGCAACGGCCTAGGAAGACAAGGGTCGTTGGTTCGAATCCCCAGTAGCGGAATCTGCCTTGCGACCTATCATAAATCAACATTCGGCGCGGGTACTGTTATGTATCCAGGAAGCAGAATCGGGAGTGATTAGTCTAAGTTGTAGGAACTTGTTTCACAACAGATGTAAAATAGGTGAGTTTTAACGAAGAAAGAAAATAATCAATTTTCTAATACAATTTCCGAATTTGATGCTTTCTATAGCATCGTTCCCTTCCGGGCTCTTCATTGGACCAAAATATTATGAGCCATTTTGGCTAAGCTACCCAAATTTTCTTTAGCCACTTGGATTTTTGCAAAGCCAAATTTGGCTAAGTCTTTTTAGCCATTTTAGCAGAAATATTAAATATAAATTACAGTTCATTTGTTCAATTTACAGACCAATTATTGAAATAGGCTAGAATGGTATTTATCACATAATAAAATAAATGATGTGTAAATTGAACAAATAAATAACAGTTCTTGTATCAGCCACTTCATTGTGTGGTTGTTCTTAGTAGAGTACTACATCCTATACCTCAATAAATGTTTACAGAACTTTGGGACAGGGTTAGAAAGACAACAGAAAATAATTAAACTTGCATGCATGCACCTGGCATGATTCATTTTTTAAATAAAACAAAATAAACATTTAAAAAAAGAATATAAAATAACTTTTGATTGTAAATAAAACAAAATGAATTAAACATTTTAAAAAAGAATATCTAACCTTTGATAAACTCTTAAAGCACATTTAACTATTTCCCTTTAAATAGATAATTGCAGGATATCACACAAAATTAAAAAGATATGTTTATGAGATTGGCTATACACTAATGTGATAAGTAGAACATTGTAATTAAAGTAGAATTTGCCCATAACAAGCAAGATCAGTTCTACTTTTGTCACACTGTTTGTTGTTAAATGACATACCTAGTATAGTTTTCTATTTAAGGGAAATGGTTAATAAAAAATTAAAGGACAATCAAACTTATAAGTACATGTATAAATATCAAAGTGACTAGAAACAAAAACAATATAGTGACTAGTATTTTAAGCTTTGGAATGAAACTGTTAACAAGATATCAAATTAAGCCTTCTTTGCAGGGTATGCTGCAGCGTTTACGTGATCTGGGAGTCATTGAACTGGCAAGTTGACAGTACTTGTACAATAATGACGTTCTTTTTACTAAATGTGGGAGTTCCAATGCATTAAGATATGCTCATAAAAGGTTATATTTCCTTGAATGTTTGTTTTAATTACCATTTTTCACCGGGAGTCCCTTTCCCTCTTGTTGTTGTTGTTGTTGTTTCGTTGTCCGTAAATTCCGTACCATGGAATTTCGTTCTAATATTGCATCGATGTAATCATTTAAAACGCTTGATATATTGAATGTGTTTACACACAAATAATGTTTTTTATTCGCGTGCTTTTTATTGCAATAAGTCCCATATCACCTTTATGAGTATCTTTTTTTTAACGCAGTGAGCTACAGAAATAAGTATCGAAAACGTTTTGGTGCGTTTTATTATTCTGGTACCGACTTTAGTGTGACACATAAACTGAAACCGGGAACCGGCCTGTTTAAACGTTTTCATTAGACGTTGCTATTGGAAATATACATAATGTCTGGTCTCCGGATTTTCTAAAAGAGCGCTTTCACTAGAAAATCGGCTAAGGAACCAAACACTTCTATTTATATTTAAGCTGTTCAACGTCAAACTATTCAATTTTAATTAATGATTACCACTCGTAGTGGCGAAAAGACTTTAGCCATTCTTCCCACTTTCGCCATTACAGACTCTATACAAAATGGGGTCAATTTTACTTTCGCCAAATTGACGAAAGGGTACATTTCTTTTTTCGCCAAACCAAGTTGACTTTCGCCTATGGCGAATGGCGAAGCTTTATGAATAGCCCAGCCCTTGTCTTGTCTGAAAAAGCAAGACTATTCAACCAAAACATCGTTATTTCACATTCTCAAAAAAGGAAATCCGACTCCTTTGTTTGATGGTACGAAAATGCTTTGGTAATTGGGTCTACTGCATTGCGAACACCCAAACTCAATCTTCGTATTCGCAGAATAGCTATTCCTGTGATTGACAGAACCAATTGTCTTGAAATAACATAGTCAGGGAATGGGGTCGACAAGAGGTTGTCTAGTAAACTAAGCTGTTTTACATATAATTGAACGTTTAGGAAATTGGATTATCTGCAATAGGTGTAGTCATCATTGAATGACGTCCCGGATTCAATTCTTTTGTAGACGTTTGTTTTACTTCTTTCTATAATTGCAAATGGTAATGTTTTTATATAGCATAACTCGTAACCTACAGAGAAATAAACTTTTTAATCCCACTACCAAGTTTCCTTCTACGTTGAAATTTCTATCAATTTCAACGCCTTCGTTTCAATGTTTCTACTTTTTGGTATACTTACAAAATAGGATGTTTTCAAATAGCATTTATTGTAGCCTTCATAGAAAACCTGACTTAATTAACTATTCAATCCTGTCACCATTTAGTTTTTTTTTTTTTGGGGGGGGGGGATTTCTTTTCAACGTCGTAGTTTTAAGTCAATTGCACACGTATTTGCACAGTATGGTTTGGTTAAACACTGGTCTAACCATTGATAAACAGATAGTGATGGTTGTCAGATTAAAAACCCAATTAACCACCAAACTGGCTCAGCTTCCAGTTTGGAGATGCAATAACACAAATAATCAAATAATTTGACGACATTTTGACACGAGTGTAATAACTTATGGTTTTCATTACATCATTGCAGATTGGTTCACGAGAGGCCACCATTCATCCCAAACTTAATTCCATGCAAGCTTCTCTTATGATTGATTTGGCAAAACACATAAAAACAGCATTGGAGACTTGTCAAACCTTTTTAAAATGTTCATATTCATATACATTTATCTAAGATTTGATTTTTTGAACAATTTCTTCACTCTGATATCAAGTATTGATTTTTGTATACATTATCACCTTCCTTAGAAACAACATGCTATAATACTTTTTATAATCTACGCAAATAGTTATTATGTACTTGTTAAAAAAACTATGTTCTGTTCTGTTCAAATTTCATTCAATCTACTCTTATATGAAAAGACGTTAACAGATTGTGTGAGATCTGTTCTTGCGTTAAACCTGCCTTCGACGACTTTATTTATAATATTTTGTAGCCTAATTATTTCGGCTAAGTTCTAACGTCAGATTTCAACGATTCAACTCGTGACAAAGAATACTCTGACAGTATTACATGAGATGAGAGACACTGAAGGATTGAGCATTGTGTCTAAATGAAATGGATAATAGAACATGTCTTTTTTTATAGATGCCTGCGTTCTTTAAGTGTCAATTCATGGAATACGCACGCCCTTTGTCTGACAAAATGAATTCGATAAGTGAAAACAGACAGAAGAGACGTGAATATCTCTAAAGAGGCTTTTTTTTTTATTAAAACATGTAACACAAGCCTTACTAAATGTACGAATAGTTAGATAAATAAGAAGAAACCGTATGTCTTATTCTGGTTTTTAAGCCATTTGAAATGTTCAAACCCTTATAATGCTGGCTAATTTTCTAAAAATAGATTTTTGTGTCATCTGCTTTCCAAAATCTTAAATGTATGCTTGATTTTGTTGAGGAAAGATGTTCAGAGTAGTAAATAGGTTAGATCACATTTCAGCCACCAATCTACTTGGTGGCTGGCCTTGATCTAACCTGTTTGCATAAGCATGATGTTAGTTTCAGCACTATAAGGGTTAACCATGTTATATCTGTAAACGTTTATTCGCTGAAAACGTTTTGTGCATTGTGATTATGCAGCTTGCAATGGCCGTGAACGTCAATGAACAATTCTCTGATATTTGAACATCCATCAAGAAACATTGGTTCAATATTGTGTCATATCTTACATACCTTTAGTTCTATAAACGCTTTGATTACTTATTGGCCACATATCTCGAAAATGATACAATATAATTTAACTTTGCCTGAAGTGTTGTATGGGCCTGTCGGCTTATCTTTTCCATTGTCTACCCTTGACTAGACATAAACTCTAGGGATAATTCCCAAAAGTACTAATGAATACACATGCAAACAATCACACAAGGTATGTCATTTATCTAGAAATATCTTTAATTTGTTGGAGATCTATGTGCACCTCTCGTCTTGTTTTAACTATTTGTGAAATCTTTAAGATGAGTGAATACTGGCACAGGTTGGTTCACATACTTATCACACATATAAACGGTATTTTTCTCGTGAGTGGATGATAGATACAAGTGGAAGCGGTATGTTAACGTGAGTAAGCATACATACTTGTTTTATAGTCCTATTAGACCAAGAAAACAATAGTGTCAAACAATTTCAGGATGAGCATTTTCATTATTTATGTTGCAAAGTTATCATTATTTTTGATTTTGGTTTGAACCACTCGTTATATCCCGTGTTGAGTAGGAGATTAATTGAAATTTCTTAACCTTTCCTCAAAGATTGCTTTACTTGGCAAACATGTATACTTGAATCGTTAATACATACCATGATGTTACAGAAAAAATATGAATGGTATTACGCCATTTTTTCTGCTAAATAACATGAATTTGGTTTGAAATAATGCCAGTATGTCTATGTAAAATGGGTGTTAACAGATAATCGTATGAAGGTACTACGTAATGAGGCAAGTGAACACGTAATTGTGAATTTTTGAAAACACATGTTGTTGAAATTATATTACCATGTCTGCAAAACCAGTAAATTGTCTCTCAAGTATGGAAATCGATGTTTCTGTTTGATCTTGACAAACGATTGGAGCCATCTGATAGAAATCTTTCCATTCACACACAGACCTTTGCTGAAAACAGTCTAGCATCTCGTGGAGAGAGTATGTACTTTTGGAAATAGCTCAAACCGGAAATCAAAGCCCTTGAAATGATAATAAAACCACGTGTCAGAATTATTGACGCAATTGAACTTCAAAACTGAAGACTCGTTTAATTGGTTTTGTTATAGATCGATTGTTATCGTTAGAGTAAAGTGATTTACTAATCATTGCTCTCATTCTGATACATACATCTACATGCCAATCCTAACTACTAGGGCATCTCCGTATTCTGAGAAAAAAACATCTTTAATATAAGAGTAGCCTCCCAAATTTTGGGTGAGTTGTCGCCGGCTTAAAACACATTTCCTATGAACATCCACGTTGAGTGGTTCAGTGGGTATAAAGTATTGAACATCATTTTAAACCATTGAATTTGGTTGGTAACTTTAACGCAATTATGAGATGAGACACACTTTTGTTTCAAGTTACTTGCCTATTTGGGTTTTACAATTAAGATTTATATCAAAAATGAAATTTGTTAAGTGAGAAACAACATGGCGTCCTCCATATAATGTCAGGTGTGTTTTCATTTGATGATCAGTTTGGTAAACCAAATAAGTTCAGATTGCATACGTATATGCCTTTTGGTCTGATAAGTTGTGTATGCCGTAAGAAGTTTTAAAATCTTACTAATAATCTGTTTTCTACTTTGTGAATACACTGTACATTCAAAACTGACCAATGAAAAAGAAGAGGGCCTTGTCATGATCACTGATTTCCTCAAGTGGATGGCTTTCTGAGGATTTACACTGTATAACATACTGACATTTTGCTCAAAATGATTAAACTCTCCCTTTGTCACACGATCGATTTTCAACAGGATTCCAAAGCACCTCTAAATATCTCACATAATTATTCACATCCTCCTTATCGTAAACCTGGAAAGATAAATTATCATGCGACCGTCACCAAAATAAGCTGGGACAATTAATGTCATTATGTTAATGCAAGATTTCGCCGTCGATAAGTTCACCCCTCTCTCAGAAGGTAGCGCTACCTCCAATGATAGGCGTTTGAGACACGTTAAAATGAAAGGATAAATGATCATGCGACCTTCAGCAATATAAGCCGGGACGATTAATGTCATTATGTTAATGCAAGATCTCGCCGTCGATAAATTCACCCCTCTCTCAGAAGGTAGTGCTACCTCCAATGATAGGCGTTTGAGACACGTTAAAATGAAAGGATAAATTATTTTGCGACCTTCAGCAATATAAGCCGGGACGATTAATGTCATTATGTTAATGCAAGATCTCGCCGTCGATAAATTCACCCCTCTCTCAGAAGGTAGTGCTACCTCCAATGATAGGCGTTTGAGACACGTTAAAATGAAAGGTTAATTTTCATGCGACCTTCAGCAATATAAGCCGGGACGATTAATGTCATTATGTTAATTCAAGATCTCGCCGTCGATAAGTTCACCCCTCTCTCAGAAGGTAGTGCTACCTCCAATGATAGGCGTTTGAGACACGTTAAAATGAAAGGATAAATTATCATGCGACCTTCAGCAATATAATCCGGGACGATTAATGTCATTATGTTAATGCAAGATCTCGCCGTCGATAAATTCACCCCTCTCTCAGAAGGTAGTGCTACCTCCAATGATAGGCGTTTGAGACACGTTAAAATGAAAGGATAAATTATTTTGCGACCTTCAGCAATATAAGCCGGGACGATTAATGTCATTATGTTAATGCAAGATCTCGCCGTCGATAAATTCACCCCTCTCTCAGAAGGTAGTGCTACCTCCAATGATAGGCGTTTGAGACACGTTAAAATGAAAGGATAAATTATCATGCGACCTTCAGCAATATAATCCGGGACGATTAATGTCATTATGTTAATGCAAGATCTCGCCGTCGATAAATTCACCCCTCTCTCAGAAGGTAGCGCTACCTCCAATGATAGGCGTTTGAGACACGTTAAAATGAAAGGATAAATTATTTTGCGACCTTCAGCAATATAAGCCGGGACGATTAATGTCATTATGTTAATGCAAGATCTCGCCGTCGATAAATTCACCCCTCTCTCAGAAGGTAGTGCTACCTCCAATGATAGGCGTTTGAGACACGTTAAAATGAAAGGATAAATTATCATGCGACCTTCAGCAATATAAGCCGGGACGATTAATGTCATTATTCAAATGAAAATGTTGCGCACTCCTCCCTGAATCGCACTGACGAGTATGACCCTGCCGTTTCTTAAAAGTTGGTGTAAGCTTACGCTCTCTACAGAGTTTTCTTGACCCTTGATTTCTGCATATGACCCCTAAAGATAATTATTCTCCATTCACAACTCAACATAGAGTCAAACTTGTGTTAAGAGGTCAGCCTATGGGACAGAGTAAATTGGCTGTTTAAGACAGGCTAGCTGCTTAATACAAATCGATGTACACTATAAATCTAACAATATGGATTTCTGAAGTGGTTGTTTAAGGCAGGTTGGCTGCTTAAAAGGGTGGTTGCTTAACACAAGTTAGACTGTATAAGGGTTCTATAGATCCCCAAATTACAATAAGTCTATAGGTCAAGGGAAACCAGCAGTGATAATCTTATAGCTCTTTTAGAAACAAAGTCGTGCTTTAATAATCAGCCATTCGGAACTGTTATAACAAAAAACTACACACATTCAGATGACTAAATATCTTATTCAGAACACCTCGGCCATTTCTTAAAATAACCTCGGAGGTAATGGGGAGCCATTTTTGAAAGTAGGTCAGCAACGAAGGGCATGTCCGTTTGCAATCGTATCTACTCGGAAATCCACGGCACAAGATTGACAAAATATGAAACACAGATGTGTTGATATGATCATCTTTAATGAAAAGGATAAAAAAAACCATTCAATTGTGATATATAACCAATTTGTGTGTATTTAAATACATACTTAGTGCCTGTGTGCATTTTGCGTTATCCACCGGAAATAAGGCGAATTACCCCAGGATGTCTGGTGTATTCATGTACTGCCTTCGAGGTATATCTACCGACTTGTTACGGTGATTGCCGAGTAGATTCGATTGTAAATATCTATGTTAGAACCGATCCCAACTGGCTCTAATCGAAGCAAGTAGACCAATGCAGCGCTTTTAAAAGGACACATTTCCAACTAACATACAGGTTAAGTTGTTTGTTTGTTCATTATCCAAATATCTTTTGTTGTTTATAGCAGTACATAAATCAACTTAATTCCGTTCGGTTTGAACAACGGCAATATGATCAGGCAAACCATCTCGATATCATATTTAGTGGTATAGCCTCAATCTATTTACCACCGCATTGATCTTGGACTGTCACACATTTCATTCAACCTTGTGTGATCGACCACCTCATGTTAAAAATATTTTAGAGATAACCTTAAAAAGCTTCATTAGAAACGAATTCACCTTATACGGACAATCCGTACCAAAACTATGCAAATCATGTGTACATTGTGGTGAATGGGGTGTCGTTTTATGTATACGTCCAATTCCTCCATTTACATTACAGTTATATCTTCAACACCATTTCAAAAGTTCGTTTACATTAACACACTTTGATCATCCTAGCATGTATTCCCCATGCCTTTTTATGCATTCTCCTTTTGCATATTGATGTCAATATTTGATTATCACTGGGTAGTGATGCCACTTTATGTCAAAACATTTCAATGCTGACAAAGTCATTTAAATCGTTGGCATCTGATCCTAGTCTACTTCATATTACAGTCTTTGTTTTAGTTAGATCGCTTATTGTCATTTATTTGAATGTTAAATGGCCAGACATCATCTTATCTTTGTCTTGTGATATATACTGTTTTGACTTATATATGCAAAAACTGAGCTTCGTAAAGTCTAACTTGCAGAGTTGATAGTTTGTTATTTGTTACGTTATGGGGATAAACACAGTTTTATTAACCTTGGCTGACGACACCATAATGTGCATTTATTTACACAGACTTACCATTGGTATCGAATCTGCATTAATACGTTGTCTTCTGTGACAGCAACCCGCCAATTTCGTGCAGTAATTGGTCCAATTATTGCGCGGTGCTATGTTTGAAGTATCGGCGACTTCCTATATGCCAATTTCCTTGATAAAGAGGTCTGGATTACTGGACGAAGCTTAACATTTCTCGAGAAAAACATTTCGTTGTTGTGATATTGCGTTATTGGACTGAGCCAAGCATTTCTAGAGAAAACTGTCCGCCTTTCTAATACAGCTTTTGGATTGAAGGTAACTATTTGTATTATGATATCATATTATTGAAATCATACATATGAAGCTTTTTTCTCGAAGTCTGTGGTCATCAAGTTTATACAGAGACTTCATCAAAGATGTTTGCTTTGGGTGTAATAAACGTTCAAAATTGACATTCACAATGCTTGTCACAAAACCAAAGACAGTTTTTGATTACTTTCTTATAAGTTGCTAAAACCCCGTGTTTTCGTTAACTAATGTGAAGAGATCCTTCGTGCATGTTTGTTCTTCTTTAGGACAACCGGTTTATAAATAAACGGTGAAATTCCATCCGGTGTGGCTTGCTATCGTCGGATGACTAACAATAAAAACAACACCGCAACATGGTAAACTCCCAAACATTCAATATAGAATTTGTGAGTAATTTCTTGTTTTCTATCAAGTTGAGTAAAATTATATATATCAATACCTTCACTGACTGCTTTCCTCCTCGCTCCACCAACTTTAGTTTCAGAGGTATGATGTATGCGCACATGTGTAGCAAACTTTTCCAAAGACCCAAGTGACGATGTTATCTAAAAAGACCATCTCTTTCTCTAAGATAAGATCGTTGGTTCTGAAATAAACCCGCTAAAACTGCCTGCAATGTAAGCGATTTTAATGATATTTATGTTTTTGTACAGCTTTGAGCACGGTTGGGAAGCTGTCTACAATCTAGTCCTACTTTACTTAATGGATCTATATCGGTGTTTATAAGATAGAAGGCCATGTGTTTGAGGAAAAAAACTTAATTTCTTAGACAGTATCTTTGAGATAATACCGTATATATACAAGTTATATACAAATGATTCGTCGTTATGTCTAGAATAAATATAAAAGACTACCTGTATCATATCCTTAACGATTTAAGTGGCATTGTAATGATAAAGTTATTCGTATCTACTCGGCAATCCCCGGCACAAATCGGTAGATATACCTCGTAGATAGTTCATGAACACATCAGCAATCCTGGGAAAATTCGCCATGACCTTTGTCGCCGCCATATTGCCGGACTACTTCCAAAATGGCTCCAAATTACATCCGAGGTTATTTCAAGAAATGGCCGAGATGTTCCGAATGAGATAAAGTGTCTTCGAGCTCGCAAAATTTCTGGATAAGTTAGCATCTTCATTCAAAGTTCCTTGGTCCATTACAAAGCAATGGCGACATTTAACCACTTTGTTTTCTCCGAAAAGGACGCAGTTGTTTCATGGGCATTTGCAGAATAGTCAAAAATGCGGTCCAGATGTGGAGGGGATGACTTATGAACTGTTGACCCGAGGCTGTCGACATTATCTGGTATTTTCCGACCAAAGCGGAATGTACCGATTTCTGTCTTCTATATTTTACTCGCTGACCTATCGACGTAACTGGGAAAACCATGCGGTTATAGTGCAGCGAAGCAATGAAACGTTTGTGGAGATTGATTCCAGATCCACATTTACTCTGATCACGTAAGTTCATTGAAAATATGTTCCCAATAAATGGTTGAGATAAGTTGTGGAGGATTACGTATTACCGCCAGACTCAATGTGACAGGCAATTTAGATCCCCACGATCCGTTTTATTAGCACCACCATATACTTCAATATCGACGGTATTAAAAGCAGGGACATGAATAAAAGACCAACGTAAGTACTTCATGTATTGAGGTCTGAAATTATCTGTCTAACTTTTGAATGAATCAGCTTGTAATTTAAAATCATGTTTGGTTGACTTTTGAATATATCTGCTCAAATCCGAATGACAATCTCTGTTATCCTAATTTGATGTATTTATTAAATTTTTTATGACAATAGGCAAAAGGATATTGAAAAAAATCCAACCATTGGGGAATTTGCTGACAAACACTTTATGGTAATCCAGCCATATGATAAAAATACAGCAAAGCAATTTTCATGGATAGCATCTGTTTCTTGATATTATACTGCAATGAAGAAGTGTAAGGCAACGTCTATGGTTTGAACGTGTAAGACCATTATCATTGATAAAGCACGCATACCAGAAATGGAAGAATCAGTTACCGTAATTATCTTTAAATATTACATGGCTTCTTAGATTAAATTGAAACTCAAAAATTATGCTTGCCAACCCACAGGAGTGCCGATTTGGCTATTTCCTGTTTTTCCTTCCTCATTCATCACCACAGCCGTAGAAGCCCTATAGTAGCTTGGTTATTGCGTGGTTCTTTTTGGTGAATATTTTAACCAGTGTTCATATTTGTCGCTTTCGAATACTTCCGATTAAAAGCGAGTGTCCTTCATGCAAGAATAGCTATCTTTTAAAAGTGAATGAGAGATTGAGAAGTGCTCCTCTGAACCCACGCATCTTTTTCTATTTCCCGTAATTCACAGTTTTGTCTTTCCTATTGTGGATGCATGTTACTTCCTCTGCTGCCGTTAGCGATTCCAGTCTGTGTTGATACTTCGTATCGGTATTAAAGATACATTTTGTCATTTGTTTACAGTTTGTCTCGTTTTGTAAATGTTATCACTGTTACATCAAAGATACGTACTAATAAACACGGGATTCCTGACAGTTTTGTCACCAGGTTTTATAAATAGGTAATCTATAAATAGAAGCGCATTCCCAAAATTCCCTGCCCTGATCAAACTCACCTACGTATATGTTTACTTTGTTTCTTATAATATGCAAAACATATAGTGTAATGGATAGTGTATGCGAGTGTCGTGCGGAAACTCCGTGTTCAAATCCCGCATAGAGTGTTTTTTCGTGATCTTTTTATAAGCATTTTATTTTTACAATTCATTTCTTTGAAACCTTTTTACAAAAATAATGAAAGCTTCATGCTGTTTTTCCCTTTTTGTGTCTCTTTTTGTTTATGTCACTGTTTATTATAGTATATATAATATAACATAAAAGTTTATGTATTGAGTTCTTAAAACGTTGTAGTCAATGCCACTATATCTGGTTACCATCAAACCTAATCAAGAATTGTTAAAAATAATGTGAAAAAAGCAAAAAAATCTGTCACAATATAAAGCAGTAGTTGGGGATCGAACCCGGTCATCCGAATGATTCCTGCATAACGGGCCGCCGAATCGGTCATCCATAGTATTCCTGCCTTTCGAGCCGCCTTAACAATTGAGCTATTTAAATCTTACGTTGAATGAACGAGTTTATTCAAGATAACATTTTCTATTCAATAGTGCACAAATAGTAAACCCTAAAAATAGCACTTGGATGACGTATCTGTAAAAAATCCCGTATGGAATAATACCTTCTTAATCCAAATGTAGAATTGAATAGAATATAATTTTATTGACGTATACTTACGGACGTACAAACTCATATATCTCAACATAAACATACACACATGTCAACAAGGATGCAAGGAACATGTTGCTAATTACAATATATCACCAATACTATCAACTTAGAAATATAAAAATATGGGTTTGAAGATAGACCTTTATATTAGTTTATACAGTTTTTATTAACGAAAATGACCATATAAGGGTATTAGTTATTTATCAAAACTAAAAAAAACGCGTTTTCTGCGTTGTTCAAGAGCCAAATAGATATAAATAGACGTAGTTAAGGTCCTCTGGTCGAACAACACGGGTGTGACAATTATGTGCCAATCATTGCAGCAAATCGCGTTATGTTTGTTTTTGTTATTGGATGTAGCCGAAACTAGGCACGACTTTATCTGTTTTCTTTGTGTCGCCTTTCATAGCGGCATCTCTCACGGATTCTTTTTCACCATCTCCGACTAGAAGGCAGCGATCTTGACAGCGATTTATTGGGAATTGAAGGGATGAGGTTCCAATCTAATTTGAAAACAGCAAACAACGGAAAATATGGAATTTATTGGAATTGTTGGCAAGCGGTAGGTTGTCGTTTTTGGGATAGGAGGGGCCCGGGTTCGAATCCGGGCCGGATCAGTCATATTTTTCTGAGTAAAGAAATACATTCCATTTGCTCCTCTCCACCCATGTGTATAAATGGGTTCCTGTGAGGGAATAAACCAATATGCAGTGTCTGCAGTTGCTTCATATGTAAACGGTCGGTTTATCACCCAGTGATCGGGGAAGTACATTGGTACTTGTTAAGTTGCCTGAATATACCTAGCGTAGAAGACTACAAACCCTACCTTTACCTTTTTCATAGACTCGGATAAATTTGTCTCGTTACTCAAATGAACATTATACTTTAAACTATTCTTTTGAATTTAATAGCTTCGAATAGTCACGAACATTGACAGAAATTATTATCTTAGTTTGAAATTACTGTCCGAAACTTGGATTTCTGAATATGTGCATTCTCTTTTTCCCATAATAGTTTCAGAGTATTACATACGTTTGAGAAATTTAGAGTGTCTGGAAAGTTTAAAAGATCTTTTCTATATATCAATAAGAGACTTTGATAAAAACGATGCAAAAGATTTTCTCAAAAACAAGCAATGGACAGATTTGAGAAACGCATTGAATAAGTCTAGACATATTCTATATAGAATATGTTTCTCAACAAGCACAAGTTAAACACTTATTCACATATTTTTCCAGGCGGGCAATTTTAGTTGATTTAAATCAATACTAAAGCATCATATATTATAAAATGATGTCTATTTCAAAATTCGATCGCATTCTTTTTCAAGGCGTTTTTTTTGTCTTTATTTTCAGCGGAAACCCATTACCAAACAATTACGACATTTGACCAGTTTGTTGAAGACTACATTGGAAAACATTGTGGGAAAAGAGCAAGCTGCTCTTAACGAGCATTTCCTTTTCCAACAATGTTTTTGCCCTATCAGAAGATTATTTTCCATTTTCATCACCTTTAGAAATGTCGTCTGCAAACTCATTCAATTTGGGACAGTCGAACATTTAGTGTTTGGTAAAGGCTTCAAGGCTTTTATTTCGCAACATCAACTCAACGGCGCCTGGCTAAGCTTTCAAGGACAATCAATAATATATTTGTTTTTAGAATTTAACCATAATTCCTAAGATTGAACGATTCGGCTGTAGAATGAATGTTCTTTAAAATAGAGCGGAAAATGGAGAAATTGCTCGTATGAGCAATTTCTCCATTTCCCGTTCTATTTTACATCCTACCGATGAATTCACTCTTGTGGTTAAATCGTTTCAAATTATTGTCCGCAAAATCTTCCAGTTTGGGGCGATCACAAAACTGTTTCGTTTTGTAACAGAGATTCGGGATCGACGGTAATAACAAGTGAAAGCATGTTACAGATGAGCATCATGGCGCCACTGTAAACCAGAGCCTTTATTTTGTATCATCAACAACACCATCAATATGCATGCAAGTCTCTGATGTTACATTTCTTTGTATCATCAACAACACCATCAATATGCATGCAAGTCTCTGATGTTACATTTCTTTGTATCATCAACAACACCATCAATATGCATGCAAGTCTCTGATGTTACATTTCTTTGTATCATCAACAACACCATCAATATGCATGCAAGTCTCTGATGTTACATTTCTGATTCCGCAAAACAATGTTTGTTCTGGAGACAGTGGCGTTCTTTTTCAATGTAATTTATAATCTTCGAAAATAAGTGATTGATATTGCAGTAACATTTTTGAAATGAATTACTTGTTGATAAAAGCTCATATTGCAAGATATGAATGAGATCTTGATTATGAGTTAAGGCTTTTTTGACAGAAGTCAAACAGGAGGGGTGATCACGTGACCAATGTTTACGAAAACTGTCCGAACAAGATGGCCGCGCCACAGGTATGTTTGCTTTTTTAAGCAGATTACCTTCGATTTCCACTATTCTATATACAGTGAAGCCTCGTTTATCCGGATGTCTCTCAATCCGAATGAAATTGTAAGGGAACGGAATTATTTCACCAGTGTGTTGCAGACGAGTTTTGAAAACATTGTGGGTAAAGGAGAAATTGCTCGTGACGAGCAATTTCTCCTTTTCCCACAATGGTTTCTGCCATTTCAGAAGATTATTTTTGAATTTCATCTCGTTTTGAAATGTCGTCTGCAAACTATTTCAATTTGGGTCGGTCGACAATTTGGCGTTTGCTTAAAGGGTTATAAGTATACACTTGCATACAGACCGTTTATGTCTTAAAGAACGTGCTCTGCTTCATTAGTCTGGATAATTCGGTAATCCGGACATTTTGTTGGGAACGGAAGTGTTCGGATTAACGAGACATCACTGTACAACATGTTAAGATCATCAGCTTTCCGGTCCTGGAAGTATATGATGCTTTATAACGGCGTTACGTCTAACACTTGGTAGAGAAATAAAATCGCAGTTGATGGATGATGTATTAGGTCATTCGCACATCTCGACTCGAAATTCTCTGCAGAGCCTTGGAACGAACGGCACGGCGAAAATGAAAGCAACATTCATCTGCGGTTTCGGAAAATTGATCGTCGGATCATGGCGTATATAAAAAAGTGAAAAACAAAAGTAATCTGCTACAAAATGCACAAATACCTGCTCGTTTATGGGGCATCACCATTTGCAATCTGTTTTTGATTACCCCGTCTGTCAAAGTTTCCAATGGAATGTGTTCCTATAAATGAACGGAATGCAAATTCAAGACCTAGCTACACGTTCTCAAAGTATACACGATGTGATAAAGATCTAAACAGGAAAACAGGAATTATCATAACATGGGAAACACTCTCTTTATTTGAAAATGAGGTTTATGTGACAAGCAAATATGAAATTTACAAAAATTAATAGTTTTATCTGGAAAAGATGACTTCTTCTTACAGTACTTTGATTAGGCTGTTCCATGCGGTATATTAGCAGTTCTTTCAGCTACTTGAATGGATGGTTATAGCTATTCGCCCTATGGAAGAGCCGCCAGGTCTCAGACGGCTTATGAACATCATTCTTTACGCGTTCTCTTTATAAACAAAGTGCACATGAAATACGTTTGAAAATCGTTTTCAATACTACAAAACATTTCTTGTCCAGTGGGAAATGTTTAAGTGTTGGGTTTATTTTGATAGGAAACAGCAAACGCTCGTGTCATGATCGGTCTGTCACCATTGTTCTTTGAACCGAAACATTCATGGTCTGGTGTTTATTACAGTGTTTTACTCTGCTTAACCAAAAAAAACCGACATTTGACCAGTTTTTTGCAGACGACTTTAAAAGTCATTGTGGGAAATGGAGAAGTTGCTCTTAACTTCCCTATCAGTCGGTTTCTTTTATTTTCGTTATATTTTGAAATCGTGTGCAAACTTTTCAATTACAGACAGTCGAAATTTTGTGTTTGGTAAAGGGTTAATAGGTTGTAGTAAATGGCGTTCCTTTGAGATCTAGCAATGATTCATTTTCAGTCCTTCCTTAGAGGCTGCAACATGTAGGTGGACTATAGAAACAAGAGTTTTGATTAGATCTATTATCAAATTAAAAAAAAAAATCTAAACTTTTTTCTTTCTTTGTGATCATCAAACTAATATTTCAAAATCAAATCTCCAAATAAGGTTCTCTAAACTTAGAGTCTATGTACGCCATGTTTTACACCTAAACAAACTGGTCTCTCATACGTTGCTATATCATACGGAAACAACTATAAGCATGTCTTCTTCGATGAAGGCAACGTGCTCGGTAACATTCTAAGTCCTAGACGATTTGCTAAATGAATATCTACGAACTACTTCGAGCAAGTGGTTACTTTCCGTACGTTTATAACAATTTTATCTGAAAACTAAATCAATGAAAATATAAAAATGTCGTAAAAGTGATTTTGTATGCATAACCCATGAGTAACACGAACTTGTTGTGTTTTAATCCTGATCGAATGCGTGTTGTATTGTATTGTATTGTATTGTATTGTATTGTCTTGTGTTGTGTTGTATTGTATTGTATTGCATTGTATTGTATTGTATTGTATTGTATTGTATTGTATTGTATTGTATTGTATTGTATTGTATTGCGAGTTCAGAAGTTCGAAAATTAATATGTATGTAGCCGGTCATTTGTCAATCTGCAAATTAAAATCAAAATTATTTCCAAAAAGGTGTACTAACGTTTTAGCATTGGCCGGGAGTCGCACGTCTAAATGCATATCTATCTTTTGACATACATGTACACCTATAAATAAATGGCTATCGTTATGCATTTACTGCGTAATGTCCGGAGAGCAAATAAATTGAACCATGATTAAATCTTTTTTGTTAACCCATTACCAGGCAATAACGTCATCTAGCCACTGTGTTGCAGACGACTCTGGAAAACATTGTGGGAAAAGGAGAAATTGCTCGTCACGAGTATTTTTTTTCCTTTTCGAAAAATGTTTTCTTTCCTTTCAAAACATTATCCCCATATAACATTTCGTTTTGAGATGTCGTCTGCAAACTCTTTCTAATTGAGAGAATCGAAATTTTGGCGTTTGGTAAAGGGGTAAACTCCGATATGATTCTGGAAGTGCTCCTCGGTGCTCTGGGTTTGTATATCTTACGTAAAAAGCGAGTCCCTTGATGAGGAGCAGTCATTCCTGAATATCGAAAGGGGTGATGTCAGTGTTTTAGCAACCCAAGTGACATCAGAATTAATCTACCATTACGATACATGATACCTAATAAAATGTTAAAAACTGTTTTATAAGTCATGCAGATAGAAAACGGTTTGTGCGTTTTATATGATTAGCTAATGGAACCCATGTTTAATGTGCGAGTGTGGGAGTAAACATGAACATGTTGTCACCTGCGAAAATGCCTTTACGAACAAGCATGTTTAATTTGTAAATGCTAATTCCACGGAAATTCGTTTTTAGAATTCTTTTTCGGGGAAGGGCATAATGGGTAATACTGGGTATTATACAAAGGAAGAAGACGGAAACCCTTTTTCATGATTCCGACATCAAAAATCGGAATTTCTTCCATTTCCTTTTGTTGAACCTGTTTGAAATGGTATGGAATTATGTGGGGGTGTTTCATTCAATCACTTGATCAAGATTTTGCCGGTCATTTGTCTTAGTTTGACAGATAGAAACTTAGCTAAAAACGAGTATTTTTAGCATCCCTGATATTCGTTTGGCGGACTGACTTCCTGTTTAAACTGAATATAAGGCAAGTTCTCATTGGTCAGTCCAAATTGCTTTATTTTCCCGGATATATGTCAGTCGTGTTTACAATTGGATTGACCAATTAGCATGGTAGCTTTTTCAGCTTGATTCTTCCAGTTTTTGTTGAAGGTCACTCCTTTAGTCCAAAGAATTGTAACGTTTTTTATGTCCAAATAAATACTTCTGCTGCATTGTTTGCCACTGTTTAACTATCAACCAAGCCCACATTTTGAAATGTCGTCTGCAAACTCTTTTAATTTGGGACAGTCGAAAATGTGGCGTTTTGTAAAGGGAATAGGCACGAGCCTGAGCGTGACATGTGATTTTTCTATCTTCCTGTAGTAGAAACGAGATTGCATAATTTTGCGTAGCTTACAAAAGGTCGATTTTGATTAGATGTGACGAACGAAAGGACAGCCAGTGCATCATGTCACTTACAGTGTTTTAACTTATAAGCCCATACATTCTGAACACATCGGGTTTATCCAATGGAAACGCCTCTGACATAATATGGAAACCGCAATATTGTTTTCCGCGAGACAGACATCACTTTACTTTCGTTTTCAAAAAATATATCTTATATGTGAAATAAAAAATGTAGTTTTATTTGATTTAGGAAACAACTATACATGTCACAACTTATCATTTCGCCATTTCATATGAGTTACCGATATAAAATAATTTAAAAAGATGTCCTTCACTTCCATGTATATTGAACTACTTAACGTGGACGCTTAGAGGAAACGTGTTTTGTGCCGGGGACGATTTACCCAAAGAATTGTAACCTTAGACTTATATCCGATGTGTATTTCTCAGCTCACGGAAATACCCGAGTAGTTCCGATTGAATCACATATGGAACTTGTAAAAATGTCAGAATTGAACTTAATCGATCAAGATTGAATTTTAGAAATGGAAATAAAATTATTATGAATCATGCAGAAATGGTTGAGATCGTTTTCTTTGTTTTGTCAAAGTGAATTCAGTACGCCAATTGCAAGTGGACTCTTAACCCTTTACCAAACGCAAAGTTTTAGACTGTCCTAAATTGAAAGAGTTTGCAGACGACATTTCTGAAGAGGCAAAGGATACTGTGGGAAATGGAAAACTGCTCGTTACGACATTTAACCACTTTGCTGTATACGACTCTGGAAAGAAAAACGAGCAATTTCTCTTTTTCTCACAATATTTTCTGCCCTATAAGACTATGTTTCAATTATATCACATTTTGAAATGTCATATGCAAACTCTTTTAATTTGGGATAGTCGAATTTGAGATTTGGTAAAGGGTTAAAGAACAATGTCATTTTCATTTGTTTTTTTTCTTTCAAGTTCATGCTCAAAGATGTACATAAAATGTCAGTTTTGTAAATTTCTTTTTACGGATATTCACCATTGTACCGTTTGGTTTC